>CM032448.1:115543890-115808756 GCA_019049505.1 Pachyrhynchus sulphureomaculatus | reverse complement strand
CCCCACCCGATTTTACTTCAAATAGAACACTTAGAAATTTATTTTCAAGAACGCCGTAGCTTAGCGGTGTTCTAGAAAGAGACAGCTACTGGCCGCTCATTCGCTTTGTCTCTCTCACACTTTTGCGTCCATATTTACTTCACAGCGGGATACGGAACACTCAGTCCATTCTCTATGCGTATGCTGCGGTCCGATGTGACTGTAGTCGATTATAGATATGTCCCAATTTGAGATACAAAATTAAATTCCTTCTGAAACAGCGACGTAGCAAATAAATAGGGTCGAACACCATAAGGCGAATCAAAAATTCGAATTACTGGTGTCATTAAAAACTGTATTAATTTAACATGTAAGAAAGATGTTTGAGGAGAACTTAGGTACCTTAGTTTGATCATTTATTTGAGAAATGGCAAATATGAATAGAAAAATTAATAACTTGTTAGCTTGTTTTTTTCCAAGATACTACAAGTTCATAATTTAAAGAAAATTTAATAAAAAAACGATGTATTGTTGAAAAATCTTTATCTGTTGTCTCACTTTAGGCGGTAGTGGTGGTAACAAGAAGCTAGCCGAAGCTCTCAGCAGTGTAGCCAATCAAGTAGAGAGTCTAACACCGCAGTTGATATCGGCAGGTAGCATTCGCATGAATTATCCGACAAGCAAGGCTGCCGATGAACATTTTGAGAACTTAAGGCAACAGTATGCTGATTCGGTAACTAAAATGAGAAATCTTTGCGATGAGGCGACTGATAGTGCTGATTTTATTAAAGCATCGGGTAAGGACTGTTTTGTTTTTTATTACTTTAAACACTTTTTTAAATTCAATAAAAACTGTTCAGGCTAGACCGTAAATTTAAGTTGATTCTGTGATCTGTTTTGACGATATTGAGAGAAAATGTATTTTTGCTTTTCTATTTAGAGGAACAAATGAAGAAGCACACTTTCTTGTGTGAAGAAGCAATTAAGAACCGTCAGCCCCAAAAAATGGTCGACAACACTTCTGCCATCGCACGTCTTGCCAATAGAGTGCTGTTAGTAGCCAAGCAAGAGAGCGACAACTCTGAAGATCCCCGTTTTATTAATGAACTTAACGGGGCTTCGGATGCTTTACAAGGAGGTAAATAAATAACTTTAGATTTAAGAATCTTTCTTGTCAGTAAAAATGACGTTTATCGATGGCTATAAATTGAGGGTGCGCCACCAAAATCAGGACAAATGGCATTTAAAAACTCCCACCATATTATGTTTCCGCCAGAGGTCGCCGTTGGCGTTCGAGTAGCAAACTGACTAAAGTAAATAGTGTTCATCTCAAAATTGTTGGTATGTCGAAAACAAGCGCGGAGTGTAATAGAAGAGTCGCGATTATCAAAGGCGTTCGGGTCGGCCAGGCAGCAACAGAAATAATTCGGTTTTTCGGACTATTAGGACGTTGTAGCCAAATACAAAGCTCAAAAACAGTCCAATGAAGGTTCCAGTACGTCGCTACTTGAAAGAAAGTACCGTGAGGACCGCTGAAGTCATCAGAAGGACTCGAGCGCTAATTCCGGAAGACTCAGGGCAATTGTTACGAAAATTGGCATCTATTATGGGTGTAAGTAAGCTGACAATGCGTTGAATGGGCGAAGATGACCTTCAATACCACTCCTACACAATTAACAGATGCCCTCTGAAGATGCCAGGACAAAGCAAGCGGCTCGCTGCAATCTGCTTATATGTTCTTTGAAATACGAAAAACTGTTTACTGTTAATGCAAATATTAACTGGAGACATGATCATTGGCTTGCTCAGGACCCCGAGGATGTCCCGTTTTTGCTAGAATGAGGTTTCCAGACAGTATCCACATAAAGTGTTGTGTCCAGTGAGGGTGATGTGATGCCATCGCATTTCTTCCAAAAAAAATATGATCAAAGAAGTATATTTCAAAGTTCTGAACAGCATAGTGCTTTCTAGCAGGACGATGCATCGGCTCACATGATCCATTTGGTCCATAACTGGCTCTCAGACAACTTTGACATGGTTTGGTCCAAAGAATTCTGTCCTCTTAATAGTCCAGATTTGAATCTCTTGTACTACTACGTATGGAGCGTAGTTGAAAGGGTCACAAACAAGTTTTGGCGTCACAATGTGACATCATTAATGACCGCTATTGAGACAGCGTTCGCCAATATGAACAGCTCGGAATTAGAGAGGGCGTGCCGGCGCTTCAGACCGAGAATCCTGGCCGTTATTGAAGCTAATGGGGGACACATTGAATGATTTTTATTGACATAGATACCTTAAGTGCCATGTAAAGCTATTTTTTTCAAATTTCTTTTTTCATTGAAAAAAGTTGTTTAATGTGTCCGGATTTTGGTGACGCACTGACATTCTGTGAAAGTGTATATCGATTGTGAAATTTTTTAGCTGTACCGCCTATGGTTCAGAATGCCAAATTTGTAGCAGTTAATCCTGCAGATGGTCCAGCCGTTTCAAGATGGAGGGACGCTAACAAAGCCGTAAGTACAATCCTAATTGAATAAAATAGAGTTGTAAATTTTTAACGGTCAATATTTTAATTTTCTTGCCAAAGGATTCGTGAAAAAACACGATCCGAGATTTTTGTTTTTCTTGCTTATCAGTCGATAGTTTCTAGTGTCTAGTTTGTCGTCTTTTTGTGTAGTAAAAAGACTTAAACATTATTCCAGTTGTCTGGAATCATTCCACTTTGAAAACACTTGTTTAAAAGGACATTCAGAGACCCTATTGCAACGGTTCCTCCCTCTCATATATATATATATATATATATATATATATATATATATATATATATACTCGTGTATATATATATATATATATATATATATATATATATATATATATATATATATATATATATATACTCGTATATATATATATATATATATATATATATATATATACTCATATATATATATATATATATATACTCATATATATATATATATATATATATATATATATATATATATATATATATATATATATATATATATATATATATATATGTACGTGTGTGTATGTAATGGCTTAAAATTTGTGTTAGTGTCCACTTTTGAATGCTATTTAGCCTTTTAAGAATTCAGTATGGCAGACGCAATATGGAGGCTAAACACGTAAAAAAAAAGATTTTTTAATATCACGAACCGAATAACCTCAAAAAAAAAATTCATACTTTGGGGTTTCCAAGGGTACTGTATTCTCTGGTTAGTTTTTGATTTTGCATCCTTACAAGGAACGAAAACGGGTTGGGGATGACTAATTATTAGAATTTGTAAAAATTTGATTCTGCAGATTGGGGAATGAAATGGAAGATTTAAGGTTTTTTTACGCTTCTAATTAAATTTTTAACGGTAGTTTTCAAATCGTACCGCTTATAAAGGTGAAAAATAAGGGTTGAGGGTGATATATTGCCATAATTATGTTTTATTGTGTCTGGAATTAAAAATTTGTTATCGTCCATTTTCTGCATTACATAAACGTGTTCTTTCTATAACATTTTTCATAACAAGCTTTAGTGTATCAAATTTCACTGTTCTGATTGAGGCCTGAATATTATTCTTATCCTGTTGAAATTACTGAGGCTTTTTAACGTAAAATTTTTTCTTAGTATCGCTTCACAGGAAGTAGTCCAAAAGCGCAATGACCGGTATTTATTTCAACTTCAGCAAATTAGGCTTCCCTTAAAATATGTCTGAGTAGTTAGATTGAAATTCTTGCTATGTAAACTATGGTTTCGTTCTCTTGGGTCCACATGTCGGGTATATATCTGCTGCATTTTTTTGGCAGGGCGCGACCATCTTACATTTGGAATATAGCTGGTATAATTTCTTGGATTGTAATGTCGGATAGGTCTTCTGAACTAAAGTTTTTAACGTTAATGGACTCTATGTTTTGTGGTCTTGGGTTCTTAGAAGAATACAGAGATTCTAGAAATGTTCAGCTATTTGTATAAGATCATCCTTTTCACGTTTTATCTGGCTCTGATAGTCTTTCAACTGGTAAATTCGCGTGTTTCCAATCGAACTTGTTGATTTTATAACTTTCATGTTCTTGTTGTTTTCTATTGTATATAGCTACTAAATGCCGTTGGTCAAGTAAGAAACGCCGTACAAGTCAACCCCGAACTGCCTCCACTACCGGATGTTAACAATCTTCATTTGGGTAAGTTTCCCTATCTTATCATTCTACTATTGTAACATATTTTATTTCAAAAATGACTAATACAGAGAAAGACATTTTTTTTTCATAAAGAATTCTATATATACATTCGGTCAAGTAAGAACGTGTTGTTCATTAAAAAATACGTTTATTTAAAAGTTTTTTACATCATTGAATAGGAAAGGATTGCCATTAAAATGATAATGATTAAGTAGTTCGTCCAGTCCCCATGATCCAGCGTCGATGATCGTCTGGAACCTTCGGGATTTCCAAGCTTCGTTTTGATGTATGACCCCACGTTTTCGATTGGGTTTGCATCAGGCGATTGGGATGGCCAATCTAGTGTAACGATACCTGATTCCCCGTTTCCACTAGCTTCACGTTTTACTCCAATGTTTGGAGTCGTTATCCTCTTGAAGAACCAACTCCTAATTTTTAGCCACCAATCACCGTCTTGGCAGTCGGTACTAATGCCTTCTTGTAAATCTGGAGCGTTTTTTCAGCATTCAAATGATAGGTAAAGGCTAGCTGTGCCCGCGGATCTGCTCGGGCTACAGAATTATTGTTTAGGTTTTTTTTGGTGTCGGCAAACTTTTTTGTGAATTAATTCACTATTATCGTCACTTATTCCTCATGTTCTCTTTCTCAGCCTGTGTTCATCCACTCCTGAGTATAGGCCTCTTCCAAAGCCTTCCATACCCTTCTATCCATTGCACTTGTGTCCAGGTTCTTCCCGCAATCCTCTGGATGTCGTCTCGCCATCGCTTTTGTGGTCTTCCCACACTTCTCTTGGTCTCTCTTGGTCTCCACGTTAACAATTTATTAGTCTCTCTCTCTTCGGATCTTGTCTCGCAATATGACCCGCCCATTGCCACTTTAGCCGTGCTATTTTTTCCGATACATCCGGAGATTTTCCTTTTAAGATTTATTGAGATAACTGGTGACTTCATTATATGTCCCAGTTTATTAAATGCTGCCCATCCAAGACTTGTTCGCCTGGAGATTTCCGCATCTTGGTTCTCTTTTCCCAATTGGATCTTGTGTTTTAAGTATATGTACGAGGGCAAGTTTTCGAGTAATTGGTGGGCAACAGTCACATCTATGTCTCGGGAGATTCATTATTTTGGTTTTATTTGCGTTGATTTCTAGTCCAACCTTTAAGGAAGTCTCATGGAATGCTTGCAACATGATTCAAAGTTCCACTGCTGTCTCGCTGATAATGACTATGTCCTCTGCGAACCTTAAATGGTTGGGTCGTACGCCGTCTATGTTAATTCCTTTGTCGTGCCAGTTCCGATTTTTAAACACATCTTCCAGGGTAAGGTGAACAGTTTGGAATGAAATTGTGCCCCCTTGACGTACTCCCCTTTCGGTACGGATATTATCGCCTTGTGTTCTCGTCATTGTTATTTGCAGGGATGCATGATCATATATATATATATATATATATATATATATATATATATATATATATATATATATATATATATATATATATATATTTATTTATGTTTAAAATATCTAAAGTCTATCTTTGCATTATCCATAGCTTTCAGAATTGCCCAGGTTTCTATCAAATTAAAAGCCTTACGGTAATCAACGAACATCATTTTTTAATTGATAGTATCGTTTCATCCCACTTGCTAACGAATGCGCTCTTGATTTGCCCAATATACTTAGCAGCCGCAGTAGGCGTCAATTTCGGATCTTTAGAGTGATTTCATAGGAACACAGCGTCGAAGCATATGCATGTTCGATAATGTTACTATTGAACCGTAAATAAGGTTAGAAATGAATCTTTTCCACAAAGCACTGTTTCCAGGGGTGCCAGCAATAATCTAAAAAAAAAAGGAATTTCTCTTACCGACTTTGTTTTACCGACAAGTTATTGGCGACACGTTCTTATTTGACCGACTGTATTACAGTTTAAACTTACTCAACATTACTTTTTATATATTTTTTTACTAAAATCCATTTAATATGTAAATTACAGTTATAGAGCTTAATTATTTTGTAGATATTAACAACCAGAAACTAACTAATTATTGTAATATTTTTCAGAACCTCCGCAGAATCAATATTTTGTAGAAAAAGGTACTTGGGGTTTGCCTAGTAATTTTTTTTATTTTATTCTAACTATACATATACAAAAAGGTGAAAAATATATTGTAGGGTTAGTTGTTTCGGCAATTTAACAGATGGAGTAGGAGAGTGACGAAAAAAGGAAGAAAGTAAAAGTTTTGTTAAACTTCCACAAGAATTCTTTAAATAATTATCATCAGGGCTAATTATTCTTCTTCTTACGACGCCGCCTCCTCACGAAGGTTGGCGATCCATATAGCTAAACGAACTTTAGAAACTGCTGCTCGTAAAATAACACTCGAAGCATATCCAAACCACCTTTTTATATCTTTCAGCCAACAATTCAGTCGTCTTCCGATCGATCGTTTGCCCTTTATTTTACCTTCAAGAATTAGACGTAGCAATTCGTACTCTGGGCCCCTCATTATATGGCCGAAGTATGGAGTTTTTCTTATTTTTATGATTGTTAGAAATGCCTTCATTTTGTTCATTCTTTCCAGTACTTCTGTATTTTTTATTTTCTGTATCCAAGAGATGTGAAGAAGGCGTCTATAATTGTACATTTCAAAAGATTTCAGTTGTTTCTATGAGCCAGGGTCAAGAGTCCAATACTCACATTCATACAGTAGCACGGAAAATATATACGCTCTCACTATTGTCATTCGGAGTTCGAGCCTGAGACTTGTACGATGGAAAAATTTATTCATATTCATGTATGTTACTCGGGCCTGTTCAATTCGGGAATATATTTCCTTTCTCGAGTTCCACTTGTCATTTATATTAGTTCCCAAATATTTAAATGTGGTGACCTGGTCTCCGGTGTTTTCCCTGATTTTGAGGGATTCTGGTGGTAGATTTTTCTTTGTTGTTACCATTCACTTGTTTTTTTTTTTATATTCGTAGTTAATCCAAATTTTTGGTGTTTTTAACGGCTCCGCACGGACTCGGGATACGGTAATTTCTTGCATAAGAGAGCGTCGAAATTTTGTCCAATGTTTTCTACTTGTCCTTTCGCACTCATTGCAGTTTCTAATGGTTCATTGATTTGGCGGGAAGGGATGTTGTGAATGATATACTCTGTCTATTTTTTCTTGTGTCTGGGGGTTTACTACATGAATTTTGACAATAATTTCTGTGACGATTAACCTCGAAGATCTTCCTTGAAAAGACTGAGACCCATAGCCTGTGACAAAATAAAGAACGTGAACAGAACCACAGTAAACCCAATACAGTAGCGAAACTCGGGGGAACCGTATAGGAAAATCAGGTCTCAGTTTTTAAAGGTCACGTGGCAGTCCGCAATGTTAAAAAGAGGACCAGTGGGAAATTTTAATTAGAAATAATGTTTCTGCGCAAAGTTTTATCATTAAAAATAACAAATATTATACAAATGTGTTAAAATTTTTGATTTAATAAAATTTCAGGTTAATGCAGCATGAGTAACATAAAAAAAGCAGAAAAAATGGAGCGCCTTCTTAGATAAAAGATGAATACAAGTGAAAAACTTGACAGGAAGGCATTTTCAGAAAAAATGTTGCAGACAATAGTTTTAGCATTTTCTCGAGAGAATTGAATAGGCATATCAGATTTTGAGCCCATCGCTTTGTTGGGGCTGTATAAGGCCCAAAAGTGAAAACTGAAACCCAAATTTTTAAATACGTATTTAAATTCAGCAAGGAATTGTCTGTCCAAATACAAATTGAATGTTTCTGGGCCCCATTGTAACTACAATAAAATTCGACTCTCTCTCTATAAACAAAAAAATGTCATAAGAGAAATAGCTTCTCAGAATTATTCAATTTATCCGCATATGATTTCTTACGCAATTTATATTCTTTAAGTAAATCACTTACTCAACATTATTGGGGAAGAAGAAGAAACTCACTGCCGGCTTACTTTTTGAATTATTGTTAACAATTGTCAACGGCACAATAACCTGCTTTTCTCATGATTATATAAATTGTTTGTCAACCTTTTCGATTCTCTTCACTTCCAAACGTTTTTAATTCTCTTTTTATACAAACTCTCTCTCCTTCTGTCTTTAAATTCCAACTACGGTCACATGAAGAAACGATCGACAATACATTTCAAAAGACACATTCCGTGATGAGATGTAAACATTGAGCGGCCATTTTGAACGCGTCGACGCACGCGCCGTCAAAATTTCTGCACCAACTGGGAGCTCACATTCGCTACTGTATTGCGTTTACTATGACAGATTGTTACTTTTTTTTTTTCTTTTGTTCGTCACGATAATTTGCTTTTCTACCGAACAGTTACAACCTCTATTAAAGACTACAGGTTGTTTTTTTTTTCAGTCTTTCATTTGATAAAATCGAGTATTTAAATGAAACAACACGTTGACTTTAGAGATATATTTTTTCACCGAAATACTAAAAATAAATTCTTTTCGTTTTGTATATGTATGACACTGTAAAATTAATTTTGTTTAATTTTAGCACTTTTTCTTTGCCTTTTTTTTTGTAGACTAATATTCGTTGTTGTTTCCTTAACACACGCTTAAAAGGGTGTTAGAAGGGCTGTTCTGTAAAAATGCATCTAATACAATCGTCAACTCGAATTCCTGGCAAATAAACGGGCATTTTAAATTAGAAGTCGTTTTAGGCGAATTCTTGGGAGCAACTCTGGTTTCTTTTTATTTAAACCCAAATTTTTACTTAAATACGACTGTGTTATCTGCTTAGATATGAAGAAGAACTCGCAGAGCTTAAAAACAAATTGCGTTTTCTTGTAACTACCGTTCACAGTAAATGTATTTACTAAATGGGGTGCAGAATCTCGATACTTTTAAGGAAAAAATTATGTTTTTGCCAAAAATCGATTTTATTCTTCAACATACAGCTTGTCAAGTAAGAACGTGTCCGCGATATTTCATTTTCGGTAGATGCGATTCTAGTAATTCAACAAAAAAATCGGTAGAGGGAACCTTTATCTACGACGCATTTTAGCAAAAGACTCAGTCGATTCCGAACTTTCGTCAAAAGCACGTAAAATCCAAAATGAGTCACTTGTTTGCACGTCGGTTCGAGGCAGACTTTGTTCCCATCCAAAGGAGCCTAAAGTGACATTCTGCGGCCGCTAAATATATTAAAAAGTCGGTATCGTTTGTGAAGAAGTGGGTAAATCATTTTAACGAGACGAAAAATGTCGAGGACTTCCCAAAACGTGGCTCGGTAGGTAAAGTCGAAAGTCCTCAAAGCTCTGAGCTTTCTCTTTACAAGGGACCAAACTTTTTCAATGGGGTTAGCGTCCGGCGATTCTGAGGGCCACTCTAGTATCTTATCGTGGGCCTAAGCGAGACGCTTCGCGATGTGGTTTTCACCCAGCAAAGTTTCTCCAACGTGCTTCGGAATTTGATATCATGAGCACGAAGATGTTGTCCAATGGTCTCATGTGACGCATTCAAACCCGATTTTCTTAATTTTGGCGCTCCTTAACGCAGCGTCAATTTCAGATCCCGTAAAAACAAAGACACGATTCGTTTTTCGACTTTCGGAATGACTTTGCCTACCGAGCGACGTTCTGACAAGTCGTTGACATTTTTCGTCTGGTTAAAAAAAAAACGATTTACCGACTTTTTAATTTATTTAGCAGCTGCGGAATGTGTCATTTTAGGCCTCTTTGGGTGGGAACAAAGAAAGACTGCCTCGAACCAACGCGTAAACAAGTGACTCATTTTGAATTTTACATGATTTCGACGAAAGTTCGGAATCGACTGATACTTTTATTAGAGAGTATCTCAAAATGACCTGACATTTTAAATTGCGCGCCATTTTTTTTGTTTTTTGCTTTGACAACTGGCATCAGAAAGTATTGAGGTTTAGTCATGGAGAATTACACGATCGAGCAACGCATAGAAATTGTGAAAATTCACTACAAAAAATGGTGAAAATTTTACAGAGGCGGTTCGAAAAGTCCGCACGTCTTTTGGTCATCATAACGCACCATCTCACAACACTGCGGTGCAGTTAATCAAAAAATTTGAGGATAGTGATTCAATTCTGACCGCGAAAAGCAGTGGCCGTCTTCGTGCCGGTCGGTCGAATGAAAACATACCCGCAGTGAGTGCGAGTGTTGACAAAAGTCCTTTTACCTCGATTCGCCATCGTGCTCAGCAATTGAACATTTCAAGATGTTCTGTGCAGCGAATTTCGACGAAAGATCTGCATTTGCATGTTCACAAGATCCAGATCCATAAGAACTGCAGCCAGCAGACCATGCGCAGCGTCGTACATTCGCCAATTGGATATTGCAGCATCAACAAATCGATGGTGATTTTTCGAAGAAAGTCATCTTCAGCGATGAGGCGCTTTTTCAACTTAATGGCTGCGTAAATAAACAAAACTGTCAAATTTGGGGGACCGAAAATCCACAGGTGATCCAACAGCTTCCCATGCATCCACCATGAGTCACTGTTTGGGGCGGATTTTAGGTTGGCGGAGTGATTGGGACGTACTTTTTCGAGAATGCTGCTGGAAATGTGGTTACATGATAATCAACTTTTTATGGAATGAATTGAACGGCATGGACTCGGAAAATATATTCTTTCAACAGGATGGCACAACCTGCCACACTGCGGGCGAAATTACAGACGAAGTTTCATGGTCGTGCTATCTCGGGCCGTGGCGATGTGAATTGGCCTTCTTCTTGGGGGTTTTCTGAAAGAAAAGTGTATGCCAATGATCCACAGACCATTCCGGAGCTCCAGGAAGAAATTAGACGCGACATTAATGAGATGAGTCCTCAATTATGCCAAAATGTTATTAAAAATTTCGTCAAAAGAGTGAACATTTGCAAACAGGGTCGAGGCGGCCATTTATCGGATATTGTATTCCACACTAACCTCTATGTTTGTACTTTATATTAAAATAAAAACATTCGCACTTTTCAAATAAATTATACGTTTTATTAATGAATTAAAATGTCGGGTCATCTTGAGACACCCTTTAAAATACGTCGTAGACAAAGATTCCCTCTACCGATATTTTTATGAATCACTAGAATCGCATCTACCAAAAATGAATTATCGCGGACACGTTCTTACTAGGCAGACTATAAATAGAAATTTGCTGTTAAATAGGAAGCTAACTACACCACGTACATTTCCTGACATTGCTGTATTTTTACAAAACAGCTCTTGAAACTGTACTGGGTGACTCGGAATTTCGTTTACAAACATGATCCTTGTTATTTGAAAAAGTAGAGAAAAAACTAATTGTGTAAGTTTTGCAGTTGCCGATAGTGTGTATTTTCAAAATATTTTATTATTTTTCTAAGAAATTTTAGCCGCATTGTTCCTAAGTCAAGTAAATTGCGAGATTTTATGATGAAAAGGTGACATTACGAGGATGGTTGAATAAGTTCCCGTGTTGGGATTGAAGACGCCATTTTTTTCAAAGCCAATTTTTTTAATTTTTAAAATAGTCCCCTTTTAGGTACAGTGGCGAACAAAAGTATGGAAACATTTTCTTAATCAAAAATATAAAATACTATCCTTTAGGAATAAAAAAACTAGTCTTGTTTTGTTGAGAATTTCTTTATAGAATTTTATTATTGACTACAAAAACTTTGTTTGCCTTATCTAGTAGATAATGGTTTTAAGAAACGCGTTTTGTCCTTATCGATAATTCTATCATTCTGCTTTAAGAGTACGTTATTGTTGATACGAAGTAATTTAGTAGCATTGTTTAAGAGTGCGGTTTTTCCAAAATGCCAAAGTGCAAATATTACAGTTCAGATCTGAAACATAAAATTATTTCTCTGTATCAAAGTGGAAAGAAACAAATTGAAATAGCAAAATCTTTAAACATGCGTAGGGACATTTAAAAGTGGTAGACCTCAAAAAACAAGTAAGAGAGTAGACAAAATTATTCGAAAAGCGAAAAATGATCCCAAGAAAACTGCTGCTGATATTAATAAAGAACTAAGGCAGGAATATTAGGGTGTATTGGTGTCAGATATGACTATTAGGCGTCGTCTGTTATCTGAAAATCTTCATGGTAGGCGTGCTGTAAAAAGCCACTCCTTACAAAGCGTCACAGAAGCGTCGCTGGACTCAAAATCAGTGGTCTCTAGTAATCTTTAGTGACGAAAGTAGGTTCCAATCTCTTTGGAAGTGATTCTACTGGTTATATAAGAAGACCAGTTGGTCTAAGATATGATCCAAAGTACCTTGTACCTACTGTCAAACATGGCGGTAGAAATATCATGGTATGGGGTTGTTTTCGACGGTCTGGTACGGGGCCATTGGCAAAGATAAATGGCAGAATGGATGCTCAAATGTATCTTAAGATATTGGAAAATAATTTGATTCCTTATGAAGAAGATTTGCCACTATCATAGATTTTTCAACAAGACAGTGATCCAAAACACACATCTCGCTTGGCCAAGAATTGGTTTTCTGAACAAAGGATTCGAGTGATGCGCTGGCCTTCACAATCACTTGATTTGAGTCCGATAGAGAATCTTTGGCACTATCTGAATAAACAAATTAGGAAAAGAAATATAAAAAACCGGGACGAACTTTGGATCGCATTAAAACAAGAATGGGAAAAAAAATACCACCCCGATTTTGCCCCCCCCCCCCCCACCTGAAGATGTCAAGCAGTGATTGACGCAAAAGGATATCCCATTAAATATTAAATATTTTCGACATCTTGGTCGTCTTAGTTGAATTTTAATTTTATAACAAAAATGTTTCCATGCTTTTGTTTGTGCATAATTTTGTTACATTAAAAACTAAGTACATTTCTAATAAACAATAACTGTTTTAGTCTTCAAAATTTTTGTTAGCATGTACACGATTAATAAATAAATATTGTAATTGTAAACCGTTTAAATGTTAAGACTATAGATAGGAATTTATATGTTTCCATACTTTTGTTCGCCACTGTATACACTTTTCTCAACGTCCTTGCCATTTTTTAACCTCTCCAAAAAATAGGAATTGTCCAACTCCCCAAAATACGCTTCTATCTGGGCGATGACTTCCTCATTTGAGCTGATTTTTTTCCTACGAGCCATTTCTTCATGTTTGGGAACAATACACGGGGTGCGGCGACAATTCATAACGCAGTTCATGCAGTTTTGCGGCGACAACTCCGGAAGAATGTGCTGGAGCATTATCGTGTTCTTCTTCCCTAAATGGCGCCGTGTTTCCTTCAATTTCTTTTCGAAGCGGTCTAATAACTTACTAAAGTATAGTCCAGTGATCGTTCTTTCTTTTTCTAAGAAGTCAATGAGTATGATGCCCTTTGCTTCCCAGAAAATCGTCGCCATAACTTTTCCGGTCGACGGGACCGGGTTCGCCTCCTTTGGAGCAGATTCACCGGAAGCAACCCATTGTTTTGATTGTATGTATGATGATGAATCCAGGTCTCATCGACAATGGCAACTCGACACAAAAAGTCCTTCAGATTTCGCTTAAATTGCTTCAATCTCAGCTTTGAAGTTGAAAGCCGCACCCGCTTGTTGTCCACGGTGAGCAATCGCGGCACCCATTGAGCCGACAACTTTTTCGTAACAAACTTATGTACAATATTAATTACCGTTCCCGCTAACACACTTACGGCCTTTGCTAATTCGCGCACTTTCGTTCAACCATTGGCGAGAATCATGTCGTGGACTTTTTCATTGTCCAGGAGACTTAGCATTTTGCTGCCGATTTTGAGATAATAAGCTATAAATTGGTGTATACCTTCGTTTTGGCATTGTTTATGTGTAGTCAAAAGTCACCGATGATAGCTTGTTCGGTTCATCAAAAAAACGAAGGTCAAAGGTCACAAAAATTGGTTTTTTCAACAATATCTCGTTTTTTATGCTCTAAATCACTTTGGGACCTATTATAAAAGTTGTAGAGCATAAAATTCTCTACAAGATTGGTCTAAGGTATTTTTTTCTAAGTCTAACCGTCTTTGAAATAGAGCGCGGAGAGTAGGAAGTATTTGGTCGTATGCATGATAACGCTACGTTAGCTGCATAATGCAATACGTTGTGCAGTTTATACCTTAATAATTTACTAAAAATGTTTAAATAATCAACGAATTTCAATTATTTACTTGAAAATAAATGATATTTGTTTATAATATTTAGAAATAACATGTGTTTGATTAAATTTAGTAAATATTAGCTTAATTGCATTCTCATTATATTTTTATTTTCTCTGCTATGAAGTTGTAGAGATTTTTAAAATCGTTCTCCGAATTATTTATAATAAACGGATGGAATCATACTACTTTATGGCAGGATCTATGTAGTCAATTACGGACCGTATAATTTCCAAAAATGTTGGGTCCCTCATAGATACAATGCAGGTACATTTGCACTAATCAGTTTTAAATTTCGGTGATTTGTGCGATGTCGTAAATTTACAGTTTCGAGCGGATGATAATTCTAATTTATGGAGCTTATGCATATTATAATTTGAGAAATTTTAATATATACATAGGAAGTATTCGGATTAGTTAGTCTAGGGACTGCTCTGTAAAACCAATCAGCGGTGTGCACCACCAAGCAGCCATCCCCCTCTATTGAGTGGTTGCAAGAGAGCGAAAATACGAGAATATAAGTTCAAGAATTTTACCTTCTTAAGGCATTAGTGCGTGAAGCTTCGAAGAGCTAGAGTTTCTTCAAATTCACGTATATTCTCATATATTCTCTCTATACATCTTTACGATCAATGTGTGCGCGTATGTGTGTCGTCGACTACCTGTGTAATAGTTCACGTGTTATAGACGTAGAGGGCCACGCTTGACAGAGGGGGGCCTCTACCAACGGTCTTTTATGTTTTCATATAGTGAGTTGGGACAGATGTTACATAAGACTTGTACCGTTCTCAAGGCTTCTCCTTTTATTTAGTTTCACTAGACTTCTCTTCAGTGTAAAACTGAATTTTGGCAAATACAGACATACGATTTCGGGTAAAATGGCTGAATTGTGTTTTATATGTGAAAAGTTACTATCAGATGACAAAACTGTGAATGTTTCGCGTGGCTTACAAGTTTTAAAAAATGCAAGTATTCAAAGAAATGACGGTAAAATTGACTATTTGAACACTTTAAGTTCTGTAAAAGTGCATATTAACTGCAGGAAACAGTACACCAGTGAACATAGTATAACTGCATATAAGCGACGCCTGGAAGATGATGAACCTTCGACATCAAGTTCACCTCGTAGACTAAGAACTGAGCCTTTTGACTTTGCAAAATTGTGCTTGATTTGTGGCCAAACAGCTGATGAAGGAGAAGAAAAACGTAAACATCAAAAGTATAAGCGCCTCATTAGTAAGGCACAAACTATAAATACGGACGACGAAAATGATGATGACGATCAATTTGATTTGCAAATTGAGCAGTTGGAAGAAGAAGAAGACGACGAAGAATGAACGATTTAATAAAATAATATATATAAAAAATATGTAGAGGACTCTCACATTTTATTGTGATAAATATTGTATATATATATATATATATATATATATATATATATATATATATATATATATATATATATATATATATATATATATATATATATATATATATATATATATATATATTATTAATAATAAAGTATTCAATTTTTCTATTTTGAATAATATAAGGAAGTTCTTAAAATGTATTTGAGTTTATTCATTTCAATATCTTTTTTTTAAACTACTATTTCCTAATTTAAATCAAACACATGTTATTTCTAAATATTATAAACAAATATCATTTATTTTCAAGTAAATAATTGAAATTCGTTGATTATTTAAACATTTTTAGTAAATTATTAACGTATAAATTGCACAACGTATTGCATTATGCAGCTAACGTAGCGTTATCATGCATACGACCAAATACTTCCTACTCTCCGCGCTCTATTTCAAAAACGGTTAGACTTAGAAAAAAATACCTTAGACCAATCTTGTAGAGAATTTTATGCTCTACAACTTTTATAATAGGTCCCAAAGTGATTTAGAGCATAAAAAACGAGATATTGTTGAAAAACCAATTTTTTGTGACCTTTGACCTTCGTTTTTTTGATGAACCGAACAAGCTATCATCGGTGACTTTTGACTACACATAAACAATGCCAAAACGAAGGTATACACCAATTTATAGCTTATTATCTCAAAATCGGCAGATAGGCTCTTTTTTCAGCTATATTGCCTGGACTATCAATGATTTCCTCGGTAACCGCATCTGATGGTCGTCCCGGGCGATCCTCATTAAAAACGGATGTTCGACCACGTTTAAATTCGTTGAACCAATATCTGTTTGTTGTCATTGATGGCGAAGGGTCCCCATAAATAGCATCCAATTTTGCTTTTATCTCCTCACCTGTTTATCCATCCAAAAGCAAAAAGCGATTTACTAAATTATATTGTACTTTTTCCATCTTAGCGACAAACACGTTACACTACTTATTGAAATGACTGCCAAATTGAAACTAACCTATGAATCAGTGATAATTTTTTTTTTGGTGTCATTTGTCAGATGTCAGCACATGCTGGTAACATCAACTTGCCTTAGCAGCGCCATCTGTCTTCAAACACTGGTACTTATTGAACCACCCTCGACTTTGACTGAGTAAAACGTACATTCAAACGTGAACTTCCTCTCAAGAAGTAACTTTACAAATTTAATTAAATCATCTGGAGTCCGTCCCATTAAGAAATTAAGTAAAAAAACATAAATTTTATCTTAGCTCGTTTTTGTGAAACTTTCTTTATAATAAAAGATAACATTTGTATTTAAAATTTTCTCTGTATTTTCGAGTACCAAAGATACGCGCTTGTCAACGAAATTCTAGGACGGACGGTACTCATCCTTACATAATTGTAGTCGGCGCACCACTGAGGGACACACCAACACCAGGAACGGAATTTTATGGGGGCCGATATAGCCCCTCGCAACACTACGGGAGACCTGTTAGTCCCTTGCCTAAATGGGCTAGAGGTACTTGTGTTTGTTTATTGTAAAGAAATATATCGGATTTTGGAGTAGATATTGATTTTGAAGGGGATGGTACCTTGAAGTTCTTTATTGAGGTTACGTACCAAAATTGGAAGAAACGGAACATTTTATATACAGTGACGTGCAAATGTTTTGGACCAAAAAATATTTTGTGATTAATTGAGTTATAAAGGGAGAAGAGAAAAAAAAACCAAATACACCATCATAAACTATTTTAATTATACTAACAACATATACAACTCAAAAATCTTCTACTATAATCAAAAATGATTTATAACAAAAATAACATTTTTTCGGCTGTTCATAGGTATTGGGCCAACTTCAAATTTCACAATAAAAAGGTATATAATATAGCAAAAATCACTATAACTCATAAAAAAGTGACAGTAAAAGATACATTCTTATCAATACTTTGCAGTCATACCCTTCGAACTTAATACGGCAGCACATCATTGAGGCATCGATTCGATTAATTTCTGGTGATATTCACTCACTCTTCTTGAACTCTTCCAGAAAACACCTTTATTGAAACAATTCTGAGTTCCTACTTTCATTTTCAAATCTTCCCACAAATGTTCTATGGAGTTGACTTGGCCATTCTAAAACTCAAAGATTCTTTTTCCTGAAAAATTCTCGCAAAAGCTTGAATCGATATTTCGGATCATTAACTTGTTGAAAAACCAACCTCGTGGCATATTTCGACGTCCATAAGGAAGCACGTGTTCTGATAGAATATCTCTGCCCCCCAAAGCATAATACTAGCACCACCATGCTGAACAGTCGGTATTTGATACCGAGAATCATGTCTAGTACCTTTTGGTCGTCGAACATATCTTCTTCCATCATTTCCAAATAAATTAACTTTTGTTTCGTCCGAAAATAGCACTTTTTTGAGTCTTCAACTGTCAAATTTTGGTTTTTTTTTTTTTTTTGCCAATTCTAATCTGGCCTTCTTAGTTTTGTTACTGATGAACTGTTTTTTTTACTCCAACACGTCCAACAAGTCCAACCTGTGTTAGTCTACGAGAAACAGTACTCCTATTGATGTCAGCTAAATTTTTTTCCCGTAATTCACGTGCAATAATTGCAACATTTTTTTTTACGTCTGCAACTGCTTTTCTATTAATTAATTTGTCGACACGAATAGTTGTTTTCCTTGGACTTCCAGAACATGGTTTATCATTCAGAGTACTTGTAGCTTCCCATTTTTTAATTATATTGTTAACTAGTTGTTTTTCCTATGGATAAAAGTTCAGCTATTTGACGTGAGTTTCGGCATCTTTCCTCAGTGATACTGATACACAATTATGAAGTGAACTAAATTCTTGATATTTACCTGGATTCACGATCAGAAATGTAAACATAACTGAGTAAATCACAGTTCAGATTTTTTAGTTGTCTATGTTTTTAGTATCATTATTAAAGTAGTTTGTGATGGTGTATTTGGTTTTTTTCTCTTCTCCCTTTATAACTTGGTTAATCACAAAAATATTTTTGGCCCAAAACTTTTGCACGCAACTGTATATGTATGTATATATATATATATATATATATATATATATATATATATATATATATATATATATATATATATATATATATATATTTGTTTTGGGTTTGCCGTCCGTAGATATCAAGTATTTATTTACGTTTCGACAACTCGTTGTCTTAGTTAGAATAAAGATTTTTAGGATAACATCATTTTAGAAGAGAAGATTGCATTTTTTATGATGACACACAGCCAAAAGGGGTCACACACTACACATAACTTGCGTAGTATGCGATTTCCTTGAGCTGTGTGTCATAAAAATGTAATATTAATCCTAATCTGATCTAATGGATGTTTCCCTAAAATTTTGTTCAAGATATGCGTCTTCATTGTGACGAAAGCAACGTATTGCTAAACTGTAAATAAACTATGACCATATAAATGTAATTTTGTTATAATCTCAAGAATCAATCACCCAAACCATAAGTAACCAAAAAATAAAAATTAATTGTATTTATATACTATATATATATATATATATATATATATATATATATATATATATATATATATATATATATATATATATATATGAAGTTTTAGTTCAAAACTGGACATGTCCACAAATCGACTTTTTGAGAAAATCAATTTTTAAAGTTAAAGTCCAAAACTGAGTGTGCCCTAAGGCTCCATACTATCTCCTATTCTCTTTCTCATTTACATTAACGATCTACTGGAAAAGACCGGAAACCCAATCTACAGCTTTACAGATGACAGTACGCTTATCTCTTCATTCACTTTGAACGGCATCGGCTACTCAGACGAATATCCGCAGACAGCGGGAAGGCGTTCAACTTAACAAAGGCCTGGAAGAAATTCTCTCTTGGGGTGACAGTAACCAAGTAGAATTTAATGCTACAAAAACCCAGGCGGCAGTTTTTTCTAAAAAAGTTAACGTTGCTGAACCCGGCATACTTATGGCGGGGCACTCCATTCCTCTAACATCGTCACTCAATTTGTTGGGAGCTAATTTGGGAGCAAATATGTCCTGGCATGAACATGTCGCAGGGATACCAAGAAGAGCTTCTCAAAAGTTGGGAATATTATTTCGAACCAGAAAGCTTTACACTCCACAACAACTGTTAATTCTTTACAAAGCTCAAATTCGACCAACTATGGAATACTGCTCCCATGTTTGGGACTCCGCTCCCAAACGTACATTACATTTGTTGGATTCTATTCAGAGAAGAGCTGTTCGTCTGATTGGAAACCCGGAACTGACCGACGGCCTTGATCCGCTGGAACATCGAAGAACGGTTGGCGACTTGATCCTATTCTACAAGTATTTTCATGGTGTTTCAGTGTTCCAAGGATGTAGCCCGCTTAATTCCTCCCAGACCGGTGCATGTTAGAAATACACGTCGCGCTAGTGCTTCTCATCCGTATAAGGTTCAGCTTGTTACTCCTCGTACAACACTTTTCAAGCAGTCTTTTATATGGAGAACATCATCCCTTTGGAATAATTTGCCCAGGACTGTGTTTCCCATGGAGTACAATTTACAGCGATTCAAGAACAACGTGAATCGCTTTTTCCCCAGCACGTGTGCTAGGTCCATAAATATATATATATATATATATATATATATATATATATATATATATATATATATATATATATATATATATATATATATAGTTGAATACGCCTTTCAGCGATTAAGAAAAAAATTGTTACAAAGATTCGAACAGACTCATCAAGTCATTTCCACAAGTTCCGATACGAAACACTAATAATGAACCACGTGTACTTTTCCACGTCAAATCAATATCAATCTTTTAAAATTTGATAATGATTTATTTCATAATAAGACTTTAATAGTGCTATAAATTTAATAACAAAATGACAGAACTCTTATAGCTTTTGTACATTTTAGGGGACAATAATTCTGATCTCCTAATGCAGGAGCTAGTGCCTCCTAACACGTATTATTCTACAGGTAATCACTAGTTTCTTTTTCCTTTCATTTTAGTTTCGCATTTTAATGTTTAAAATGAGATAAGTAGATGTAGCAAGGAGGGTTCTACAGAAAAATTCCTGCAAGAACAGCCGGAGGTTCACACTCTTGCATTTTTGATGTCTATTTCTTGTGTGTTTAATCTCCTACTTTTTCCACTTTTTTTCTGTTTTCATGTTATTTTTTAATTATTTTTTTTTTTTTTTCCTATTTTTTTTTTTTTCCTTTTTTTTTCTTATTTTTTTTTTTTCTGTATTTTTTCTTTGGTTTTCCCATTTTTTTAACAATTTTGTTTTTACGTGAATGCCCGTATCTTTATCTATTTTCCAAATTAATTTCCACCTACTGGGGCTCTCTAGGAAGGTCTCGGCCTAAGAATGAAAGAAAATTTTTTTTTGACATAAAATATGTTTTATTTTTCAATATAATCTCCTGAAACTTCCACACATTTATTTCAACGTTTTTCCAATAATTAAATACTATCCTTAAAGTATGATTCAGGAAAGTCTGCAAAATATCCATCTACAGCTGCAATAGCTTCGTCATTTGATGCAAAACACTTTCTAGCCAGGAATTTTTATTGTCTTGATGAAAAATGATTCTTTTCTTCTTTAAAGCAGGTCCTTTCTCACGAATTTTTGTATCCAACTGATCCAAAAGGTTACAATAATATTCAGAGCTAATTGTTTTACCTTTCTAATCGATCAACAAAACACTTTTGTAATCCCAAAAAACTGTTGACATAACCTTCCCTGCTGATGGAACCGTCTTTGCCTTCTTTGGTGCACTTCCACCGACTTCAGTCCATTGTTTCGACTGTGCTTTTCGCTCTGGTGTATAGTGGTGGGTCCAAGTTTCATCAACAGTTATAAAACGAAGCTTGAAATCCATTTTATTTTGCTTAACACGATCCAAACACGCTTGAGAAAAACGCATTTGAATGCGTTTTTGGTCAATTATCAGCAAATGCGGCACTTATCTTGCACAAGGCTTTTTCATATGTATTTCTTACTGCAACATATTTCCAAATCGTTCTTTTGAGATGCCTATTGCCTCAGCTATTTCACGTACTTTCACTCGTCGATCATCTTAACACCATATCATGGACTTGTTGAATGGTTTGTGGTATTTTGGCAATTTTTGGACGACTTTCAAAAATTCAGTGACACGTCAGTATTAAACATCTGCTACTACTCGAATGAATTGACAGATCGAAATAATATTTTACATGTGTTTATATAAAGGATGGAACTTTCCCCTACAATTATAGTTTCATCGTTTCTAACGCCATCTATGTGTCAGGCCGAGAATTTTTCAGACAGCCCTTGTATGTAGACTTGTCAAACCGTAAGACCAGTTTCTGTGTTCCGTCCTTACAGAAATCTGCCGCCTGGTTTGCTAACGACTGCAGCACGACCGTTTTGGCGTCGTCGTCGGTGTCATAGCGCTGTACGCAACGTTGCAGCGGCCATATTTTAAAACGATACTACTCGAAAAACGTGCTTCGTATTTTTTGTTTGCTATTTTGCCCATTTTTTTCTTATTTTATCACTGCTTGTGTTATTTTATAAAATATTTCAATATCATTTACTTTTTTTTCCATTTTTCTCACTTTTTATTTTTTTTTTCTATTTCTTTTTATTCTTTTTCCCACTTTTCTCTTCCTACTTTTTTACGTCTTTCAATTTTGTTACACTTTTTTCTTTTTCAATTTTTCCTCTAATATTATCTCATTTTTTCTTGGCATTTGGAAATCAGTCAAATTAGGAAGTAGATTAAAATGGGAGAAACGTAGGAAAAGATTGCATAAAAATAAAAAAAAAAACAGGAAGAAGTGTGAGAAATTTTCTCCATCAAACACATCCGCGCCGAAAATGTAGGATTTTAAACCTCATGACTTATGTCTTGCAGAAATTTTACGGCATATCTCTTTGCTACATCTGTTGCCAGAAATAAATCTTTTTTTTTAAGTATGAGTTTAAAACGTAAAAAAAAATATATGTATGACCGTTTTATGAAAAGGTTTAAAAAGAAAATCATGTTTTGGGCATGGATTTCACCCTGCAAATACCAAAATTCCTGTAAAAAGTTTCAAGTGTTGGTAGTTTTGGCTGATTCAATCATATCCCGCAGCTTTTAGATCGTACGCAGCTTATTGTTCTTGGAAAGCAAATGCAGTGGCCCAGTTCTAAGTGTTTATTCTTGACTACGCGTTACTTGCATCACCTATCTATACATCACGCATTGTAATTAAACCTGAGCTTAACCCGTGTTAAACTGAAGTACCTCTCCAACCTTTTGCCAAAGAGTAGAGATTCAAGTCACTGTTTGCCTTCTGACCATGGCCGTGCAAGTTTACATTTCAACTTGCGCACAATGAAGGTTGAGTTAACAATATCTCGAGAATTTTGATATTTAGGACTAAAACTGAGAAAGCATTCGTGTCGTGATGTGTAATGACTCATATCTCCATATAAATTACAGTACCTCACATAGCTGGCGGATGCAAGTAACGAGTAGTCCGTAATAAAATATCGGGTTTCCGGTACTATTGCCTACTTACTTACCAAATAATGCTTTTCAACCGCTTCTGTGTGTTTAACTTCAAGTCTAACTTAAACAAACTTAATAACAAGTATGTCTTTTATGCTAACCTAACCTAACCGTTTGTCTTTCATGCTAACCTAACTTAACCTAGGATACAGTTTTATTCCTGAATATATTCTAGAAGATGGTATGTCTATGCATATAATATTGTCTATGATCTGTGTGTTAATTTTTACTTATTTATTTATTTTTGTTTTGTACGCATTGTGCTTACTACATTATTTATACAGGGTGTCACAGTATTCCCCGTACATAGAGTTACTGTGGATTTCTGGGATGAAAATATGACCATCTAACCCAGCTTACCTTAGTCGAAAAATTCGTAATTTGTGAGATACAGGATATCAAAGTTATACTTTTATTTTAGTTTTTCTTAAGGAGCTTTCTTAATAATTCTACTATTTGCACAAGATTCGGTGCTAAAGGGTTTTTTCAGATGAGAAATCGAAATCAGCTCACAGTTTTGTTGTAAATTGTAGGGGGCGCGACTTATGGCACTGTGTATACTTTTAAATTGTCATAACTTTTTTGTATCACTCTGGTTGATATTTTTAATTAAATATTCGTATTCTCCGTCTTCTCCTGTCTAAAAAAGCTCTCTTGGTAAATGTTGCTCCAGGCAACAGTTTCTGAGATAGTGGAATGTTTTTATTTATTAATTAGAAATATATGAATTTGTGGGTAATCTTTTATGCCCTTAGCCAGTTGGTTTTTACATTGTTACTGTTGTTGGCCCGTTGGTCTTTAAACTTATTATTATTATTATTAGTCTGTTTGCCTTTAAGCATGCTCTAAATTTCAAAGACTGGATCTGTCTTAAGCCTCGTTGAAGTATAAAGCGTTTGCGAATTGGACAATGGAATTAAAAAATGGAAATAAACACCCCATTATCTTAGAAACTGTTGCTCAGAGCAACATTTACCAAGAGAGCTTTTTTAGCCAGGGAAAGGTAGAAAATATGAATATTTAATTAAAAATATCATACAGAGTGGTATAAAAAAGTGATGACAATTTAAAAGTATACACTGTGCAATACAATTTACAACAAAGCTGTGAGCTGATTTCGATTTCTCATCTCAGATAACTTCTTAGCACCGAATCTTGTACAAATAGTACAATTATTAAGAAAACTACTTGAGAAAAACTAAAATGAAAGTATATCTTTGACTCCCTGTATTTCAAAAATTACGAATTTTTGGACTAAGGTAAGTTGGGTTTAAATGATCATATTTTCATCCCAGAAATCCACAGTAACTCTATGTACACGGAATACTGGGACACCCTCTATCTGTTTCTTTTTTTTATTAATTTTGATTTTTTTTGCATTTTCTTCACAAAAATTTTAATTTTATATTGTATTTATAACATATTATATACAGTCGATTCAACGAGAACTGAGGGTAGGTACTCAAAGGAACCAAAATTATCTTAGGCCACTGTTGCAAATGTAATTAAAAGATCGAAAAAGTTCGTTGCGGTACTTAGAAAGCGCCGATGATTTTCCAAATCGAGGACGAACCACAAGCGACTACAAGCTGGCAGGACAAAATGATATTGCAGCTTTTAGAGACTAACCCTACTCTTCGACTGCGCCAAGTCAAGGTTAAACTGACTCGAAAGGGAATCAGCACTAATCAATATCACAGTAAACATAAACACATTAGCGGCTCGGCATCTTTGATCTCAAGGGGTTCGAGTTTGTAATGTTCATATGACCTGTCGCCATATTGCTAGTATGAGGCCTGCGAATTTTTGAAATATTCAAATTCATTTTTTCAAGAAAAATCCCATTCTGTAGAATAAAAATAAATTTTACTGATTGAAACGGAAAAAAAAACGAGAAAAATTTTTTTGGAAACATTTTTTTATGAAGTTCTTATTAAAACAGATGTACAGGGTGGTCCAAATGGCGGGGCTGGTCCAACAATAACTTCAGTGGCTTCGAAAACAACCAATAGATGGCACTGCATGTGTACAACTTTGTCCACACCCGCCAATATTTAAATAGAAGCAAACGGCCCTTACTTTTCGAATACGCCTCGTATAAAAAAAAATTAGAAACCAATATCCGCTGAACTTTTCGAAAAATCACGGTTCTTTTCTTGTCGAACGTACTGTATTAATTATTATTATATTTTAAAATATTTTTTTATTTGTTTTCCTTTTAATCTGCATTTGTTTAAAAGCATGTGCGTTAGTGTTAATATTTTTATTATTTACAATGAAGAGCAAGCCCCACCAAGACCCCCACTGCCACACGACGGAGCTCCGATGCGTCCTCCTCCACCCGAGACCGACGATGAAGATGAAGTGTTCAAAACGGCACCCAGCGCCAGTCAACCTATTATGGTAAGTATATGTTGGGTATATGCCTTGTTCGGATTGACATATTAATGGAATAGGGCTCCCATGTTTGGGTATCTGCCTCACACAATAAACGCTGCATTTGTGAAGTTTTATAGAAATTCTTTGGAACATGGGAAGATTATAGGTTCAGGGTGATAATTTTTAGATGCCCGGCCCCGATTTTTGAAAAATTGTTGGATATTTATCTATTTTTTTTAAATGTAGAATAGTATAGTGAATGTCAAGAAGTATACTGACATATTTTTGGTAGTGAAAACGACGCTTGGCGCCGCGACGCCAAAAAACTTTGTTTGTAAGATAATTTGCTTGAAAACCGCCAAATGTGGTATATGATCTATGGAAACCGCGCTGACCAAAAAAATAATATTTTAGAGGGTTTTTGCTGCATAACTTTTTTGCGAAACAAATTAGAGAAAAGCAGTTTTAAGGAAAAAAAAAAAGTTATTTGGCGTCGCAGCGCCCAGCGTTGTTTTCACTACCAAATGTCAAATACGTCAGTATACTCCTTGACATGCACTATAACCATTCTAAATTTAAAAGAAAAATAAATATCCAACAATTTGCCATAAATCGGGGGGGGATCTAAAAATGATCAACTTTTACATGGGATGTCATTGTGCCGTATTTTATAGCCTGACAGAATTTAGGGACTTTAAAGATTAATTTATATCTAGCGTATGTTTTTGACCATTCTTTATTTTATTTATTTTATCTTTACATTTTTTACATACTGTTACTCTTAACTACGTAGTACGATCCCATAGTTCCCGGACTAACGCTATATGACAAGAATGTAAAATAGTATCCACTCGCGCCGATAGGTGGCGGTAAGTGTACTACTTGGGGTGGAAAATCCTCATACTTTTGAAGAAAAAACAATGCCTTTTCCAAAAATCGATTTTATTCTTCAACATAGTTCCCTTCAAAAGAGATACACTTATTCCAGCAATCTTCCAACATTTGGATACCTTTTATATACTACGATTAGTCGGGCTCTTTAAAATAAGCCCAATTGCTCATTCGACTTCGACGATTTGATGGTCTGGCGAGCTGGTGCATTATCTTGGTGAACTAACGCTTGTTTGTTCGCTAAATGAGGCATTTTTTCTTGATTTCGTCATTCAGACGGACCAATAAACCAACTTAATAATCTTCGGTAATTGTTCGCCCCCTTTTCCAGATACTCGATCAGTATTATTCCGTGCGCACCCCAAAAAAATACTTGCCGAAACCTTTCCAGCTGATGTTTGTCTTTTGGGACTCTTCGGTCGGCTTTCATGGGGTTCCAGCAACTCTTCCTCCATCACGACAAGGCACCGACACACAGTTCGTTCTGTCACTATCACTATACTCACTATAAGCCTAGTTCTATCCAATGCTGGATGTAGACCTTCCCCCTGAATTTCCATCTCAATCTATTTGCAGCTGTTGTCATCCATCCAATGCCCGCAACCCTCTGTATATCATCTCGCCATCTTGTTTTGGGACGTCTTACGCTCCTTTTCGGTGCTCGTGGTCTCCATTCTAATGTCCATCGGTCATCGGTCGTGCGTACTACATGTCCAGCCATTCCCACTTTCTTCCTGCTACGTGCTCTATAATATCCTTGAATTTCGTTTGTTCACGTATCCACTTGTTTTCGATCATTTATTTTTCGTACACTCTCTGGGTCCGAGCTAGTTTTTGTATATCGGCTTTATTCAGTGTCCAAGTTTCAGCACCAATTGCGGTTAGGATGCGCTGATAGTACACTTTGACCTTTAACTTATTTGGGATGTCTTTATCTTTGAATATACTTAATTTCCCGAATGCGCACCTTCCAAGTCTATTTCTCTCTCGTCGTAGTAATTTTTTACCCCGGATACACATAATTCTTAATAATCTTGAGAACTGTTCCTTCTAAATCTATAACTATGTTGTTATTAGTGTTGGTTAATATTTTTGTTTTACTTGTATTGTATTACTTGTATTCATCTTAAGAGTGGTAATTTAACTCATCATTTCTTGTAACTCATGTGGATTACTACTGATGACTACAATATCGTCTGCGAACCTTAAATGACTCAGATACACACCATCTATCTTTAGGCCTTTCTTTTTCCAATCTAGTTGGCGAAATAGGTTTTCTAGAGCTGTAATAAATAGCTTGGAGAGATTCTATCTTCCTCTCTTACACCTATACATATTTATTTTGCACTAAGTTTTATGTACATCTTTGCATTTTCATATATACTATATCTTTGATTAGGGTAGTATATCTAGAATCAATTCTACAATTGTTCAAGCCGTTGATGATTGCCCACATTTTGACGGAGTCAAAAGCCTTCTTATAGTCTATGAAGGCTATGTAGAGTTCGAAATTGTATTCATTGCTCTTCTCTAGGATATTTCTCATTTTCTGTAAGTGGTTGCATGTACTATGGCTGGATCTAAAACCAGCCTGTTCGCATGGCTGGTAGGAATCTAACTTATTTTTTTACGCTATTGGAGCAGATTTTAGTTAAAAGTTTATAAATGTAAGATAGTAAGCTAGTTACGCTGTATGCAACAGTTTTTCACGAAGAATTCCATGACTCTCATCTCTCACCCCCTTTATGCGCCTGATTTGACACCCTGTGAGATCGGGCTGTTCCTTCATCTAATTATAAAGTTAAAGTGTCGCCGCATCAAGACTGGAAGAAAAATCGGGGGACTGATGCATTCGGCGTACACTTTGAAGGTGACAGAAGTCACAAAAACTACTTCAAATTTTATGACAAGAACCCGGGAACTTTTTGCTCACGCCACATGGTCAGGTCATTCATCGATCGATCTCATGGACAAATAAATTAATTTGGGACTAGTTTTATTTAACTGGACTTAAAAACAAACACGATTACGTTTATTTTTTAGGCAACATATTTATTTTGAATGTTTCACTCAAAGAGTCGATTTTAATTCTGTTTGTTTTAATATTTTAGGTTGCCGCACATAATCTGCACAGAGAAGTTCGTCAGTGGTCAGCTAAAGATAACGAACTCATCGCTGCTGCCCAGAGAATGGCTAAGCTAATGGCGAGGCTTTCGGAATTGGTACATAACGACGATAAAGGTAAAGTTTAGGTGTCTCAGGACGTTATTTTCTCGGATTTTGAGACTTATTGATAATGACCACGAAATTAATATATAATAAATAAAATAGCTTAGAATAATATGCTGCTCCCTCGTAATCTTTGAATGCTAAATATTATTCCGCAAGTCAGGGATCACTTATCCTTTCAAAACAGTCTGTTAAGTTCAATTTTAATAATCTACATTGATTTTTATACATGTGGGGTGGAACCCTAACAAACGCGCTGCCTAGCGGCAATTGTTAGCAACTCACTAAACAATTATTCCGCTAGAGGGCTTGTATGTCTTTAAAACTAGCCATACAGCAACCAGAAATACAAATTGTGTCTTACTGATTCTTTGCGCTAATATTATGTTAAGTACTTCTCTGTCGGTTTTATCTCGTCTGATGAGCTATGATACGACAAAGCGCGCCCCGAAATAGTTTGACAAATAAGAGTAAGCAGTAAACAACTGCTGAAATGTGGACTTTGTTCAGTTTTAGTAGTCGATATTAATATTTTCTAGGTTCCAAACGAGAACTGATCGCCACGGCCAAAGCTATTGCTGACGCTAGCGCCGACGTCACGAGGATAGCGAAACAACTGGCTAGAGAGTGTACCGATAAGCGAATCAGAACCAACCTACTGCAAGTTTGCGAGAGAATTCCAACTATAGCTACCCAGCTGAAGATTTTGAGTACTGTTAAAGCTACCATGTTGGGATCTCAAGGTATGAACGCTACTATTTATAGCTTAACAATATTGAAGGCATATAAAGTAGAAGTAAGTGACTTTTCACGTTTTTTAAAATACAAACCGAGAAGCTGCGTATCTTGAGAATATGTAACGGAAACAAATTAGCAAGAAGGAAATGCCTCGGCAAATTATAGGAGAGGCAGAATTATGTCAATAAAAAACGATTTTTCTCACGAATTTCTTATAGACCAAGAGGGCGACACGAAATTTCCCTGTCGACTAACCGTCTGCGTAGTTGTTCATTCTGTTTGCGGCCCCCGTACCCTGGAATGCCGAGATAAGGCCCAAAATGTTACATCCAAAAATGGACTCTTGTTTAACCACTTAAATCAAGTACCATAACATTTGCTGACACTAAAAAAGTCGAGCGCCTCAAAGGCTCTGCCCGTAAGTCCCAAGTTTTGGGTCCTACGCGTCTGCCTAAGTTATTTTTGGAAAATTTAGGCCGTAATTAGTAAAATGTCACGAGGGGAGACACCTCGCTTGTACCCGAACAAGCCAAGACATTTTCAAAAAAAAAAAAATCGAAATTCTGATAGTATAAGTAGATAAATCAATGAGAGAACTGGATCAAAATCCCATGTAAATTCTTATGGGCCTAAAAATTGCATTTTTTGTGCCATTTTTGACCCAATTCTGGTGTATGTGCGCATGAAGACAGGTAAGTAAAGGTAAAGCCAGGTAGGTAGGAAAACAAAAAAAACGAAAAAATAGACCTTATAGCCGGGGGCAGGCAGGTACGCATTAGTTAACGCTAAGCTATAAGGCCTGTTTTTTCGTTTTTTTTTCTTTTGGTTTATCTACTAGTATAGACGCTGTAATTCGTACCGGATGATTGAAATTGTTATTTTTCCTATATTTTTCGACCCATATAATCCGAATTTGCCATTTTCGGCCCGAAAAAATCTGCTAAACGATTTTATTCGACTCGTCCGATAAAATAAACAACTAGGCAGACGGTTAGTCGACAGGTAAAAATTTCTGGACGCCCTCTTGGTATGTTATGTGTAGATTCCCTTAAGCCGCAAGAATCTTGGCTTTAAGTTTTAAGAAATGTAGCAGATGTACGGTTAAAGTTCTACTTTATTGCCCTCTTAATACTGTTGTCACGGTTATGTAAATACAATACATCATAATAATGCTGTAAATTTTGCTTTTTTCACTGCTTGATTACTCATGATAAAGGAAAGAAAATTAAGGGTAAGTTTCATTGATATTCGAGGATATTTTTGAGGTTTTCGGCCTAGCCATGAAATGGACCTCGTATGAAAATCGCCTGTTATTACTGTCGGAATCACTTTAACAAAATTGTGTACACGTTTGTTGTGTTTTGCAGTTTTTACGATTTTTTTTCTTCCGAACAATTAGTGAAAATAGTTTGGAACATCGCTCAGTAATCAAATTTCATACTAAAGACGAAAATGGAAAAACGCCATGAGACATTAATTCGATGTTTTCCTCCGTCAAATAATCAATTGTTTGACGTGCTGTGTGAGAGCTGGCATTGTCATGATGAAGAATGATGGGACGTTTTCGGTTGTTTTTCCTGATTTCATCGATGACTTCTGGCATTTGTTGTTTACCATCCAGCATTAACGATTCTTCGATCTTCTGAAGCGGCGGTTCCCAACCGGTGAGTCGCGACCAAAAAAGGTGTCACCTTGGTGTGGTAGGTGTTAAAATGTTAATAATTTATTTATGTTGGGCCACACACGAGATATGCGACGTAATTAGTGGACGGCTGGCGCATGCACTTTTCCTTATGCCTAGCGAAATCCGACTGGGAAAAGCTAGCCGGGTAGTCCGCAGCGATCGCGACACACCGTTGCCTCTCGCAAAAACGTGTAAAAGAGAAAGGTTTCGAGACGGACAGCTTGACGTTCCGCCGAGCTGAGAATAATCGGGAAAGTACTCCCAACTGATATATCAGCAACGAGCAGAGCTGTAGGGGAAAATCTTCAGTTATTCTGCCGCGAGTTTAAACTTTATTTTTTGTTTTATTGATCCGATATGGCGGATGGGAAGGGGGGGGGGTCGCGAATACAGTGAAGTCCTTTTATAACGAACTCCAAAAAATCACTAAAAATGGTTCGCTATATCCGAAGTTCGTTACAAACAGTAAACAAAATCTAATATCATTTTTCACTACTTTTTTATTTAGATTAGGCGCTAATGCTGAGAAAAATGAATAATAATAATTATTAAATTAAAAGAACACGTTCAAGGGAAAATAAAACAAGTCACACTAAAGTTATTATTATGTATGTTGATACTTATACGAGTATAAACGAAAACATTAAAATACTTAGTTTATACAATAAAATTAGTAATTTTCGTTTGTACAATTTTACTTGGAAAGAAATGGTGTTTATATAATTGTCAAGGTCACAAACACTACTCCGTATATGTTCAGGAACTTCACGAGATTCCAAAAAATTGCAAATTCCAGTCATTTTCTTATTCATTTTTGAAATGGCTTGAACATAAATATTATCTCCTTCTCCAAGCTCGTCTTTGTCGTCATTATCGCTTAAAATCTTTCCATAAGTCACTAATGTTACAATTTGATCATCAGTTAATATTTCTCTCGCCATTAATTCATTATCAGCACATACATATTCTTCAAAATTAAAGTGAATAAACATCTTTTTAATTTCGATTTCCCCTGTTCTTTGTTGAATGTCAGCATCGTAAACAAATTCTAGACAATCAGTAGGATCTTGTCGATGTTTTTCAATCCACTGAGTCAACGGTAGCTCATCATCTAAGTCATATCTACATTCCTACCTTAAAAATCCGCCATGCTTAAAACAGTTTGCAATGGTTTCTCTACTGACCCTTTGTCAAGCCATATGGATAAAGTTTATAGCGTCCAAGAGAGTTGGAGAAAAAATTTTACCTTTATCGATCGTCTCTAACATTTTCATAAGTAAAATCTTTCTATAATGACATTTTAAAGAATGTATCACACCTTGATCCATAGGCTGGAGCTTTGCACTTGTGTTTGGAGGCATAAAAACCAATTTTATTTGCTGTAGATCAACTTCAGGGTGCGCTGGACAGTTGTCAATCAAAAGCAATATTTTTCTGTTTATGAATTTTATTTCTTTGTCCCATTTGGTCAGTTCGTTTTTTAAAAATTTCTGATGTCATCCTGGCTTTACTGTTTAATTTGTACTTTACTAGTAAATGTTTGTTTTTAAAACACCAACAATTTTCTTTTAACTGTTCCAGACATATTTGCAGTTACCAACACAGTAATCCTTACTTTTGATAATTTTCCACAACAAAACAAACCCGTTTCATCCGCATTAAATATGTCCACATATTCATAACTTTCTCGATCTGCCGGCCATACATTGGCCAACCACTGATTAACAACAGTCATATCCACTCCTGCAGTTTCTCCTACTATTTTACCCCCACTAATATTATGTCGTTTTTTAAATCGTTCAATCCAACTTCTAGAACAGTTAAACTCGGTGTTCTCTATTTTCCTTCCCAATTCACTAGCTTTATCTCGTAAAGTATAGCCGGTTTTTGACTAAACCATTTAAGGAGTCCTTTATCGACTTGGTCATGTGTAGAAGTGTTTTCATGCGTTATAAAATAGTTGGTTTTAACCGGAAATTCGCTATAAACGGGTTCGTTATAAGCAGACTTCACTGTATTAATAATTTATTTATACTTGGCTAAACACGAGTTATGCGACGTACTCAGTGGACTGCTGGCGCACACATCTCTCCTTATGCCCAGCAAAACCCGACTGGAGCAAGCTAGCCGGTTAGTCCGCAGCGATCGCGACACTTGTTGCCTCTCGAAGATACGTATAAAAGAGAGAAGTTTCGAGACGGACAGCTTGACGTTCCGCCGAGGTGAGAATAATCGGGAAAGTACTGATATATAAGCAACTAGCAGAGCCGCAGGGGAAAATCTTCAGTTTTTCCGCCGCGAGTTTTGTTTTATTATTCCTATATTGCGGATGGGAAAGGGGGGTCACGAACATTTAAAAAATCTAAAAAGAGTCGCGATTAAAAAAGGTTGGGAACCACTGCTCTAAAGCAATGCTTGCAACATGTCCAGTACAACCAAAGAAACAAAATCAATAATTTTCTTGGAAGTGCTTCGCGAACGAACAACTTTTGTTGGATTTGGTTCATCTTGAGACAACCAAGCCGTTGATTGTTGCTTAGATTCGGACTCGTACAAATATATCCAAGTTTCGTCGAATTTTTGAGCATTTCCTTACATTAATTGAGAAATCATCCAACGAAAACCTTCATGTGAGATTTCCATTTGTTCACGAAACTGTTTTTTTTTTTTAAACGCTCATTGTAAATAACCTACTCGGCCAATTTCTGAGCTGCCACTGTTTTAACAATAACAAATGTCAAGTTTTACAACAATGGTAATGTCACATCTCAATAGCTCCATCTAGTGGTCCTTTGTTAAAACTTAAACGGCGGCCCTCGTAGTAAGTTTGTAATATCGGTATAATAATTAATTGGTTTTAAAAAAACGTTGGCATTTCTTACCAACGCAGAAAAAGTTAACACAACAGAGGTTAATAAATAAAAATGTGAGTAAATTTCTTCAAGCTTAGTTATCATTTTTAAGACGCTTGTTATTTTAGTATGCGTGCATTTCAACATTTTTTTCGTGCATTTTAGGTTCAGAAGAAGACAGGGAGGCCACCGAAATGCTCGAAGGCAACGCCCAAAATTTAATGCAAAGCGTCAAAGAAACCGTCAGAGCAGCCGAGAGTGCTAGCGTTAGAATTCACGCCCAGACGCATGGTAAATTGAGATGGGTCAGACGGCAACCGTGGTACGCATACGCTTAAGTCAGGTCTTAGGGAAAACAGGGACTTGTCATAAGACGATTTTTCGTGAGGAACTTTGATTTTTTTTGCGTTAGAACGACTGCGTTTACAGTAACAAAGTGAAAATTTCAGTTTCTTCGATTGGTAAACTGGTTCCTTGGAGCAAGTAGAAAGTGTGTTTGATCGAAGGGACCAGGCTCGTAATTGATAAAAGCAACAAGATTTCAAAAATAAAATCAAAGTTACTCGAGAAGACTTGTCTTTAATCGGTTGTACTGCGTGTTGGGCGAAGTGGATGATCTTAACAAGATAGTTAACATAATAAGCATGAAATTCGATGTAAGAAAATGGAAAGCTCCCTGTCATGCTTTACATTTCCTTTGATACAGGCTGTACAACACTGTTTTTTGATTCTGCTTGCAGTATGATTGACTATCCAATACCAAAACGAAATCGAGGCCTAATTTTTCACACAGGCCTTCCAGTTGTCATTTGTGTTCAATTTTGTCGGTCTAACTTTTTATATTTATTGTATTATTTAATTTTTGAACTTTTTTGTTTTATCTATGTGAGTTTTTTTTGTTTTATAGGTCAAGTTACATAACCATTTTTATATTTAACTAACATTTAACTAAGTGTATAAAAAAAACGTTCATTTGGTGATTGATTGAAAAAAAAATGCCCTTAAGTCGATATTGTTTATTTATTTTTAAGCGGGTGACACACCGCACGGTATGTTATCTCTGTCGGTAGCGTTTTTGCAAGTAGGAGTGACATAACGCGTGCCCTAATCTGTATATATGGTGCCACGCCATCTGTTATCGTGGGCGTTAAACCTAAATTGGCACAGAAAGTGTGTGTTCTTGGTTGCATACACTTTTGTAGAGATATAAAGCTGATTAGGTCATCAGAAGACAGTGCCTATCTATCGAGTTGTTTCAGATCAAGGACGCTTATTCCTCGGCAGAAAAACAGACAACGATGGCAGTAATTCTTACAACTGCCAGAATAGCAGGCCCATTTGGTATGTAAGAAGCCATATCTTACGGAGACTAGATTGTGCGGCAGCAAGATATTTGTTGAAACCGCATGTTTTAAGTTACGTTCGTACACTGTATAGCTTTCCTCTGGCTTTGTGAAAGTTGAGTTTTGTTCAAAAGGTTTTTCTTGAGCTACCACAGCTATATCGTCATCATATATAAAACAACACATTTGAGGATGGATTGGCTGTTTGTTGGTATAAATATTGTACCTCAGCGGCTTCAACCACCAGATCATTTTTCTAATTTTCTCATGTACTATTTTTACCTTTTGCCACAAAGAAGTTTCAATGATCGACGCTATCAAAAGCCGCTGTAAGATCTGTACGAACGACCTCTGTAATATCTTTATGTTTTTAAACCTTCCTCAATATCCTATGTCAATTTTAAAAATTGTCAGGAGCATGATTCTTCGTCTGATATTATGGTTTAATCTACTTTTTGAGCTGTTCTAGGCAGGATGATTCTTTCAACAATTTTAAACCGTTGGCAGAGGCAAGACACTAGACATAAGGTTTTTGGGTTGGCAGGATCTCATCCAGTCTTAAGCAGTGCAACTGAATTCCTCCATATTTGTGAAACTTGCATTCAAGAAATCTCCGAGTTATTTGATGATATGAATATCGAGCTGTTTTATTTGTTCTGTATGGCGCCAATTTCATAATACAGATTTCTCGGTTTTGTCGTCCCTTGCCGTCATCTTTTCATTTGGCAGCAAATGATGCGCTATTTGGTTTCAGATGACCAATGTTAGATTCAATTGTGGGCTTTCTTCTTCTCATTCCAACATCACAAGTGATGTGTAGTGATCCCATGCACAAGCTGTCACATCCATCAGCTGTCATTGTCTCTTTGTTCTTTTAAGATTCTGAAAACCGTTTCGCGCCATCGGGGCGGATTTTCAGCACTTTTCTGATCGTATTTCCCATTGATGTGTTAGTGAGTTTTAGGACTAAATCTGTCCATCTAGACGGGGAACACCTACGCCTGAGTTTACTCATATTCTGGCACTGTACAGTTAATTTCTCCATGTTGTTATGTCCAAAAAATTTTAAGATTCGAGTTGATGTTATGCTGCTTAAACGATTGGTTGGCTTGATTATTTTTTGCGTTGAAGTGTTTGTCCAAGGGATCCGCAACATCCTTCGCCAACACCACATCTCAAACGCGTCAATACGACGTTTATCGGTGGGTTTTATGGTCCAGATTTCAGAAGCGTACCAGAAAACAGAGAACACTAGGGATTTAACCACTACTGTTTTGGTTTTCAATGATATTTGTCTGTCCTTCCATATTTTCGACAGTTGGGTCATTGCTGAACGACCCGACTGTATTCGCCGTCGAATCTTCATCTCGCAGCTCTCAGAACAGTTGATGACAGTACCTAGATAAAGAAATTGTTCAACTACTTCACAATCAGCAATATATCGAAGTCTGGGTGTATTTATATTTGCTCTATTAATAATCATCACTTTTGATTTAGAGTGATTTACTTTCAATACATATTCGTTGCTGACTGTTACAGTTCTTGAGGAGAATTTACACTCAATAGAGTGTCGTCGGCATATCAAAGATTTGTTATTCGAGTACCTCCTATGATAATTTCACCAGTCCAGCCATTTAGTACCTCTCTTATTAGTTCTTTCGTATAGACGTTAAATAATTGAGGCGACAGGATACACCCTTGCCAGACGTCTTTTAGGATTTCTGCTGCAGAATAGTCTATCATCGATTTTGATGACTGCTTTGCTGTTTTCCTAACAGCCTAACAAGATGCTGTGGTACTCCCATTTTTAGAAAGGTTTCCCACAATTTTGACCATTTAATATTGTCAAAGGCCTTTTCATAATCTATGAAACACATGTACATCGGTGTATAATATTCACGAGTTTTTTCAAGTTGTGGGACAATAATAGAAAAATCATTTATTTTCAACCAATAATAATCTCGCTTTCTCTTTCTCTAATATTTTAACATCCCAGCACCAACGACTAAACATACAATGAAATACCTTGTGGTTGAAATTTTGAAATATCGCCATTATAATTTCAATTAATTTGGCAAGATTTTTACCAATTTCAGTCTTTCAGTTTTTCTTTCCAAAATCGACGACGTCTGTTTTCGACATTATCGGTTTTAAAAACTCCAGTAATTTTTCAAATCGTACAATGTAATATGCGCATTATGTCTCGCTCACTTGTGGAAACCGTAAATCATTATTGATAAAAAGAACCATAATTACTATCGGGTAAACCATTGATGATAATCATATTTATGTCACTAAAAATCATATCATAATTTTTAAGCATCTAGAAAAACCCATTTTAATCAAGCTTGGTAGCACAGCAATACTGGGTCGTCGAAAAAGTATCGGGCCTTTTTATCGTCGAAAAAGTATTGGTCATTTATTTACTTTATATCTGACCAGATTCGTTTAGTATTCCTCTAAACCCATCTGGCGAAAATAAGACCCGGTACTTTTTCGATAAGCTATTATTTTTGAAACATAATAAGTACGAAAAAATCGGTCGCAGTAAATTTTTACAGGGCCTAAAGTAACAGTAAGTGAACATTATATAGATAATTTTTATTTCTAGTAGAAAGTCAGTCTACTTCGTATATAAAAACAGCTAAAAAAATGTAATGCACAGCTAAATAATCTAGTCTTTTTTTTTTAAATTTAAAGGTAGACAAACGAAACAATCATTTAAAATTAAATTATAGATATTAGACTTAAAAGTATGTGAGGATTGGTCTTTTAATCTTTTATTAATTCTTACTAATTTTATTTTTATTAAGTATTGAGGTGTTTAAATCCGGATACAATAGAGAGATTTTGCGACGCTTATTTATATATAATAAAAGACTGTTTTTAGTCAATTTCCACTGGTTTATTTAAATTGCGATGACGCGTTTCGCTGTCGATGCAGCTTCTTCAGATCTACATTTTACACTGTCAAGTTAGGTTTAATGTTCACAATTTTATATAATTTTTTAATTATAATATTACACCTAATTAAATTACATTGATAGTATTGAAAAAAGCCACACAGATTTGGAATTAGGAGAATAAATTCAATAATGGTGAATTGCTTAAATCTACCTGGTCGTTGAGTAAAGTTCCTGTAGTCCTTAATCGATTTATTTGCATTGTGTCTAAAAGGTTTAGTTTTTAACCTTTTTGTTGGGTGTGTAAAATTTTGAAATTCTTGTTAAATGTGTGATTTTTTGTTAAAAGATGATTAGTATATGTTGAATTAGATTTTCTATGGATGAAACTTTTTTCGTGTTCTGTAATTCTTTGTATAAATGTGCGTCCAGTTTGTCCTATGTATGTTTTAGGACATGACCCACATGTTAATTGTTAAACCCCTGATTTATTGTCTCTATTGATTTGTGGTTTGTAGTTTTTAAGATATTTCCATATAGTATTGTTAGTCTTGTAAGCTATGTTGATATTTTTTTGATTTAAAAATTTCCCCAGTTTTTCCGTTGGTTTGCCGAAATAGGTTAAGCATTTAAATATGGTATTTCTGTCCTTAAAACGTGGGTATATTTCTGAGATTGCCTTGTTTCTAAGTTTTTTCCTAACGATATTATTGATTAAAGTAACCGAATAACCGTTGTTAACGGCTACTTGTTTTATGTAGTTTAATTCTTTAGTAAAATTTAAATTGATAAATATGAATCCCCAAATCCCACAACTTTATTCACTCATAAAACTACACAAACTTGATCACCCAATCAGACCAGTTCCAAATCTGTGTGGCTTTTCCAATACTATCAATGTAATTTAATTAGGTGTAATATTATAATTAAGAAATTATATAAAATTGTGAACATTAAACCTAACTTGACAGTGTAAAATTTAGATCTGAAGAAGCAGCATCGACAGCGAAACGCGTCATCGCAATTTAAATAAACCAATGGAAATTGACTAAAAACAGTCTTTTATTATATATGTATAATGAATTTTCATCAAGTAGAAGCTACAACCATCCAAAATTTGAAACAACGCTTATTTTTCACATGCCCTTGTCCTTATCGTTATCTCAAGCATGCGCACTGTTAACGCGACGGAATTGCAAGGTTAGGTTAGTATTCATCTTCAGCACAAATTTCTAATTAAAGTTGTGTCTAGCAGGTTTCTGTCACTTCCTTCAATATTTCCAAAGTAATACGAATGTGCGATAATTAAAATTTCATTCGAAATTAGCACTTCACACACACTGTAATGCCATTGTGCCAAAAATTGCAAAATCTCAACATAATCTGAACACTAATTAACTGTTGTCAGTATTATTTGCAGCAATAAAAAATTATCAATTCAATTTTACTGTATTTTCTTAGTGGTTTGTATACCTAAGTAGGAAAAAAAAACAGGCCCTACCATAATAGCGATAAGAATAACGAACTTCAAATGACTTCCCTTATAAGTTCCTAAATAAGGGAAATCGTTATCCTTAATAAAGGTTTCTTTTATTTTGTTTCAATACTACTCGAGTTCCAAATGGTGGTCGCTTGCTTCAAATAACGAAAACAGTTGAGTCCTTACATTTAATTTCTTCCCTTACTACTGCGCAAGCTCCAAACGGTGGGTTGTCCAGTCACATTAGGGGTTTCACCTCGGAATGAGAGATCATAAGCTGTAAACTTGTATAAACCTTTATTTTGGCATTCTAAAAGTTGTCTCAAAACTCTCATAAAATCTCGTGTCCGCGTTTTAAGATATTCAAGGTCAAAGGTCATAAAAATCGATTTTTCGCAAATATCTCGCTTCCTATGGTTTCAATGATATTTGCATTTGTTATGAAAATTGTAGAGCATAAAATTATCTACAAATTTTGTTCTAAACATTTTTTTATACGCTTAACCGTTTTTGAGATAGAACGCGGAGAGCGCGCAGCGCTCAGCCATACATAGCATAATGCAAGGTCAACCGTAAGTCCCGGTAAATAATACGTCGTATAAAGTTAATTAATCACTAAAAAATCCATAATTATGAATAATTTGCATTATTTGTTCATTAATACATTATATTTAATAATATTTTTCATTTATCAAATATATTCGTTTAATAATACTTTCCTACTTCGTGTAATTAAAAAATTGTTAAGTGAAATACTTTAAGTATATTATATTATATTCTAATATATCTTAATTATATTTTAAGTAGAAAAACAATTAAGTACTTTTTCTTTGCTTCTTTGCTCTACAATTTTCATAATAGATGCAAATATCATTGAAACCATAGGAAGCGAGATATTTGCGAAAAACCGATTTTTGTGACCTTCGACCTTGAATATCTTAAGACGCGGACACGAGATTTTATGAGACTTTTGACACAACTTTTAGAATGCCAAAATAAAGGTTTATACAAGTTTACAGCTTATTATTTCTCATTCCGAGGTCGACCCTCTTTTTTGGCTTAAGTTATTGGATAAGGGTGCATGCTTCATATAAAGATAAAGGCAGACCAAAATAAGCGTTGCAAAATCTCTCTAATGACACCTTTAGCGTTTAATTTTGTATTAAATATAATGTCGTGGTGACTTTAAATGGGTCCTAAAATCAAATTAATTACCACCTTCGTGGACTCAATAACTTAATTTTTAAAAGAAGGTAAATCTATTTTTTTAATTATGTATGTTATATCCTAGAAACATCGCAATTCGAAATATTTGCCATTGTTATCAACTACCAAATTTGAGCAGAGTCCGCAGTTATTTACTGTTTTCTCATCTATCAAACCGTCTCGGGGACGTGTTTCGTCGTATTACGACTCCTTAGCTGAGCTGGGATAAACAGAGGCAAGAACAAATCTCAACGTACTTTAAATTTTGTTCCGTTCTCTGTCGATCCTGTGATACAACGAGACGCGCCCCGATATGATTCGACAGATGACAGAACAGTAAATAACTGCTGAAATAGGGACGCATATTCTACTCCATAATCATCACGACTAGTTTAAATTGTTTGATGTCCTGTAATGTGAAAAACGGTCGGTTATCATTTTTAATGTTCCATACCATCAGTTAAGTTATTTTTAGTGTTCCGTGCCAAAATTGAAAAACGGAACACTTCAGAGTCTGTTTGTCTGTGACAGCCGATTTTCTCCGAAACTATTCAGCATAGAAAGTTGAAATTTGTCACAAATATAGGAATTGACGGCCTAATTGCAGCAGCAAAAATGGACTGTCTTATAACTATATAAAATCAATAAATTTAGCTTGTTTTTGATAAAATAAGAGGGAATCTGCAAAAGGCAGACGCCGCCAATATCGGAGGACGAAGCTGGATCCGCTTTTTCCAGCCAAAAACGGAACACTAATTGCGCATGTCCGTCTTGCACTTGGCCAGTTTTTATTTCTAATTTCGATGTTGTATTTCTTGACGCATCCTATGAGTGTGAACAATAGTTTTTACCTTTTTTTTAAAAAAAAAACGCGTTATTGGGTCCTTCAGGACACTATTAATTGCCTAAATTTTGGAAATTATCTCATCATAAAATAAAATGGTGATTGCACCACCGTACTATATCCTTAAAACGCACTAGAGAAATTTCTAATCATCGGTAAATTTTGATAATTGACTAGATCAATTTGTTTTTACCGGAATAGACATACATTCGCCTATCAATCGCTTGCTCATATTTTATTCTTCTTGCTTATTAGCCCAGTCGCCAGGGGTTTTGAGCTCTCATTAAATATTAACAGGCTGCATTTTGGCATACAGGTAGTTTTTTGAATGTAAAATACGATGAAAAAAAGTTTGCTGAAGTCTGATATACGCTAAGCCCACAAAATCCAAAATAAAATAAAAAATTCGGTTTTTCGGTAATATTACGAAAAATAAAAAAAATATCGAAAAACTAATAACACCACATGAAACAGCGGGAAAAATTTGCAAAAATAGCATTTAGATTTTTTTTTATTAGCGTAAGAATTTATTAAAAATTCGGTGATTCAAAAAGCGTAGCGCGCCAAACAGGTTAATTTGAAAATCTGTGCGTACCGTTCGAATGTTAATCGATATTACTTGTTTTCAGATAGATTTTTGAAGAGGAGACTTTCAGCTTTCCGATGATACTAATAGTTTCTATTTTTGTCGCTTTATAATTTGTAAAACTTAAAATGAAATTTTTCTTTGCATGATTTGAACGGACATACAGTAAATTACAAATATTTAATAAAATATAGTATTAAAAAAAGTCCTTTCGCATATATCATTATTATACCTTAAGTTTCAATATACGAATAATTAAAAATATCCACATTTTCTATGTTATTTAAAAATTTGGCTATAAACCATGAAAATTGTGCGCCGCCGGCAATTTTACGGTCAAAGCAGTACGAAGTCATCAAAAAAATCAGACAATTTTTTTTAGTATATACTTGATATTAGAAAATCATTAAAAACTTAAAAAAACTTTCTCCTTTTTTTTGCAATTTTGCTCTTAAAAAAGTGTTCATGAAAACCGTACTTTTTGTTTATTATTATTTACTTAAACTTAAAATAAAAAAAATATTTAAAGGTGGGAAATGAAAGATAAAAGTCTAAGCTTTAAGTATAAAGTATTTATTACATTTAAACATTCAGGTACAGAAAACAGTAATCGAAAAAATTAAAATGAATTACGTACTATCTGGCCGTCATATTAGATCTACCATTTTAGAATTTTCATCAGATTCTTAATCAGCACCCCGAGAAACCCCTTAAAAGCCAATTTCAAAATATTTAGCAGTATACAGAAACGTTAATTTCATCATAAATGAGGTTGGAAGCGTGATTCCCATACAACTGAAGGGGTTGAACCAGCCATTTTATTTTAATTTTTTTTTTAAATTACGGTAAACCTAAAAAAAAAATAATCTATATACACTACCGTCAGAAAGTATTTGCCCACCTAGTTATTTCAGTCCCAGGACAATAAAAACCCAGATAACATATATTTTTTTAAATTTTAATGAATTATTATTTATTTTCACATTATTTACAGTCTAGAAAATCAGAAAAATATTCATGATTTTCCAGGATTTTTCTCATCTATGTGACCTCCTTTTTTTTTTAATTACCACTTTACAGAGTTTCAGCATTCTGTCCAGTAGTTTCTTCGGTTATTTTAACCCATTTTGCTTGTAAAAGCTCCCACAAGTGATTTTCTGATGTTGGATTGAGTTTTCGAACACACCTGTCCAAATGGTTCCACAGCAATTCGATGGGGTTCAAGTCGGGTGATTGTGGAGGCCAAGTCATCACTTTCAGGACGTCATCGGATTTCCTATTTTTACTTACTGTAGGCAACTGAGAGACTTCCAACATCCTCTCTCCACTGACAGCTGCACGTAAACTTATCGATTTGAACCGAAAATTTCGAATTTAGATTCGTCGCTCCAAAGGACGGAATTCCATGTTCTGACGTCCAATGATTATGTTCTCGGGCCCATTCTAATTGTTTACGTTTATTCACTGGCCTAAGAAGGAGTTTCCTCACTGCAACTCTCCGTGTAGTCCACTTTCTGCTAACCTGTTCTTCACGGTTGTCATGCTGATGGGAATGGGCCGCTCCAGGTTTACTTGAGCCATGATTTCTGGTGCGGTTAGGCGGCGATTACGTCTGCTGGACATTGTTATAGCTCAGTCTTCAGCGGGAGTTGTTTTTTTCGAGGCCTTCCTGAACGTTTTTGGTTGGAATTCCATGTCCCGCAGAAAATTTTGTTACGACGTAGTCCACCGTTCTCCTTGGCATCCGCATATCACTCGCGATTTGTCGACTCGAGTGACCATTTTGATGTCTCGCAATTATCAGGGCTCGATTTTCAACGGAAACTTGTTTGGTTTTTGGCATTTTCACAAAACAATTGAACCTGTATCAGTAGCAAAGTACTGTTTACGAATGATTAATTTCCAAAAGGACAATGGTATTTATAGTATAGTTTTTATCATAAAATGTCACTAGGGGTTGCCATAATCCCTAGAAACTTGAAATGAGTTCTTACTTCAACTGAAATTCTCAGAAATCGCCTCAAAATGATTATCATGCAAAATTTGGAAATTTGTTCTAATTAGTTTTTAATTTGTGATTTCACCAAAAAGGCTTATCTAAACAATTTTATGATGGACACTTTTAAGAACAATTAAATTTACCTAATATAATAAAAAGGGTTTAATTAGTTATTAAATTTTGGCAGTTACATTGAAATTTCTAGATGCACAAATACTTTCTGGCGGTAGTGTATGTACTATTTTTTTGTAAAATTCCCCATTCTTTCACGTGGTTCTATTAGTTTTTCGATATCGATATTTTTCGAGATATTTGCAAAAAACCGAATTTTTCATTTTAGTTTCCATTTTGTAGGCTTGGCGTACACTTTAGAGCAGCAAACGTTTTTTTATCGTATTCTACATCCCAAAAACTACATATATGCCAAAATGCAGTCTGTTAACATTTAACGAGAGCTTTTCGACAAAATTTGCCTCTGACGACTGGCCTATAATATAGTGGTGGGCGTTGAATGAACGAACAGTGTTTCTGTTTGACGTTTATCAATAAACTTAGGAATGAAGTGGTTTAATTTGTCACTAGTTCATTCGTGGACGTTGTTTTGTCGACGACGGTCGAAACAAATCGGAAATTAAACTGTTTTATAAACTAGTTTATCATCGACGATAAAATTGTCTCGTTTCGTTGACTGTAAAAGCTTCAACGACCCACCTTATAGTGGCATTATTCACAGTTGTCCTATCTTTGTCTTCCAGGTAGCTAGTTTTTTAGCTTAAACGGGAGATTAAAATACCGATCTTAAAGTGATTTAGACTTGCCTTGCGGAGAGATGTTATATTCTCTATATACCTACCTAGATAGTTATTTTTATAAGCTTTTATAGATAAAGACTCTATGTATTCTAAAACTAGCTATGTATTATGTGCAATAGTGCCAAAATATTACAATTTATATTAAATTTGTTATATTAGTCTCGATTTTTATCCGTCAGTTACTGTTTAGTTAATAATAAGTTGATTTGTTGATTATTGATTTGCGAACAATAACTGGGGATAAAAATTTAGCTGTTATTTGCAATTTATTCACTAAAATAACGATTTGTTTCATGTTTAAGAATTGTTTTGTAACGCGTTTCCCATCGAAAACAAAAACAGTTATTTTCATTTTATTCAACAAGCAATAATTTATGTTAGAGGCAACTTCTTTTATAAACGAATTTTAACGATAAAAATTGTGTATGTTAATTTTATGTATTGTATTCTAACCGGTATTTATTATACATTATTTACACTTTTTTTACTTTTTGTTTCATGGAATGAACTTTATATAACAAAATTAATAAAATACTAGTTTAAATAAACTACTTTTCTTTCATTTTTCTATCTGTAGTCCTACAGGGAATCATGGTCCTATAAAAATCTAGTCGAGGATGCGTCTCTGTTACAACAATTAACGAAATAGTCCTATGAAAAATTATTAGATAGTGAATCTAACTTTTTCGCGTTTCTTTGATCCCGATCCAAATATCAAATTTTCTTTAAATCTATGAATTCAAAAAGAACAGTTGGACTTTTCAACAACAGATCGCAATTTTGTATGCACGGAGATATTTTTCTGCTCTTCATACATAAAACACCTCATCGCTATAATCCTGATAAAACATCCCAAATTTGCGATAGCATTTTTGCTGTATACATTTTTTTAAATCTAGATCCCGGCTTTAGACAATTTAGGATATGGATGTTAAAAACCTCCGTCTAAATATTAATAGGTGTCGCGCCAATTTACAATAGCTTAACGTAGACAACTCCTTATACTTTCAATGGTATATTTGGTTGCCTGTTATATTGTAGAAAGACAAACGAAATTTTGATATTTATCTGCGCCTGATGCAAAAATACCTCCTCGCTTTTCTGTATTCCTGATAAAACATCCCAATTTTCGTTCCAAGATTACGTTTAAGATGATCGATTGTAAGTAAATTTGATTTTAAAATGAAAAGTTTGTAATTCTGTATAGGAAACAGAAAAATGAGGATGTATTACTGACTGCTGCTGATATAAAAATACCTTCCCGTATTTCTGTGATCCTGATACAAAATCTCAAATTTAGATTTGAAATAAATAAGTTGAAATTTTTTAGATTAGGAGAGCAAAATGTGAAAAGGTATTTTGTCTGCCCTGATAAATAAAAATAACGTCTTCGCGTTTCTTTGATACGGAAGCAAATCTATAGATTTAAGAACAATTAAACTTCCGTATTAGGAGAATAGTAATGCACGGAAGTGTTTTTCTGCTCCTAATACATAAAATACCTCCTCGCGTTTCTATAATCCTGATAAAACGTCCCAAACTGTCGTTCCAAAATTTATATTTAAAAGAAGATCGTAATTTTAAGTAATATGAATTTTAAACCCAACTTTGAAGGCGTACTCGAAATGGATGACGGATGAGAGAACAGTTAAAAACTGCTGAAAATGACATTGTTTAATTTTACCGATTTATATTGATTTTTTTAATGCTTGGGCTAGAGCACTTCCAAAGGGTAATTGTTAGCAACTCGCTATACATCCTCTAACGATCAGTGGCCTTGAACAGCCCCCGACAGAGTGGAGGTTCCAAAGTGCATATTGTTGTATCTTACTCATTCTTTGCACTGGTACTGCGATCAGGGCTTAGAGTTTGGTTCTTTTTCTCTGTCGATTCCAGCTCGGCTGAGGAGCCGTGATATGGCAAAAGAACATCCCGAGATGGATTGACGGATGGGAAAACATTAAAAAACTGCTGAAATATGGAGTTTATCCCATTTTAGTAGTTTATAATGATTTTTCTAACAAAATACGGTACTCTATAAAAAGTGTAACAGAAATTAACTAGCAACTAAATATACGCAAAAGAATATATTGATCCATTCTAAATAAAAGAGTAACCTACAGTGCCATCTATTAGGTATACGTATAACTAATTTGTTAACATATAGCGCTACCTACCAAACCTTAGGATCACTATCATATAGGGATCTATTGTGCAAATAATTTATGGCACGTTAAATCTTGTGTAACAAAATGCTCAGCTTATTCTTATAAATATGTTATTTACTCTTTTCTCTATTATCTAAAATCATACACTTCATTAGATTGGACTTTTTAATTATAATGAGAAAGTCATTGAATTGTTTAGAAGTAAAACAACACTCTACATTTGATCAATCCATTCACATGTTATCCAATCAGGTCAACTTAAATGTGTGAATGCGTTATAACGTAAACATTCGGAGCTTTGATCCTAACAATAATTACCGGAAAACATTATTTACTATTGCAATACCATCCTATCAAACTAAATCTGTTACAGATTCCCGTAATACGTGAGTTTATTTTAACCAGATAGCGCTACAAGTACTTTATGTTAACATAACCTCAAATCAATTTAAAACATAACCTTGCACTTTATGCCGCTTTTAGAATGTGCATTTTTAAATTATAATTTAATAAAACCTACTGTACATACGCATCTTTAAAATAACTTTTTGTCTGAAGAGTTAATCCCTTAATGGAGAATCAAGAATTACTTCTAACATCTTCCCAATCGTCCCAACAGTTTTCAGCCTCTCTGTGGGACTACAACACAAAAAATACCATCAGAATTTATAGAAATGGAAGTACAGTAGCCCCTAAAACCCTTGCAGTAGTAGGTCAAGATTATATTTTAAGTGCCGAAGCAAATAAACCTTTATTACATGTGTGGCCGTTAAATAGTCAAGAAATTGATAAAAATATAAGGTAAAATTATTAAATGAAAACAAAATTTTTTGAAATAAAGTTTTTGTATGTATAACCATAAGTTATTGTATTATAATACTTCATTCTACTTACAGACTTATTTTACCTGGACCATCTTCTTGTCTCGCAGTTTGTCCTAAAAACACTTACCTTGCTGTTGCAATTGACACAAAACTCTATATTTGGCAACTATGTTCTGGAAAGTTACTCTCTGTTCAACAAAGGCATTATCAGCCGATTACTAGTGTTAAATTCTGTAGTGATAGTGAATTTGTAGTAGCTGGAGGTGAAGACGGCATTTTAGTAAGTAAATAATATAGTTAAGCCATGCACTAAGGGTTTCAGCTTAAATAATAAGGCATATGGAGCTCACATTCTATAGTTATAGCTGACAAATATTTTAAATAATAGTTAAAAACAGGTACACTTTAAATAATAGTTAAATGGAGGTACCTTTATGATGCTATAATTGTTTCAAACCAACTAAAGTGACTCTAGAGGAAGTTCTCTCCCACAGACTGACAGCCAGATACACAAATGTATTCTAATGATATTTGTTTTAAGCTACCCTTAAAATTGAGAACTCTAAAAAGTATTATTTTCGAAAAAATATTAAACTTGTCTATTTCTTTTCAGGTAGTATACTTTTTGGCTGATTTAGTTGCTATGCATCATAGTTTGCTAACTCAAACTAGTATAGGACAAGTTGAACCAGTGTATACAAAGAATGATCATAGTATGGCTATAAGAGACATACACATAGGTAAGCTTGTCTATAGTATTTATACAGCAGTAAAGTAGATATTTTGGCACTTACTTTTGTGGCAAGTAAAAAATTCTCTTACGACCTATATTAACAAAATCCTTTTCTTTAGGTACTTTTGGCAGGAACTCTCGGCTAGCCACCTGTTCCTCAGACAACACTGCCCGTCTCTACACTCTATCCACAGGAGAACTCCTACTAGTCCTAGTCTTTAATGAACCTCTAACAAGCATAATATTTGACAGCCCATGTTGGAAACTTTATGTTGGCACAAATTCAGGAGTCGTAAAACAATATAATTTAAAACAACCTCCTCGAACATTGAACCATCATGTGGAGAAGAAACACAGCAATGATTTTATTGGGCATAGAAGTAAAATTGTTGCTATAGCATTGAACTTTAGCAATAGTGTCTTAGCTACTGGCTCAGAAGATAATTTCGTGTACACTTGGGAGATAGTGAGTCGTCAGATCTTACAAAAATTCGAACATAAAGCACCCATCACAAATTTAAAGTTCGTACAAAACTATGCTAACTTTTTCGAACACAATTTTAAACCTACAACTGTCTTAAAATCCCTAGAGCGAGGTGTTGAGCAAGACGCAGACGATTTCACTGTCGCAACAATACAAACTGAAGATATTGACTTTTCTGATGATGAAAATAGCGTAGAGAAAGAAACGTCGCGGCAAAGGCTGGCCGAGGAAAATGTTAAACTAAGGATAGTTAATGCTCAGTTATACCGAGCTGCATTGGAGATTAGTAAAAAATATAACAGTCAAGCAAATAATGGAATTAATAATTCTTAAGATACTTTAAAAAAAAAAGTGCATTCCTTATTTTTTTACATGTTATCTGTTTACGTTTTTTAAAAGTTCCTGAGTTAATTTTTGAACAATAACTAATTCTTTTAAAAAAAAATCAATTTTTTTTATTATCATGTAAAAAAAACAATGTTTTATATATTATTTTGTGTTTTATTTTCTGATAATCTGGGGTTTAAAATTTTGGTCCAAAACCTTTGGTAATAGTTCTGCATACATATCCAGCCTTTGAGTCATCTGCAATAAAAGAAGTTTTTTTTTAAAAAAATTTATGTTCTTAGCGAAGACAAAGTTAAGCCGTAAAATTATTTAAAGCCCTATGTTTGATTATTAAACTAATAAAGATAATAGGTTGTTATACCAAATTAGACAATTTGTATGAGTTAAGCCTAAAACCACATGAAATTGTGTGTATTATACTGTACTGAGGATCATCATCATAATCGGCTTATACCATTCACAACTGGATTGAAAGCCTCCCTCAAGTCTTGCCACCTTTTTCTGTTCTGGGTGTACCCAATTTCCAGCCACTCTTCAAATCATCAGTCTACCGACTTGGTGAGCTACCTCTACTTCAATAGATTTTGCATTTGTCAAAAACTTTTCTTTTTAAACACATCGGAAGATTAGATTTAAATATATAGCCTAGTTTACCATATGCCATTCAGGAGAGACTTATTCTCCGATGAATTTCATGTGTTTGGTTGTCTCTTCCTATGCTGATTTCATGTCCTAGGTCTTGGATAGATTGACTTTTAAACCAACCCTGCCTGCTTCTTGAAGCAATGTGCAGCCTAGTTTCTGCTTCTTGCATATTATCTGTTATTAAGACAATGTCGTCGGCAAAACAAAGGTGATTTAACTTTTCACGGTCAATGTTAAGCCCCATTTTTTCCCAGTTTATTGATTGTAGCATACTTTCTAGAAGTGTTACGAAAAGCTTGGGAAAGAGCAAATCTCCTTGGCGCTCGCCTCTTTCGATTTGAAATTTGCTAGAGTGTTAATTTACGTTATGACATTAGCAGTGCCATTTTCATAAATGTATTTAATTACATTGGAGTATCGAAGATCAATACAACATTTAGCAAATGCTTCCAAGAGTCTCTGCTGGTTTACAAAATTAAACTGAGGTGCAAAATTGGAAAAATTTATTCTGGTATGTTAACTTTTCGTTACTTTTAATAGTTTATTAATAAAGTATACTGTACAGGGTATTCTCTAAGTTGAGGCATTTTTTTAATAAGTTATATATATAAAGAAGACAATCAGTGCTCCTGATAATGCTAACATGACGGAAACACGTGTAAAGTCCAAAAATAAATTGTTTGGTGTAGTGGTCATACCTATAATGTAGTGCCACTGTGCCAAATGTTTTAATGGGACAGACTCGATTCAGGACGAGTCCAGATCAAAAAGACTGGTTGAGACAAAAAATAAGGGAATTATCAGGTCTGCTGAGACAGTAGTGATGTAGACAAATATTTTTATAAGTTCCCTTCATAAATAGGTAGATAATTAAAAAAAGAAATACCCCCTATACTCTACCTTATTAAAAAATAACTCCCAACTTAAAATATACCCTGTGCTTAAGTACTACCCATTTTAGATTTACATTGTAAGAACACACAAATTTAATGCTTAATTATTCAGTTTTTTTAAATTTAAAAATGACCAAACAATTACCTGGAATCCCCAAACGTCTTTAACTTGCCTACACATGTTAAGATCTATCTCAGTAACCAAGAGGCCATTTTTTGTCCTTGATAGGCCCTACAAACAAAAAAAAATAACTATAGCTTTCCATATGTGTCATCCTCCTAAATAACTAGCGCCCAATCTTCACCTGTAAGCGAAGCAAGTGCTATTAAAGAGAGAAGCAAGAGGGTAGATTGTTAACGCGCATGCGCGCCTCTTATATACACTACTGTATATAATGCATTTGTTTCGTGCATAAAAAAAAAAGGGAACGGAATATTTCTATGAATTAATATAATAAATTATATATAGTGAAGTCCGTTTATAACGAACTCCAAAAAATCACTAAAAATGGTTCGCTATATCCGAAGTTCGTTACAAACAGTAAACAGATAGATAGATCGATATTTAGATATCATTTTTCACTACTTTTTTATTTAGATTAGGCGCTAATGTTTAGAAAAACAAATAATAATTATTAAATTAAAAGAAAACGTTCAAAGGAAAATAAAACGAGTCACACTAAAATTATTATTTATGTGTGTTGGTTAAAATAAGTAGTTTATACAATAAAATCAGTCATTTTCGTTTGTACATACACGAGTATAAAAACTACTTTATATATGTTTCAGAAAACATTAAAATATGTAGTTTATACAATAAAATCTTTTTGCCAAGCCACATGGATAATGTTTATAGCATCCAAGAGAGTTACAGAAAAAATGTTACCTTTATCGATCGTCTCTTAACATTATCATAAGTAAGATCTTTCTATAATAACATTTTAAAGAGTGTATCACACCTTGATCCACAGGCTGGAGCTTTGCACTTGTGTTTGGAGGCATAAAAACCAATTTTTATTTGCTGTGGATCAACTTTAGGTTGCGCTGGATAGTTATCAATCAAGTATTATTGAACAGGTTATTAATTTTAAATACCTGGGAACAATGATAACAAGCTACAGACTTAAACAGGGAAGTAAAACAACAGTATATGAAGGCATCTCTAATAGCAAATTGCTTGACGGATATAGTATGGAAAAATAAATACTTCACAGTGGAAAGCAAAATAAGAATATACAAGACAACAGTGAGACCGATCCTCACATATGCTGTAGACACAAAAGCTGACACATGTAAAAACAGCACAAATAATGAGGACAACCGAAATGAAGGTGATTAGGAACATACATGGAAAAACTAACCACGACAAAATCCGCAACAAAGATCTACAACAACTAAGTAAGATCCAAAAAATATCCAAATGGACCAGAACTAGAAGAAAACAATGGAATAAACACGTAGATCCGATGGACAACAACAGACTGGTAAAAGGGCCAAACTCAATAAACCTTGCAGTAGAAGAACTAGAGGCAGACATCCGAAAAGGTAGAACGAATGCTGGACGTACACATCGGAAGAGACCTACTGGGATAAAACAGGCAGTATGCCGACTTATATGACACCGTATAAGAAAGAAGAATGATAATTATCATATAATAATTAAACGCATGCACAGTTCGTGCAAAATGCCCAGTTAGGGTACGAGAGAGAAACGATCGTCTATACTCTACTAACGGCGACACATTTCTCTCTCAATCTAGCTATATAGGAGTATTACATATATGTAGCTTTCAGTATAAGTAAGAGCTCAGTTCCTTGGAACCCTGATGTTCTTTCATAACATATTCTACAATCGATTTAAAGGGGGGGAAACACCACCAACTATTCCCGATGATGCCCGATACTGTCTTCAGACAACGTATCATAAAATATATTTTAATGAAGCTAGATACTAAAAAAGCTTCTGGCGCTGATGGAATACCTGCTATAGTAGTCAAAAAATGCACGCGAGAACTAACAATAGTACTCTATAGATTTTCAACCTATCCTACAGAAAAGAGAATATTTCAGTTCAGGGAAGAAGATCTTGCCAAATACCTACCGACCAGTCGCACTGCTTTCAATAATATCGAAAGTCATGGAAAAAGCTATCAGCATCTTCTAAAATATCTTGAAGGATTCAATATTATTAGCGATCACCAATATGGCTTTCGTAAGCAAAGATCAACAGGAGATTTTCTAATTTATGTAATACATGTTTGGAACGTCAAGGAGATACGATCTCATCAAAACTGTTCACACTGACACTGGAGGACGTTTTTAAGATCTTAGACGGGCAAAATAAGGGGATTAACGTAGACGGAACACGACGTAATCATCTACGATTTGCGAACGATATCGTTCTAATCGGAACTACACCCAATGCAATAATAACTATGTTGAAAGAACTGCATCATGCATCGTCACGAGTCGGACTGGAAATGAACCGGAGCAAGACAAAGATAATGAGCCTAGAGCAAATAACGATTACCATCGAAAATCGGCCATTAGAGAACATATCCGAATAATATACCTCGGACAAAAAATACTACTAGGAGAGGAGAACCAAACAGCAGAAATTTCTCGAAGAGTGGGTCTTGATTGGGGAGCTTTTGGTAAACTTTTGGTTTATTTTCAGATCACGAGATATCCCTGGAAACCTCGAAAGGAAAACGTACGAGGCACGTGTACTGCCAGTTCTCACGTACGGTTTTGAAACGATGTCGCTAACACGTAAGTCGATGAAGACCTCGAGTGGCGCAGCGTGCAATGGAGAGAGCTATGCTTGGAGTGAGTTTGAGAGATAGAATCCCAGCGCGGCTCAACTAAAGTGGAGATGAGTTGGCCACGTAGCGAGAGAGAACAACGACAGATGGGCCTACAAGCTTATAGTATGGCGCCTAAGAGAGAGTAAGAGGAGTGTGGGAAGACCATGGAAGATGGCGAAACGACATCCAGAATATTGCAGGAAAAAATTGGAACAGAACGGCTTTGGACAGGGAAAGATGGAAAGATTTGGAAGAAGCCTACAACTAGATGTAGATGGGAGCAGGCTGAAAAGAAGATGTTTGGAACAACACAAACATTTTGGAGAATCTCGGGCGGTTGCCCTTGATATATTCAAGGCATTCGACAGTGTTTGGCACGATGGATTGTTGACCGAGTTACGATCTTATGGTATTGTCTGAAAAATTCTGTTCATAGCTCTCGAGTCTTTTCAAAGAGCGTTCTTTACTGGTATGCCCTAAGGCAAGCGGTCACTTTAGAACGAAGATTTGTAAGAATATCCTCACAAGTGTTTTTCGTGATTTGTGGCTTTGAATATAAATTTACTCGTTTTGCTCTTAAAACATAATGCAAACCAAAAGGTGAATTGGCAATATTTTTACAAATTTCAGCTATTCCAGGATCTCCAAGAAAGCAGTAACGGCTGGTTATATCATTAACGGCCTTAAAGTAAAGCTACTCAGGAAATTTTATAGGCAATATATTTGAGCAAGCAACCAATCTTGAATAAAACAACGCCTAAAAAATAAAGTTATAAAAATGAGGCCAAATTGATAATTTTGACAGAGCTAACAAAATACTTACAGGCGTCCTAGACCCGTTGGGGGCCGCAACATAACTGGAACCGTAGAAATGCCCGAAATCCTTATGCGCAGGCTTTCCGTTTCCAGACGTGAATTCGTTTTCGAAAAATTCTGTGCCCACTCTGTTGATAGCGCACGTGTAGTAGCCGTTTGCTATTGCAGCATTCCTTGCTTCGATGCCCCAAAGGGGTTCGCTTAGACTACCGACCTAGTAAACAGTTAAAAAAAAAAAAGATTCTCTTATTAATATTTTGAAACATACGCCACTTTTCATTTGGTTTCATTTTCCTTAAAAAAATTGACAGGAAAATAAAGTATCCGATTTAGGCCAAGTTGACCATGTCTCCGTTACTTCTCTAATACACACTGGAGAGCAAAAAAATTGACTCAAAGGATTTTGCTTCATTTAACACCGATCCTTGAACGTAATTTTCAAACGGTGGTATTATTTTTGGTGTCATTAGAATGCTGATTTTCTAACTCTTTCCAATAATACCAAAGCTATTTGGATTCAAAAAAAGTTTTACTGATTAAAACGATTTTCTCAATAGAACTGTTTTTGCTAGCTCAACATCTCTGCTCTACCTGCTCACTAATTACTCATCGGAAAATGGATACCACCCCGGAAGAAACGGCACAAGTCATTGTCCTCTTGCAAGGAGGGCATGGCCAATGTGTAGTCGCTGCTCAAATGCACCTGAGCCAGTAAGCTGTTTCCAGAGTCCTTAGAAGTTACCAAGAGACTGACGCCTTCACACGGAGACTAGGATCAGGAAGAAAAAGGTGTACCTCGGAGCGAGACACAATCCTAAGAAATCATCACTTTACCGGCGTTGAGGTCCAGCAGGAGCTCTGACAAGTTCGTGTTAGGGGTGTCAGTCAATGGACAATCAGAAGAAGACTTAAAGAAGCTAATCTAACTCCGAAGAGATCAGCTAACGGCCCGACAACATGTCGACTAGACCTTAGGGCAATGATGCTCCGTTTTATTCTCCGACGAGTGCCGATTGTGTCTACATGGTAATAATGAAAGTAGACGAGTCTATAGGAGGCCTGGAGAGCGCTATGCGCAGTGCTGCATTACTGAAACGGTCGCTCACGGAGGAGGTTCTGTCCTGGTGTAGGGAGGCATCTCACTGAATGTGAAAACAGATTTGGTTTTCGTGACTGATGAGCGGTGGATTAACTGCTCACCGGTACATCGAGGAGATCCTGCAGGAACACGTCGTTCCTTTCGCTGGGTTTGTTGGCGACAGTTTCACGCTAATGCACGACAACGCGAGGCCATATGCTGCTGCATCGGTGCGGCAATATCTGGCGGACGTGGGAATACCCATATTAGACTGACTTCAATCCAATCGAGCACATGTGAGATGAGCTCAAAAGAAGGGTTAGAGCCAGAAATCCACCCCTGCATCACTGAGGGACTTAAAGGCTGCGATGGCGGAAGAGAGAATCCCACAGACAGTGGTGAAAAAGTTCACCCGCTCCATGAAAAATCGGCTGGAAGCAGTAAGGGCTAGGGGGAGTAATAAAAAATATTGATTTTGTTTTTTATCAATAAATTTAATTGTTAAACTTAGAATTTGTTTAATTTTTCCTGTTACCCCTAGTTTTAATCCTTATTCTCCTCGTTTCCCCTTTCAACCAGACTTTCAAATTGTACCAAACTCAGTAAAAATATATGAACAATAAATTCTAGAATCCGTGTTAAATGAAGCCAAATAGTTTGAGTCGAGTTTTTTGCTCACCAGTGTATAATGAGATGAATGATGCTTCCCATCACATCAGAAACCCAACTTCGACCTTGAGGAGTGAGTTTTAACAAAAGCAAAGTAGTATTTACTGTCCGACTACTTACTGTGGCTGATGGATTGAAAACAATTTCTGCCCCATTCAAGGCAAATGCTAACCAATTGAGTGGGTGGTGCCTTCCATAACAGATGTTAATAGCTAATTTGCCAAATTCGGTCTAAAAAAACAATAGACAGTTACATAAACACAACAATGCTGAAACATAGTTCATTTAATATAGAAAAACAATACTGTATTTGATGGAGTTAAAAACTGATTTTCACCAAAATTGTCGCTAATTCCCTTTGACCTTTCAATTATCGAGTCTTTTACCTCAAAAACAGGATGACCAGTATTCCCTTCACAATAATAAGTGGATTCGTTAAAATCTCCAACTCTCGGTATGTGATTTTTCCTATGTTTTCCCAAATAACACCCATGATTATCTATTACAACTGCTGCATTCCAGATAGTATCGCCATGAATATCATCTCTTTCCAATATTGGGGAGATAATCACCATGTTTTGTAATTTGGCAAACTGAAAAGAAGATTTAGATGTTTTAACATATTGGGAAGCTAGTATATCTGGTGCTATCTAAAAGTTCCCGAACGTACGCTATATAGCAAGACTGCAAAATATTATTGACTCACGCCGATAGCTGGCGGTTGATTCTCGTACGTTTTAACTTGCTAGCTGTGTTCGGTTTATTTTATATGCACGTTCACGTAAATGTCTTACTATGTCCCTCTACAATTTTTACAATTGATGCGAAAAAGAGCATGTTTGTTTCCTTTCTTTTTAAGCTTTTTTATATTAAACTTTGTAGCCAAATTTATGTTGGATGGTTTTTTGTGATAGAGAACTACCATTGTTCATGAAATTTTTTTAAGATGTAGTCTTAACGTTAGGACTTCTCCTCTAAAATTAACAAGTTCGCCTTCTCGATCTATTATTTTAATAGTAATTTTATCTATGATTTTTACAGTTACTGAAAATATATAACGATTTGTGGTGATTCTATTATTTTAAAAAGTGATGTATTATATGAACGGGTTTACCGTTAAGAATTTATTTTAATAATCTCCGCAGGGTTGTCTGATATATATTCTACATTCGGCTCTAATCGTTTATTTGTAAAACTTAATAATTTATCAATTGTCGCATCATTAAATGTAACGCCAACTGATGACATAAGATGTGTGTGTAAGGTAGTATTATTTGCAATCATGATAAATTGAATACCTCTCTTACTACACTTATCACGTACAAATTTGTTTAGGTCATTCTTCAGGTATCAAAAATACATAATTATTATCAAAAATCATTGCATTATTAAGCTCAACAACATACTCAGCATCTTCTTCTAGATATACAACAGGATTAAATTCTTCCGGTAAAGTAGGAGAATTACCTGTAATAACCAAACTACATGACATATCCCTTTAATATTCTTGTAGAGACTGAAGTAAGATTATTCATCATATGTTATTATAAAGAAATTTTAAAACCCAGTTGACCACAATTTAACTCAGATGGGGGACGTAAATTACCATAACTATCAAAGTAAATTATTTTTTTTTTCCTTTTTTTATACATGCTGTCCAATGAGTGCCATTACCACTGTAGCTATCCAGATTAACAATCCCACTTTCATGTTTCTTAATCTTAATTAATAATAACTAATTAATAGGTAGTTTATTCCTTATAAATACACTTCGAAAATTAGGAATTTGTAAAAATTTTACATTCTTTATTAGTACTACTCAGTATATATTACCACTACACCAAACACTTTATTTTTGCACTCGACGCGCGTTTCGCTAACCATGTTAGCTTCATCAGGAGCGATGATCATCGCTCCTGATGAAGCTAACATGGTTAGCGAAACGCGCGTCGAGTGCAAAAATAAAGTGTTTGGTGTAGTGGTGATATATACTGAGTAGTATCATTGTGCCAAAGATTCCACATTCCCAACTTAATTCTTTATTAGATCATAATTTGTAAGCGGATTCCGACGTATATAATTTAGCAATTTTTTGAGTATGGTTTTAAAAACAATCCGCATTCTGTTTTATAGGATTTTAGAAACAAATCACTTCCTCTTTTTCCAATTGTAAGAGATTCTATCATTTGATTATGTCGTTTAGCTTCAGATAACCTTTTTTTGGCCGATCTCGCATCATTTACAGCTTTTGCGATACTAGCTGCTCCTCCTCCAAGAACACCCACAACAGATAAACCAGCAAATATGGGTATAAGTGCATGTGTGTGTAAAATTTCGTTTTAAACACGGGAAAAGTGCTACTGAAACGTATGAAAATTCGGAAATCATGTTGGGGACGAAGCCCTGAGCCGTGCGCAATTTTCGAGTGATTTTCCCAATTTAAGACTGGCTGAACTTCGGTGAAAGACGACAAACTTTCCGGAAGTCCATCGCCTGCAACCATGTCTGAAATCATCGGCAAAGTTCAATAAATCATTCGTGAAGATTGGATGGTTCAATCACTGACGAACTTTCTGTTGGTTATGGAACATGTCAGCCGATATTCGAAGGAAATGACTAAAGTTTTGAAAGGAAAAGAGTTTCCTCGTGCATTACAAAAATGCACTGGTCCAAAGTTCGTCCTGAATGCAAAAGTCTTTGGAGAAAAATTCCAAGACTGTTATCCCCGACCTTCCTTACCCGATTAGACACCCTATGACCTTGGGGACTTTCCCCATATGAACATGAAGTTATCGGCCTTCCAAAAAAATGTTCGACTACTAGAAAAAACGGCGGGACCGGTGTATTCGGCTGCAGGGGGCCTACTTTGAAGTTAACGGGAGTTATAAAGCTTAAAAGTAACTACTTCAGATTTCATGGCGTTCGTTGGGGAGCCTTAGAATCGCACCACGTATATTTCGCTCCATTTGGAACTCATCAGCTAATTGTAGGATATATTAGTTAACAACTTAGGTAATAGGTACTATACGAATATCAAAGAAAATTGAGAAAAATTATAGCTAACACGAATCGATCAAAATATTCTCACTGGTAAAAAGTTTTCACATTAAATTCTAGTTATTTTAGTTGTCATTTTTATTTGATATTAATTAAAATGTACCAACATTTTTACCTCTTGAAGAAATTTGGTCGTAGGACCATGTTCCGCTGATTCTGCATACTCACACCAAGGATATTTCTCTCTGGTACAAAACGCAAATGGCATATCTACAAAATATAAATGTAAATACGTATGCAGCAGTGGGTAAAGATTTTAAATTTCTTACTCCACGCTTCTTGAAAACAAAATACATTCACACCCATTTTTGCAGCTACTTCTAATACCCCCTTCGCCATCTTGAACATTTCATTCCGCATATCGTGAATTTTTGAAGATGCTGCGATTGGTATCTGATGCTGAGAAAAATAAACAAAAGTTTGATTCACAGTTCTTTGTAAAACTTATTTAAAATCCTTGTAATATTTACCACGTAGTACTTTCTATTTAAAAATCTAATAAGTTACTCCCCTTGTTTCACTTTATATATATATATATATATATATATATATATATATATATATATATATATATATATATATATATATATATATATATATATATATATATATATATATATATATATATATATATATATATATATATATATATACAGTACAATCTCGATTATCCGAATCGCGATTATCTGAAATCCGGCTTATCCGAAACAAACTGTTAAAAAGCAAATTGTATTCCCATTAAACGAAAAAATCCCCATTATTCGAAACAGACGATGAGTGGTTTCCTTAACGCGTCGGGGATTCCCCGACGTCTAGAATTTCACCGCTGTCTATGTTTTAGTTAGTCGACGAGTGTTATAAATTACTCATTACGTCTATTATTATCGCAGAGGTAATAATTTCGTTTTAATAGATATTTTACAAAATGGAGCGTCATAATAATAAGCGTAAAACGTGTTGTTATTATCTTAAAAGAGAAACTTAAAGCAATTCAACGTTTAGATAATGGTGAACTTCTTAAAAATATAGCGAAGGATTTAGGTGTAGCCGTGAGTGCTGTTTCAGAGTGAAGAAAACATCGCGAAAAACTTGAAAAATATTGTAGTGTTTTGTCATCGCTCACACAGGCACGAAAAAGTATGAAAAGCGCTGAATACCAAAAAGTGGATGATTCTTTATTTTTATGGTTTACATAGAATCGAGAACGTGGAATACCAATTTCAGAAACAATTTTAAAACATAAGGCAGTGAGTTTAAGCGAGGAGTTGCCGGTTATTGAAGCGCCTGTAAATTTTTCTGCAAGTGATGGATGGCTAGACAGGTGGAAAAAAAGACATGGTGTACGTCAAGTGAAGTTTGTGGAGAAAGATTGTCGGCTGATGATCTGCTGCAAAAAAATTTGCAGAGAATTTTGAGCAGCTTATGAAAGAACATGGTTTACAACCAGACCAAATCTATAATTGTGATGAAACAGGCTTGAACTACAAAATGTTGCCGTCAAATACCTTAGCTTCAAAAACGGAAGCTGGAGCACCTGGTTGCAAACGTAGCAAAAAACGTATTACTGTTCTTGCATGCAGTAATGCTTCTGGAAGACACAAACTTCCATTATTATGTATTGGTAAGTCAGCAAATCCACGAACCTCTAAGAATATTCGTCGCACTGCTTTTCCTGTTTTGTATAAAAAATCAAAACAATGCCTGGATAAACGCGACTCTATTTAAAGACTGGTTTTTTGGAGATTTTGTTCCCAAAGTGGAACTTTTTTTAAAAGAACATGGATATCCTAGAAAATATTCTGTTACTAGATAACGCCATAAGACATTACTCAGAGGCAGAAACAGAAGTTGGAATGAAAGTTTACATCAAATTATTACAGGAATATCAGAATGTGAAAGTATTACGGAAACCGATGTTTGTGAATGGTTAAACAGTGATAGTGTGGAAGATGAAATGACTGACCAAGAATTAATTAAAAGTGTATGCAAAAATGCGAATAAAATAGACAGTGATGACGATGATGATAACGAAGTAGAAGCCACTGACAATATTCCAGTAAAAATGTCACATTCAGAAGAACTAAAGGACCTAGAAAAAGAGTTAACAACAACAAGAAAATGCAACCGCCGCGGACGTTTTGCTAATCAAACGTTGGAGAGACATTGCAGCCAAAAACAGAACTAACGCAAAACGAGTGCAGTTAAAAATTACCTCATTTTTAAGACATTAAAGTTAAGAATGAAACTGTGTTATTTTCGATTTTCCATACATAAAATAAATAAACAAATTTTAAAAAGTCTAGTTGGATTACCTGAAATAAACCTATTTTGACCATTCTGGGATTTCTTATTTGTTCCTGTGGACATGGTATACTGACAGCTTTAAGTTCAAAATTATAATTTTGAGCCAAGGATTCAATAGTAGACGGTACTGGTAAATGTCTAAAAAAATTTACAATTATTTACTTTTTTCTTAGTAATATCAACTGCTTCTCAAAAGAAAAACAAACAACAATGCCTTGAGTAAAAACTGAGAATTGTCGCCGTTCGGTTTGGCTATTATAAAGTACAAGGAGTCCGTAGACTGCGGGAAATGGGAGAGGGTAGGTACTTTTCCTTAGTGAGTCACTAATCGGAAACTCCTTACAGGTGTATAGGTCAAGTTTTAATCCTATGAAGTCATTCGTTTACGGGTAGTCACCAGACCAACACTTCAGACGAAATAAGGAAAACTTCTCAAATTTTCATGACTGAAATGGGCAAAACCATGCTGTATAAGTACGCGGCCATATCAGCCAGGTAGATCGCGTACCCGCCACATCTGTTTCTATTTTTTTTGACCGCTTCTACAAATCTTTCATTGCGCGAACTTTTGCATCGAATCTTGTATGCTGCTAAATGGGTAAATAAGAGTTAAAATGTACTGCAACTCTTTTTTTTTCGCAGTGAATACTTTGGTACTTTTTTTTATTAATAGTACATAAATTCTCACTGTTTCTTATTATTACAGCAAATATTCAGCTTATAAAAAAACTAAACAATACTTACTCCGTCCGATTTCCATATAATACTTGTCTGACTTTTTCGTATTCTTCACCTTTCAGATTATTTTCTAAAATGCTTTCTACACTTTCAAAGCTTTCGATAGCTGACATCTTTGGGCATCTACAATAGAAAATTCACAGAAAGTTGCACTAAAATATAACAATAACACAAGGTATCTGAAAATTGGGACCAATCAATTTAAAACTTTTAAAATTGTAAGTTACCGACACATGTTAAAGAATAAAATCGATTTTTGGCAGAAACATTGTTTTTTTTTTCAAAAGTCTTGGGATTTTTCAACTCATCTAGTAAACGATAGTGTATCTAGGAAAATAGTTTTTTTAAGCTCTCCGAGTTTTTTTTTCATAGCCATTTAGATCACACCCTAAAGTGACCTATACACGATCAAGTAAATTGGCCCAACCAGTTGGTCATGCAAGTTGGTCAAATAAGTTTTACGGTACAAGTTGAGCATAACGTTCAAGTAAAATAGGCAGACGGACAAACTTCCCATCAGTGTGCTTCGGTTGCCAGTGAAGTGTGGACTACGCCGGACATTGTGATATACAGTAATACCCCGCTTTACGCGAGGGATACGTTCCGAAAAAAATCGCGTTAACTGAAATTCGCGTATATCGAGGTTTATGATTAAACATAGTCAAAATTTAATACAAAAAAATACAAATCATTTTAATCAATCACTTTAATTCTAAGAACACTTTATGCAATACATACTCTTATTTTTTACGGAAAAATACATCTATTGTCTTTTGGGTAACGTTTTGTTTACGTTCTTGTAAAATACGTTCATAACACCCAACACTGTTTTTAATTGTTTGACACACGGTCAAGACACGGTCATCATTATTGTCTATACTCTGCAATATGTCCAAACCTGAATAAATTTTTGAAAGTGCATTTTGTATTTCCCCTGAAGATAAAACTTTCTCTTCTACTTGTTCTTCCTCATCGTAGATAGGATTATTCTGTAACTCGATCAGATCTTCATTGCTAATAGGATCGTCGTGCGTTGCTACAAGTTCTACGAGATCTTCTACCGTGACATCTTCAAGTTCAGACCCCTCAATCATTGCAGCAATGTCTTCAAGCACTTGTCTCTGCATCTGGACAATTCTTCTAGGTGCTTCCACTACATCTGGCCAAAGATTACGCCACACCCCATTCATACAACTCATTTTAACTTCCTTCCAAGCCTCTTCTATGTTGTGAATAGACTTCATAATGTTGTATGACTTCCACCACTCTCGCATAGACTGTCTTCCTTCCCCGTCAGTTTCATGAATTAGTTGGCTAAAAGTGCGGCGATGGTAATAAGCTTTGAAGTTTGCTATTGCTCCCTGGTCCATAGGTTGTAATATTGACGTAGTGTTTGGTGGAAGGAACTTTACGTACACTTTTAAGTCTCTGGGCGTATCAAGTGAGGTTGGATGTCCTGGGGCATTGTCTAAGAGTAATATAACTTTAGGTTCAAGCCCATTTCTGTCACAGTATGATTTGACTGATGGGCAAAAACTATTAGAATACCATTCTTGAAAAATTTCCCGTGTAACCCACGCCTTTCTGTTTGATCGCCACACAACTGGTAGACTTGTCTTGTCTGTGCCTCGCATTGCACGGGGTGTTTCTGAATGGTACACTAGTAAAGGTTTCAGTTTGAAATCACCAGTGGCATTACCACCCAGCAGAAGTGTTAGTCGATCTTTCGCAGCTTTGAAACCACTGGCTTGACGTTCTTCCTTAGAAATGAATGTTCGAGATGGCATTTTTTTCCAGTAAAGTGCGGTCTCATCAACATTGAAGATGAGACAAGCAGGAATTTTCTCTCGTCTAACGAAGTCTTGAAACTTGTCTGGAAACTCAGCTGCAGCTTGAATGTCCGCGCTGGCCGCCTCGCCTGTTATGTGGATATTGTGAAGATTAGAACGCTGCTTGAACCGATGGAACCAGCCTCTGCTGGCAGCAAAAGTCGGAGTGGCACTCCCTTCTCCTTCTTTTGTTTTCAGCATCTCATACAAAGATTTTGCTTTTGTGCATATGAGATCTTGACTTAGTGGTGTGTTCTTCTTATTCAAATCTTCGATCCAGACTGACAGTAATTTCTCCATTCTTTCTAAGATAGATGATCTCGAACGAGAAAGTTTTGTTGCACTTATAGGTGTTGAACCTTCGCTGGAGATTTTAATTTTTTCCCGATTTTTATAAATCGTTCTCACAGTCGATTCTGAGAGTCCAAAATCTCTCCCAACAATTGTTGCTTTGCCTCCATTTTCCATTCTTCTTAACACTTTCATCTTCAATTCCAAAGTGACGCTTTTACGCTCTTTTTTCTTTACAGGCGGCATTTTTAACGTAGGGTTAAATTATGTATGTATGTATCTCCAATAAATATTAAAACAAAACTGCCAGCCGACCGAACTAACATTACGGAACAAATGAACACACGAAACGAACGAGGAAATCCCCATAGAACAAAGTCGAAGGACAGGGAATTCCCAATTCTTCAAAGAGAATATTCAGAGAAAGCGGGGATCCCCCCGCGACCATAGAGAAGTTAATGACTACATGAGCGCGAAATTTGAAATTCGCGTTATAGTGAAACCGCGCGTAACGGGGTCGCGCTAAGCGGGGTATTACTGTATTGTTGTATTATTATTTGCTGTTTTTATTGCTTTTCCATGATAGATATAAACCACGTATCATATTTGTATGGACTGTTACTAAAAGAGAAGAAGGTTAAAAGAAAATCAAAGTGGAACAAAGGGTGGTTATTTAAAAGAGCACATTATTATCACATTAATTTATGGCCCAAAATTGGCATAACTACTGAGGATTGACGAAGATACTTACTTATTATTGCTCTCACTTGTTTCGTCAAAAATTAAAAAAAAAAAACATGATATAGCGAGAACTACAAGTTGGTGAGTTGGATGGTTTGAAGGCTGGATAACGTCCTACACGATCAAATTTACTTGTCAAACCGTCAATGTTCCAACAACTTTTCTGACAAATCCAGACCAACTCGTCATCAAACCATCCAACTCACCAATATCGCACCAACACCATCAAACTTACTTGACCAACTGGTTTGACAAGCCAAGTTAGACCAACTTAGTTGATCGTGTGTAGGCGCCATTATATAAAGGGTAAACATAACGAAAACAGAAAAATGAATACAACTACCAGTTGTACAAGTATGAAATGCAGATTTCAGACAACAGATGGTGCGCCAATGCAGTTTGTGCTATAAAGATTTGACACTGCGCCATTTTGTTGTGTCATCAACAAGTGTCAGACGCGCACGAGTGATAAATTGGAAAAGTGTGTGCATAGTGTTGTGTTTCAATATGTCGAAATTTATACCGAACAAAGAGCATTCGCGGACAGCATTAATTTCTTGTTTTCATTTGAAGAAAACTGCTGTTGAATCATACCGATTACTTCGAGAAGCTTATGGTGAACATGCTCCATCGCAAAATACGTGTGAATGATGGTTTCGGCGTTTCAACAGTGGTGACTTCGATGTTGCAGACAAGGAACGTGGAAAACCGCCAAAAAAAATTCGAAGATGTGGAATTGCAAGCATTGTTGGACGAAGATGATTTGCAAACACAAAAACAACTCGCCGAACAATTTGGCGTTAGTCAACAAGCTGTTTCCAATCGGCTATGAGAGATGGGAAAGATTCAGAAGACCGGTAGATGGGTACCACATGAGCTGAACGACAGGCAAATGGAAAAGCGCAAAAACACGTGTGAAATTTTGCTCGCTCGGTACAAAGGTCGTTTTTGCATCGCATAGTTACAGGGGATGAAAAGTGGATTTATTTTGAGAATCCTAAGCGCAAAAAATATGGGTAGACCCAGGGCGCATCATCCACATTGACTGCAAGACCGAATCGCTTTGGCAGAAAGACGATGCTCTGTGTTTGGTGGCACCAGAGGGACGTGGTCTATTATGAGTTGTTAAAACCTGGGGAAACGGTTAATACTAAACGTAACTAACAACGATTTGAACCGTTCGCTGCTTGAAAAAAGGCCAGAATACCGAAAGAGGCAACACAAAGTCATTTTTCTTCATGATAATGCTCCATCACATACGGCAAAACCGTTCGCTACTTGAAAAAAGGCCAGAATACCGAAAGAGGCAACACAAAGTCATTTTTCTTCATGATAATGCTCCATCACATACGGCAAAACCAGTTCGCGGCACGTTGGAAGCACTCAGCTGAGAAGTTCTACCCCATGCGGCTTACTCACCAAACTTGGCTCCTTCCGATTACCACTTGTTTGCATCGATGGATCACGCACTTGCTGAGCAGCGCTTTGATTCGTACGAAGATGTGAAAAAATGGCTCGATGAATGGTTCGCAGCAAAAGGGGAAGATTTTTACTGGCGTGGTATTTACAAATTGCCCGAAAGATGGGAAAAATGTATAACAAGCAATGGAGCATACTTTGAATAGAGCACTTTTTTATCACTCTTCCAAATTTAACATGTTTTTTTTAGAAAGAAAATCCGCATTTCATACTTGTACACCTGGTAATAAATGTTAAAAAATACTTACCAATTTCACAAGAAAACGACGGTTTCTCATACACAACACTAAATATGTAATATATTTTGGTTGTTAGTTAACCAAATATACGTATTTAAAAAAAAAACACAACGATAAAAACAATTATACAATTATTTGTCTTGCCTTATCAAAAAGTTAATTATTCATTTTAGCGCATTAAATTACTGGAAGACATAAACCATAGATTATTTCTATCCATCTTTCTTACGAATACTGATCTAGGAACTAAAAAAAGAGATACCTATACCGGGTTTCTCCAGTTTGAAGCGGTATCAGTGAATGAACAGTATTTTTAATAGACCATTTATCTAAATATAACTTTAACCTGTCTATGTTTACACGTTTTACTGATGGGAAATATGATATTAGTTGTATACAGAGTGGTCACAAAATATGTACTCAAAAACTTTCCCTACCGTTACCACACTGGTGAATAAAAAAATCGACTTAAACGATTTTGCTTCATCCAACACCGATCTCAATTTAATTTTAAAACAATGGTATTATTAGAATGCTGATTTTCTACTCTTTTTCATAATACCAAAACGGTTTTACTCAATAGAACCGTTTTTGCTCGTTCAGCAACGTACTCGTTACCCCCCTCCCCTATAAAAACACATGCAACTGCATTTTCCTATCATTCCTTTATTGGAACTTGAACCGTCAACATCTCTGCTATACCTGTTCACTGCAACCCATCAATGGCGTTCTGTTTTATTCTCCGACGAGTCCCGAATATGCCTACATGGCCAAGATAGAAGAAGACAAGTCTATAGGAAGCCTGGGGAGCGCTATGTGCAGGGCTGCATTACTGAAACGATCGCCTGCGGAGGAGGTTTTAACATGGTGTGGGGAGGCTTCTCACTGGATGCGAAAACAGATATGATTTTCGTGATTGATGAGACTCGTAGCCGTAGATTAACTGCTCACCGGTACATCGAAGAGATCTTACAGGAACACGTGGTTTCTTACGCTGGGTTTGTTGGCGATAGCTTCGTGCTAATGCACGACAATGCGAGGCCACACGCTACTGCATCGGTGCGGCAATACCCGGCGGAAGTGGGAATACCCACATTAGACCTGACCTCAATCTAATCGAGAACATGTTGGATGAGCTCAAAAGAAGGATTCGAGCCGGAAATCTAGCCCCTGCATCGCTGAGGGACTTAAAAGTTGCGATGGCGGAAAAGTGGGGAAAAATCCCACAGACAGTGGAAAAAAAGCTCACGCGGCCCATGAAAAACCGGCTAGCAGTAATAAGGGCTGGGGGGTAATATAAAATATTGATTTTGGTTTTTAGCAATAAATTTAATTGTTAAACTTAAAATTTGTTTAATCTTTCCTTTCCCTTTCTCCTATTTTCAATCATTATTCTTTTTGTTCCCCCCTTTGAAAACCCTTTAATCAGTAAAAAGCATGAGGTATGCTAAGGAATTTGGTATTATTATATTATATTATATTTATCATACATGCGTTACAGGTTACAAGACCCAACTACTAGGCCGAAGATACAGATAAAAGCCACTATACATAGAAATGCAATACAATAATAGAGTATTAAGCAGTTACAAGTTCCAATCACAATATTAATAATACCAAAAAACAATTAGATATGAAAACAATAAGAAAAGAAAGAGCCCCTCAGTGTTGCAGTATTTTACTTATCGTTAACATAGATGTGTTGAAAAAGTCGATGCTTATTTCTTGATTATACATACTACCCATTGAAAAAAGTGGGGAAAATTTTAATATATTTGTTCTTGGAATAGGTAGATAAAAAGTGTTATATTGTCTGCTAGTTATATGCGGCACACTAAAATTTATTCTTGACAGAATAGCAGGAGAATCTATATCATTATTTATAATTTTGAACAGAGTCGTCAGTAGCAAGTAACCACGACGAACCTTTAATAACGAACAGCCGTTATCTGCAAGTAGTACCTCATGCGGACACCCCTGTTGTGGATAGATACCATCTCGTTTAAAGCTAATATATTTTAATTTGCGCTGGACCCTCTCCAGATCAGTATGGGTGTCATAGCCTGGAGATCAGACCGTAGCAGCGTATTCCAATTTAGAACGAACATAACAAATATATAAAGTTTTCGTAATGAAAGACTGATTTTGTCAAATTTCCACTTTATTTAGTTTCACAGAAACTGTATGACGCGTTTCGCTATACTATAGCTTTCGTCTGTTACAAAATGATATTTGAATATTAATGTTGTTACATTTAAACAAATACCCTAAGGTAGATAGGTAATAAAATTAATACTATATGCTAATGAATATTGCTGGTTTGTATAAATGTAACAACATTAATATTCAAATATCAGTTTGTATCAGACGAAGCTATAGTATAGCGAAACGCGTCATACAGTTTCTGTAAAACTAAATAAAGTGGAAATTTGACAAAATCAGTCTTTTATTACATTCGTTATGAATTTCCATCAAGTAACAGCCACAACAATTCAAAATATAAAGTTTTAATTACGTCAGGATTATGAAAGTCACCGGTGCAGCGTGCATAAAGCCATATGTTTTAAAAGCTTCAGAAATTATGGTGTTTATATGATCTGTAAAAGAAAGTCTTGGAACAAATGTTACGCCCAAGTCCCTGAAGACATTCACACGGGAGATATTACTGTTATCCAGCAAATAATTATGAATAATCGGTGAGATTTTATTTGAAAAAGACAGGATGTCACATTTCTTAATGCTAAACTGTAAATTGTTTGTTACGCACCATCCATTGGCCAATTATCTGTAAGTCCTCAAGATTTATGCAATCCCGAATACAGCTTACATTGCTGTATAATTTTACATCATCGGCATAGAGTAAATAACCAACATCTAAACCCCTCCCAACATCATTTATAAAAAGATTAAAAAACAGGGGTCTCAGTACAGATCTTTGGGGAACCCCAGAAGTCGCATCATAAGATCTTGATTTAGAGCTATAAATTTCCACAAACTGCTTACGATTAGTAAGGTAAGAATGAATCAAAGACATCAATGAGTTTGAAAAACCAAAATATAACAGTTTATTAAGTAGGAGAGAAAAATCCAGCCGATCAAAGGCTTTGGTGATATCTAAATAAATTATATCCATTTGGCAACCCTCGTCAATTGCCTCTGCTATTTCTCGAGTTATAGTAATTAAATTTGTAGATGTAGACCTATCCTTGTAGAAACCATGCTGATGAGGGGTTATCAAGTTTTTCGTAGCATAAAATATGTGATCGTGTAATAAAAATTCAAAGATTTTACTAAAATTACATATTATTGACACTGGCCTGTAATTCCTGATATCTGATCTATCTCCTTTTTTAAAAACAGGACTGACTTTAGAGGTTTTCCATAATTCCGGGAAAGTACTCCTCTTCAAGCTTAAGTTGAACAGAGTTAACAGTGGTTTGGCTAAAACAAACCTACAATCACGAATAAAAAAGGCTGGAAGTAAATCCGGACCCGCAGTAAATATTGGTTTTAGTCTTCTTATGGCATTAATAACGTCTTGATTCACAAAAGGTACTGACTGTGACAATAGGCCAAGAAGCTACGACACTGATTAATCTGTCCAAGGTTGGACGGGAAAATGACTGTTCGAAATCAGTTGCAAAAGCGTTTAGAATATCTGATGCCGAGCTCAAATTACTCCTGTCGTAAGTCATACTACTAGGTATACCCTTCTGTTCTCTTTTGTTTTTGACAAGTGACCAAAACTGCTGCGGATTAACCTTTATATTCTCTTCTGTTCTCTAAATAAAGCATCTATAAGATTATGTAATATCTAGTATTATTAGAAAAAGAATAGAATGGGTTTTCAAATGATACCAAAATCCATAAAAATATATGAATACTAATTTCTAGGATCCGTACTAAACGAAGCCAAATAGTTTGAGTCGATTTTTTTGCCCACCAGGGTATAATACGGATACAGTGCATTCCAAATTTAAGTCACGGCGGTTATTTTTTACGACAGGACATAGGAAATGGTTAAGGCCAAAGAAAATATTTTTACAGAAATTATATATTCATTTTTAAGAGGTACGTTCGTAAAAAAATGTTTTGAAAAATATGCATTTAAGTGTTTTTCGAAAATATTAGCAGTGATACTAATGGTTCCCAAACTTTTGAATATTCTCCAAAAACAACGTGCGGAATGCTGTACTGAATTTTTAGCACTTTGTGAGGTTCAAGGAAAAGATGTGATTGATCCAGTTGTGACTAGAGATGAAACCGTGCTTCTGTACTATGATCCCCTGTTTAAAAGGAAATTTATGGAGTGACGTCATCCTGGATCGCAACGACCAATAAAGGCAAAAGTGACACGATGGCAGGAAAAGATCATGACCATTATCTTTTGGGATTCTCATTATCCAGTCATTATAACATCCATCTTCTGACAAAAACCAAGTGAAGATTTTCCTTCGGGATTTTCTTTGTTTCGGTATCAGACATATTGTATTAAAAGTTCATTACAAAACCGTGTTAGCAAAAAAGTCATCGAAGGTCAAAGGTTGCGAAAATCAGTTTTTCTCAAATTTCTTGTGAACTATTGGTGTTACGTGAATTTTGGTTATTATGAAATTTGTTCATCATTAAAATCTGCATAAACAAAGTTCTATACAAAATTTACGTGGGGCTAATAGTTCGCGAGATATAAAGTTTTGCAGAAAGGCGCATACTCCACTATACTTTTACGTATAGTGACATATACAGACAATATGACGCATTTATGCGTCGAAAAGCCGTTTAATACACACACACATACACTCATAATTCTTCCTTTCTGAGGTGTTCTTGAAATGGACCCTTCTTCATAATAATGATATTAACGACTTTGAGTCGCAACTATTTGACGAAACATTTTGTCCCTTTTAAAACTCTACGTATCGTAGAGTTCTGACGTTTTATTCTGATCGAAACATTCTGTAATTCTATTACAATGGCTGATAACATTTTGTCGGGTGGCGCGATCGTGACTGTTGTTCGTGGTTTAGAAACAATTAGAAATGCGAGTGTTGAAAGGGGTGATGAATATATCAATATTTTACAAAGCGTAAATACTGTGACTGTGCATGTTGACTGTTGTAAAAACTATACGATGAAATTCAACATCGGATCATATAAGAAATGTCGTATGAGCAGTTCTCCTTCAAAGTCTCGATGCTCTCTTCGTAAGCATAGATGAAGCTCATTTGATTTGAATACGTCATGTATTTTTTGTAATGTGCCAGTGAGAAAGTAAGTACATTATCATTCAAGGATACTGTAATACGAGCAGCAGATGAGCGCAACGACAGTTATGGGCGAGCTGTAAAGAATCGCATCAACTTTGAATTCGACTTAGTTGCTGCTAATGCTATGTACCATAATACATGTTTTGATCATCGTATTTTGCCAACGTCTGATCGGAGAAAGGTCGTCCAGCAGATGAGGATATTTCCAATGCAATGAATGAAATTTTTTATTATACAGAAAATAATGATGATTGTTAATTTACTCAAGGAGAGCTAAAAGATATACTAAAAAGTCATGTTCCAACCGATAAAACAATAATATCTGAATTGATTGAACGATATGGTCATGATAGCATCATTACTCCCAAATCTAAATCGAAGAAAATTATGACCCTATTATTGTGTTATTTCCTGAAATGATTGTAGATGATAACAGTAACGAAAATGATGAAGAAGTAGAAGAAGCAAAAGACGGAGGCGAAAAGAAGAAGAGGAAGTAGAAAAAAAACAACCCATAATCAATAAAATATTGTAATGGTCTGTAACCCATGAATTAGGTCTACAGGGGACACTATGTAAAAAACGCGCCTTGCATTCTGCCTCAAAGGTGGTGCGGAACCGAATGCATCGTAACGCCCAAGTTTTCTCAGCCTCATATCTCGAGAACTATTAGTCCCATGTAAATTTTGCATAGAATCTTTTTTATGCAGATTTCGATGATGAACAAATTTCATAATAACTAAAATTCACATAAAACCAATAGTTTACAAGATATTTGAGAAAAACTGATTTTCGCGACCTTTTTTGGCGATACGATTTCGCAGTGGACTTTTGATACAATATTTCTGATACTGAAACAAAGAAAATCCTGAAGGAAAATCTTCACTTGTGGTTTTTCAAAAGATTGGTCATTTTTTTGTATAAAGCGACTGGACTATCAGAGGATTTTACTCGTCGAGTATGAGTCGTCAAGGGAACATTACACTTTCTTAGGTCGGAAAAATTGACTCTTTAAGAAGTATCCCATTGGAAAGTCTTATATTTCAATATTATTCTCTGAAAATTTCAAATTTTTTCGAAGTTATAGACGATTATAGCGCTAGGCCAAATCGACCGCACGGCGTGCCAACTTACTTTTCGGCCGTTTACAAAGGTTTTGCTCTACCTGCGTAGCACATCTGCTGCTACTTTTATGATTGTAAGAAAGATAGAAGCAGGTAAAAGGAGAGCTTACTATAATGGGTATATCTTTTCAGTATGAGGCAAAACCGTAGTTCCAAAGCAAACGGTACGCTGGCCTGCTCAGCTCGAAAATATCGCTTGCAGGGCTAACATTACTCAGTATGTAAACGTGTCGGCTAATATTGTGCAAAATGGATAAAAAATACGGGAAATTTAGTTCGAAGCGAGTGTACAGACCACGTAAAAGACAGTTTCATGGTAATTTTTAGATGAAAATAATTCTAATTTTGCCAGTATATGTGCAGAAAAAATTGTAAAAACTTCTAATGTAAGTCCAAGCTCAAAAGAACACTTGAGAACGAGGCGTATGAGGAGTCGGAAGGAGTTCTGTATGCAGCAGGCATAGCTGATTGAATGTAAGTAGATTTTATATGTGAACATTCGTTTGTCAAAACTTTAAACGCGGTTTCCTCGATCCAACCGACCATTTAACCGATCGGTCTGAAATTTTAATATGTTCTTCTACACAACAATAGTCCCAGTATAAATTAGAATAAAAAAGATTGGTTAATTTTTTCCCCAACTTTTAATGTTTTTTTTTACGAAAAAAATGCTATTTTTGAGACCAGTAAATTTGGAGGTCTGAATTTTTGCTCAATCAAAATAATCGTAGTCTATATTGGGGCCATAGTCATACTTTTTCTAAGAATGTATTTTCTTTTCAGACGTTCTAGTGAGCCGTAATCGTGCACGACAGCAGATTAAAATGGTTTCCATGAGGCTGCAAAAAAACAAAAACCTATAAAAAATCATTTAAAAAAGTATGTAAAATTTTTTTTCTTGTATTCGAAGACTTAAAATAAAAGTCAGTCCAAAAAGTCTCCATACACCACCTGCTTTCTATATTATGTTTCTGTTATGTTTAACTAATTAATTGGAACTAGGAGAAAACATGTTTAAATTAATATTTGAAATTTAACAAACGAGGATTAATATTAAAAACAACTACGGAACATTTTACTTAGAAGATATATCATTGTTATAAAAATGTAAATAAAATTAATGTCAAAAAAGTCTCCATACACTTAACAATTACCAATAATAGTTTGACGGAGTTTAACGGAAAACAACAACTTCGTTTAAACTAATATTCAGTGGGACCGCCGTTGGCCTTAATAATCTCCTGTAACCTTTTTGTCATGCTTGCAACCAGCTTTCTAGTAACTTCTGCTGGCATGTTCTCCCATTCGGTCAATATTTTGTTTTTTAATTCATCTCTATTTGAAACATTATGTTTGCGAACATTAAGTTCCTCCCATAAATGCTCGATGGGGTTAACATCGGGTGATTGCAGAGGTGTATGAAGCTGCCGTCTCACATTAAGGATCATCCATTCTCGCACCAAGTTGCAGTTTGTTTCGGATCATTGTCCTGTTGGAAAATGTATCTTTTTTCGAGTGCTAATTTTTGGGCACTTTCTCTTAAACTGTTTCTCAAAATGTTCAGATAAACTTGCTGATCCATGATACCATTAATAAAAGGTAATTTCCAACCCCTCCAGCGGACATGCGTCCCCAAACAAATGTTTTTAATATTAATTAAATTCTTCTTTCTCCAAACTTTAATTCTGTCATCAGACCCAAAAAGCTTAATTTTAGTTTCATCACTAAAGATTACGGATTCCCAAAATTCAGGAGGTTTAGTAACGTATTCCCTACCAAAAGCTAACAGCTTTTTGCGATTAGGTTCCGAAATTAACGGCTTCTCTCTGGCTGCACACCCCTTATAGCCTGCCTTGTGTAAACAATTTCTCACTGTTTGTGAACAAACATGTGTCGAAAATACTTCCCGTACTTCTTCTTTTAATTTTGGTGCACTTTTCTTGGGATCTATAATTATTTGTCTAACAATAGTGGTCTCTTCACGTGGAGTCAGTTTCTTGAGATGACCGGAGCGTGGTCGCATTTTATAGGAACCCGTTGATTTATACTGGTTTACAATGTACTGAACAGCAGCATGCGACTTTTTTAACACTTTTTCCTTATTTCTGTACGATTTTCCATCTTTCTACAAATCAATTCTGATTTTTCGAACTTGAAATGGAATTTCACAATGTCTCTCGCTCATTTCTAATACTACTTTGAAAACCCACTGCAAAATTACTAGCAACAAGTGACAGATTATCAAGTATGGCTGAAAACTATTCATTTGTTTTCAGTTTAGCGAGCAATAGATAGCTTGATAAAATGCGACTGATTATAACGTGCTTTTTTCAATGCAATTCTTGAGTGTATGGAGACTTTTTTGACGTTAATTTTGTTTATATTTTCATAACAATGATATAACTTCTAAATAAAATATTCCGTAGTTGTTTTAATACTAATACTCGTTGGTCGTTGGTTTCAACTATTAATTTAAACATGTTTTCTCATAGTTCGAATTAATTAGTTAAATATAACAGAAAAATAGTATAGAACGCGGGTGGTGTATGGAGACTCAAATGTTTTTATTAATTTATCAGTCTCATAAAAATTATTAAAATTTTCGGCCAAGAAAGTGTAATGTTCCCATAATACACAAATTGATGCACGCCATAAAAGAATAACCGGTCAAATGCAAGTTGAACTTGCGCAATTAGTGTTTCCGTACGTTGATTGCTTCTGAAATAAAAATTTTTGTTACGGAGATATAAAATGATCTGAACTCTTTGCTTCACATTCTACTGTCGATTTCCAAGGAAAAACACCACCTACTATTCCCATATTGCAGTCAAGGATGCCCGATGTTGTCTTCAGACAGCGCATCATAAAGCGTATTTTAATGAAGCTAGACACCAAGAAGGCTTCTGGCGCTGACGGAATACCTGCCATAGTTCTCAAAAACTGTGCAAGGGAACTAACACCAGTTTTCTGTAGATTTTTTAACCTATCCTACAGAAAGGGAATATTTCCGTCCTGCTGGAAATGTGCCACGGTTCAGCCGATACCTAAAAAAGGTAAGAAGACCTTGCCAAATAACTACCGACCAGTTGCACTGCTTTCAATAATATCGAAAGTCATGGAAAAGGTTATCAATGAGCATCTTCTAAAATATCTTGAACGATTCAATATTATTAGCGATCACCAATATGGTTTTCGTAAACATAGATCAACAGGAGATCTTCTGACTTATGTAACACATGTTTGGAACAACGCAATTGAACACTTTGGAGAATCTCGAGCGGTTGCTCTTGACATATCCAAGGCATTCGACCGTGTTTGGCACGATGGACTGTTGGCTAAGTTGCGCTCTTATGGTATGTCTGAAAGGTTCTGTTTGTGGCTCTCATGTTTCCTCAGAGAGCGTTCTTTACGAGTGGCGGTCGACGGATTTCTTTCTAACACCCTCACTATCAACGCCGGTGTGCCCCAGGGCTCCATACTGTCTCCTACTATCTTTCTCATTTACATTAACGATCTGCTGGAAAAGACCGGGAATCCAATCTATAGCTTTGCAGATGACAGTACGCTTGTCTCTTCATTCACCTTGAACGCTCGGACATCGGCTGCTCAGGCGAATATCCGCAGACAGCAGGAGGTCGTTCAACTTAACAAAGACCTGGAAGAAATTCTATCTTGGGGTGACAGTAACCAAGTGGAATTTAACGCTACAAAAACCCAAGCGGCAGTTTTTTCAAAAATAGTTAACGTTGCTGAACCCGACATAGTTATGTCGGGGCACTCCATTCCCCTAGCATCGTCGCTCAATTTGTTGGGCGTTAGTTTGGGAGCAAATATGTCTTGGCATGAACATGTTGCAGGCATAGCAAGGAGAGCTTCTCAAAAGTTGGGAATATTATTTAGAACCAGAAAGCTTTACACCCCAAGGCAACTGTTAATTCTATACAAAGCCCAAATTCGACCAACTATGGAATACTGCTCCCACGTTTGGGGCTCCGCTCCCAAACATACACTGCATTTGTTGGATTCTGTTCAGAGAAGAGCGGTCCGTCTGATTGGGGACCCGGAATTGACCGGCGGCCTTGATTCGCTGGAACATCGAAGAACGGTTGGCGACTTGAGTCTGTTCTACAAGTATTTTCATGGAAAGTGTTCGAAGGATGTAGCCCGCTTAATTCCTCCCAAAGCGGTGCATGTTAGAAATACACGTCGCGCTGGTGCTTCGCATCCGCATGAGGTTCAGCTTGTTACTCCGCGTACGACGCTTTTCAAGCAATCTTTTATATGGAGAACATCATCCCTTTGGAATAGTTTGCCCAGCGCTGTGTTTCCCACCGAGTACAATTTGCAGCGAGTCAAGAACAGCGTGAATCGCTTTTTCCGCACTCGTGCCGCTCCTGGAGCGCTTTAGGGACTTCCCTGCAGCACGTGTGCTAGACCAATAAAAAAAAAAAAAAAAAAAAAAAAAAAGTGACTTCACAAAACACACCCCAAATGAGTCTTCAACAAAGTTTGTTTCCGATCTTTACTGAAAATTGATGATCTTGAAATTTTTGTTTTTTTTATATATACCAAATAAATTATTAAAAGTAATGCACTCGTGACAATTTTCGTTCAATCTACACCCCGTGGAGAATATTCCAGAATTTTTTTAAAATTTTTGGATCAGTACTTTTCGAGATAGAGGGGGGGGGGGGCAGCGATCTTTCGGGATTTTTTCAAAGAAAAGTGTACGCATGTAAGACATTATATATATTTTTGAACTCGTGTTTTTATAAGCTTTCATTTGACATCCCACTCGATGACCTAGTAAAAAAAAATCTTTTTCACTTCCGATTTCACGCCCCAAAACTAACCACTTAAGTCAAAATTTAACTTTCAAGACTCTGATGAGGCCATCAATTTCTATATTAGTACCAAATTTCAACTTTCTACGTCAAATAGTTTCGGAGAAAATCGGGTGTGACAGACGGACAGACACCTCAGTGATCTTATAAGTGTTCCGTACGGAACACTAAAAACGTAGCCGAAAGCTGTCTCGAAAAGAGAGGTTAATGCACGACAACGCGTCAGTGCACACTACAGTGGCTATGAAGTTTGCTATCGAGCAATGTGTTTTCCAGGTATTAAATCATCCACGCTACAGCCCCGATCTAATTTCTATTATTTTTTCTTCATTCTCTAAACTGAAGTCGGACCTGTATCGGATAGAAATTCTTAAATATTCTTTGCGTCTGCTTGTCAAAAATAAATACATAATTTCTGAAAAAATGTAGTCCTATTCCTAGACATCAAATTAAGAGGAGTGCATAACAGGTCGTTTTAAAAAAAAAAACTTAGAACTCTTTTATGAAAAAATGGAACACCTTTATTTTAAACACTTTGTTCCTACAAGAAACAACATTTCAAACGTTTTAGAAAACTTTACAAACTCAAGCTGAATAACCGAATCAAATGAAATCGTTCCTTTAAACACATCACAATAAAAAGAATATTCATTTTGTTCATATCTTTTCAAAAAATTTAAATTTTGAAATAAAAAGTAAACCATTTAGATTTTCAGCTTAAAACTAATAAAAAAAAATAAATACAAAACACTAACCTTAAAATTCTAGTAAAACAATAAGCAACAACAACACTAACGCCTGTTTTTAATTATTTTAAAAAATCGTAACAAGTTTTCGTAAATAATTTTGATTTTATTTTTTCTCGTTTTCGATAAGAAATATCGCAAAATAACCAAGTCTAATTTTTGAGATATTGTAGGTCTGAGCTTTTTAAGATATATATTTTAAGATGCCTATAAGGTAGAAATTAACGACATACTTCTTCTTTTAAGAGGGCTATAACCGCAATAAGTAAAGAGACAATCAGCTTAAACCAATTCAACGAAACCGTTCCATGCTTCAAGGAGTGCAAGTTGGCAACCTTGTGATGAGTTTTAATCAGCTGTTCGATCATGTAATGTAAACACAACCTCAAAATATCCCGTTTACCATGGCGAATCCATTGGAAGACTGCACTTTAGAAGATCAGCGTTTTGTCATTAGATTTATAATAGCAGGTGTTAAGCCAAGTGAAATACATTCTAGAATGTTATTACAGTATGGACAAAGCGGCATGAACCGTGCCGAACGTTGACAAGTGGATAGATCGGTCCAAAAGTGGCCGAACCAGAGTGTGTGACGAGCAGCGAAGTGGACGACGAGTTGAAGTTTCCGATCCCTCGTTGAAATCGAGGATTGATGGAGTTATTCGTGATAACAGAAGAATTACTGTTGAAATGAGATAGCTCGGGAGGTTGGTGTAAACGTTGGAACTGTTCACAATATTATTCCGAACCATTTACAATGCCTGCCCTCATACGGCTTACCCAAGAAAAGTTTCCAGAACTAGGTTGGGAGATATTGCCTCATCTCATACAGTTGAGACCTGGTTCAGTGTGATTTTTACCTGTTCGGACCTCTCACAGATGTCCTACGTGGAAAGAGATTCACCGACAATGAAGAAAAAAGTGTAAGAGTGGCTTCGACGTCAACCGAAAGACTGTTTTGCTACACGAATTAAGAAGCTAGCAGAAAGGTGGGACAAGTGTATTAACGGTGGGGGAGATTATATCGAAAAGTAGGCCAAATTTTGTAGCAATCCAATAAACTCTTTTTGAGCTAGAGCTATTTGTCTCTTTACTTACTGAATGACTCTCGTACATGCGATTTTACATTAAATGGTGTAAATATTAAATCGATCGGATCACTGGAGGTAAAATAATTTTTTGAAGTTGACTAATTGTAGTCGTTTTTCTCACTCGGTTCGATTTCTACATCACGCATCCAATTTCTTTTATTACAGGACTAGACTTGAAGTGGTTTCCTAAAACTTGTTTGCACTTACCCACAATATTTGTATTAGTAAAGAATCCCCTCAGTTTTTTACCAACTTTAGGTACACTAAAACGTGGCATCACAAAATAGAAAAGAAAAGAGCAGCAAATAAACGAGATCAGGGTCAGGTAGCACAGGTGGACAGGTATCAAGTACACACAAGACATATAAAAACTTATCCCTTGGAATAGTTGAGTATAGTTATTGTAAAAACATATGTTTTGAACCGTAGACGAAAATAGAGAACTAAGAAACGAGCCCGAAACCGGGAATTTTTGAAAAATCGCTTGTCCTGAAAAGTTACGTTTTATGAGGTCAATGTTCTTTTTCTCAGCTATCGTAGTAGATATAGTTACGATTTTTTTAGTACTTAAGGACATGTCCCTGGGAATTTTGAGCGGCACAGATCCTTCCGTAAGTAAAAAAAATCCGCAAAAAAATTATCGAAAGGAAAGAAATTGAGACGCATTTTCGTACAAACAAATTTTAAAAATCTAACACACTTGGATTGTTTCCAAATAATCGAGAAATAGCTAGAAAAAAAGAACTTGAAAGCTGGGGCAGTAGAACTGTAGAAAAAGAACATTATGTGCAAAAAAATACAGATTTTTACATCTCTTTTATAGTCCTGTTTCCTAGGTTACCATAAGTTCGAAAACTGAAATTTTTTTAAGGGACTGGAGTTAAATCAAAGCTTAAAATACAATGATTCAAATAAAAAAAAAATGTTATAATCTATGGAATAGTTTTTAGACAATCGAGTTGGGAAAGAGGTCGGGCATTTCCGGACGGGGCGTCAAGAGGAAACGGTTAGAGTCCCCTTAAATAATCTATCTGTATCGGAAACAATATTCACGCGGGGAAAGTTAAAACGAAACTCCAACAACAGAGAAAGTGCCTAATTATGAAAGTGAGATAGAAACAGTACAATGCCAATCCAATTTGGATCACAACTCAAACGTTATAAGTTCATAATGTCTACACTCTGTTCTCTACTCTTCATCATTGAAGTTGACAACTGCTTCTGAGGTCTGGATTGTGGTCCCTTAGAAACAAATTTGACTCAACCGATTGCGAGCTGTCATTATAAATCTCGAAAATCTAATAAAAATGGACACGATAAGGATTTGGTCCTTAACATCGAGAAAACGGCCTTCATGCAGTTTTTCTGAAATTGTCGCAGCTGATATAATAGAAATATTAAACTGAATGGAAAATCTATAAGTGGCGAATCGGTATTAACTTTTTAGTTTTAAATTTTGACCAGAAACTAACTTGATAAAAATAACACAAAAACAAATATGCAACGTCTGTCCCAGAAGTTCCCGGATTGTTTTTTTCCTGGTCTACACGTCTTGAACTGAAATGGTAACTTGAACTAATGAGAGTCAACAAAGCATGTGCATTCGGTGTGTCAGTTGCGCTCAGTAAGTGCTGAAATGCTACGCGTGGTAACTTGTTAAAAAACGCCAAAAAGAAAACACCCGGTTTCGATGGAAACACCTATTATTATCAGCTTTACAACTATTTACGAGTTTTTTTCAAAATTCCTGCTACCCACAGCTCATATTATGTACATGTTCTGCTGCGCACTCTAATTTAAAAAAAAATCATTATATTGGGTGAATGCAAAAGTTCCTGCCCGATTTTCATAGATGACAGAAGTATGCACTTTTGACTGTGCTGATGTTTCTTTTATAATGATATTATTAACTCACAGTTATCTAAATGCGTCGTGAGTTACCATAACATGTTAAAAAGAAAGTTTATTTAAATTGTGTGTATGTAAAATGTGTGGAAGGCAAAATGGAAAATGAAAAGTTACATTTTCGTCAGGTTATGTTGTATGAATTTACAAAGAAAGTGAGTGTTGGAACTGCAACAAAAAATTATCAAGACATTTATTTGCCTCGTGATTCTGCTTTTAGAACAGTTAAAAAGTGATTGGTCGATTTCGAAATGATAACTTCAATCTAAACGATAAACTTCGCTCTGGTTGATCTCCCGGCATTGATAAAGATTTTATCCGTGACTTAGTAAATAATAATCCATGGATTACCACTGAAGAGATTGCTGAGAGATTAAATGTTGACAATTTGGCTGCATTTCGTCATTTAAAGCAACTTGGATACACTTCGAAACTCGATATATGGGTACCGCATGTTTTCACAGAACAAAACAAACTGAACCGTGTTTCCACAGCCACTTTTCCCGTTGCCCATCAACAAAACGAATCTTTCTTGGACCCAGTCATAACTGGAGATGAAAGATGGGTTGTGTATAACAACATAATAAAAAAAGAAGCTGGAAGCAGGAAAGTAAAAGAGCAGAATCTATCGCAAAGGTTGAATTGCATCCAATGAAAGAGAGTAATAATTTTTTACGAGCTTCTTCCACGTGGCCAAACAATCACTGCGGAGAAGTACTGTTAGCAACTCACCCGACTCAACGTTGAAATCCAAGCAAAACGTCTAAATTTGGTCAATCAAAAAGACATCTTTCACCATGACATCGCGAGACTACATGTCGCTTAACAGTACATTGCAAAAACTTAGGGAGTTAAAATGGGAAATCCTCCAGCACCCGCCGTATTCCCTGACCTTGCCCCTTCCGATTTTCATCTGTTTCGTTCCCTGCAAAATAATTTGAATGGCAAAAAATTTGATTTTATGGAAGAAGTCAAAAACTATCTTACGACTTTCTTTCAAGAGAAACCAGGCATTTTTTACAAAGGAATTCAAAAACTTTACAGTTACAGAAAATGATGGAAAGTATATTATTGATTAAAAAATATTATTTTTCATAAAAATATGTTGTATTTAATTTTGTTTCTCGTCGAGCAAGAACTTTTGCAGTCATCCAATATCGGCTCCAAAAGTAAAACTTAATTAAGAGGATGGCACACTCTGTAGCACTTGCATCATTCTTATGTTCTGAAGAGATAAAATAACCGCTCTGCAAGTAGACGTCGTTAATTCCGACCGCATAAGCTTTTTAAATGTATAAACTCCTCAAAACAACGCAACAAGAAAGAAAAAGGCTAACGATCACAAGAACTTCAGACCTACAGACCAATAACAGAAAAGGAAATATCACCAAGAATAAAAAACTAATAGTAAAAAAACACTTTCGCGTATTTTTTATTAACGAAAAATAAAATTATACTTATCAAAGCTTCAACACATCTTTGGCATAGCTCAAAAAGTAGTCGGTTTTTTTCAGATACTTTTTAATTTTTTCTTTGGTTTCATACTGGACCTGCGGAAAACGATCGTTGGGGAAGTGTTTCGCAAAATTTCCGGCTTCGGTTTGCTGTTCTTTCGGTTTTTGGCATGCTCTCAGCAATGTTTGGAAGTCGGTCAGCGCGCAGAGTGTGTAGAAGTTTTTCTCTTGAGAGTTTGGGCCCTTGAGGATCTTGGCCATATCGTCTCGCATGAGGTCAAGATTTTCTGAATCTGTGATTATCCATTCACTCTGAAAAATTGGTCGAATATAACTGATTGTAAATCAAATGTATGTTCATCTTTTTACAAAGGTGTTTTTTTAGAGTTTTCTATCTAGATATCAAGCATAAATGAAAAAATGCATGACTGAAGAAGGAAGACATATAAAGACCCAACATAAAATTAAATACACAATTACAGTGAAGTCCGTTTATAACAACTCCAAAAAATCACTAAAAATGGTTCGCTACATCCGAAGTTCGTTACAAACAGTAAACAAAATCTAATATACATAAAGCAAGTTACACTAAAGTTATTATTATGTATGTTGGTACGTATACGAGTATAAACAAAAACATTAAAATACGTAGTTTATACAATAAAATCAGTAATTTTCATTTTTACAATTTTACTTGAAAAAGGAACTTCACGAGATTCCAAAAAATTGCGAGTGTCAGTCATTTTCTTAGTCATTTCTGAAATGGATGGAACATAAATATTATCTCCTTCTCCAAAAGCTCGTCTTCATCCTCATTATCGCTTAAAATCTTTCTAGAAGTCACCGATGTCACAATTTGATCATTAGTTAATATTTCTCTCATCATTAATTCATTATCATATTCTTCAAAATTAACGTGATTAAACATCCTTTTAATCTCGATTTCCACTGTACTTTGTGGAATGTCAGCATCGTAAACAAATTCTAGACAATCAGAAGGATCTTCTTGATGTTTGTCAATCCACTAAGTCAACGGTAGCTCATCATCTGAGTCATATCTGCATTCCTTCCTTAAAAACCCGCCAAGTTTTAGACAGTTTGCAATGGTTTCTCTACTGACTCTTTACCAAGCCATATGGATAAAGTTTATAGCGTCCAAGAGAAAAAATGTTACCTTTATCGATGATCTCTTAACATTTCCATAAGTAAAATCTTTCTATAATGACATTTTAAAGAATGAATCACACCTTGATCCATAGACTGGAGCTTTGCACTTGTGTTTGAAGGCATAAAAACCAATTTTATTTGCTGTAGGTCAACTTCAGGGTGCGCTGAACAGTTGTCAATCAAAAGTAATATTTTTCTATTTGTGAATTATAATTCTTTGTCCCATTCGATCAGTTTGTTTTTAAAGATTTTTGATGTCATCCAGGCTTTACTGTTTGATTTGTACTTAACTGGTAAATATTTATTTTTAAAACACCTGGGATTGGCGGACTTTCCTATTTCCAACAATTTTCTTTTCTCTGTTCCAGACATATTTGCAGGTACTAACACAGTAATCCTTCCTTTGATAATTTTCCACCAGCACAATTCTCTCTGACAAACTAATGTCTTATCAGGCGTCATCTTGTAAAACAAACCCGTTTCATCCACATTAAAAATGTCCACATATTCATAACTTTCTCGAATTTCCGGCTATACATTGGCCAACCACTGATCGACAACAGTCATATCCACTCCTGCAGTTTCTCCTACTATCTTACCCCCATTAATATTATGTCGCTTTTTAAATCGTTCAATCCAACTTCTAGAACAGTTAAACTCGGTTTTCTCTATTTTCTTTCCCAATTCACTAGCTTTCTCTTGTAAAGTACAGCCTGTAATAGGAACGTGTTCATGTCGTTTTTGACTAAACCATTTAAGAAGTCCTTTATCAACTTGGTCATGTGTAGATTTTCTTCCTTTTTTACAACTAAAGTTTCTTTTATCATAGATTGATACGATTTCTTGCCTTTTGTTCCATATGGTAGAAACCGTAGATTTAGTTAAATTCAACTGTTTGCAAACATCACTTTCTTTAATTCTTTTTTCTAGTTTCCTTATAATATCGTGTTTATCTTTTAAAGTAAATGCTTTACGTTTTTGTGTACTCATTTTAAAATCAAAACTTAAACATTCACTTTGCTACTTTGATCAAATATGCATTAGAACCGCATAACACAATAAGTGAATTGAAAATAATACTGCACGAACTAGCGACGCGGCGGAAATAAGTAAAATAGGGGTTCCTAGCGAGTTTCGGTGAATTCCCTAGATCAAGTCGCGCACAGAAAGTGCCAAGTTTGTTATAAACAGACACAAAACATCCAAATTTGGTTCGCTTTATCCGGAAGATCGTTATAACCGATAAAAATTTGCATTGGTCTTATGGAAGTTTTTTCGTGCATTATAAAATAGTTCGTTTTAACCGGAAATTCGCTATAAACAAGTTCGTTATAAACAGACTTCACTGTATTTAGTAAAGTAAGAGCCAAACATATTTCCAGATTTTGCAATAATCTTCATATTAAAGCCTTGGTACAGTGAAATCAAGATATGCAGCATAGATTAATATCATTACAGGTTTTATTAAAGATATGCATAAACTGATATACTGGTGTTTTAATTAAGAAATATGTAGAAGGCAGGAACACAAGTAGATCATAGGAGCATGTCTGATAGTTCGTGAAGGAACATGAAAGTTTATTTGTGATAATATGGCAGAGAAATCTATTTTTAAATCTAGACAAAAGAATGCACTTTTCCAGACCTCTAGAATTCAATACAACTACTGCAAATAGAGTGTTTTTAGAGTTTGAATATTTGTAAAATGTGTTTTTTATTTCTTAAGTTTCAAACAATTAATTTTATAAATATGTAATAAGTTATGTAATGTTAAAATTTATATAGTTTTTTTATGGTTTTCATAAAAACAATGCATTTTTGTTTTTTATTGTTCAAAGATATTTTATTAAAGGAAAAACCTCAACAGCATAGTAACTAATATTATTATAATTACTGTCATATTAAAGCATGACAGCCGCCTACTAGACAAATTGTTTGAAAACCGTGAAACGTGGCTTATGATCCATGGCAACCGCGATGACCAAAAAATAATATTTTAGAGGGTTTTTGCTGCATAACTTTTTTGCAAAACAAAATAGAAAAAAACAGTTTAAGAAAAATAGGTTGGAAAAATCATGGCTTTCCAAGGCCATTTTACAAAAGATTTGTTGGATGGAAAAAAAATTCTTTGGCGTCGTGGCGCCCAGCATCGTTTTCACTACCAAATGTCAAACATGTCAGTGACATGCACTATACCATTCTACATTCAAAAAGAATAAATATCCAACAATTCTCCCTAAATCGGGACAGAGTGTCTAAAAATGATCATTTTGTACATGTCACAGTATGAGGGCATATTTATGGAAAATGAGTTTAGACCGTTTAGACCGCAAAAGTACCTGTAAGACTACTTTATCTGTATTTATACATATACTTACACTTATACATTCCTGTTCCACACTTTTAACGGCCGTCTCGTAGTCCTCGAAGTTCAGTCCTTTTTTTAAAGCCAGTGATATCGCTGCGATGCATGCCACCGCCTCTTGGGCGAAGTCGTGGTGTTCCCCATTAAAATATCTAGCGGTAAACGCGTACGCGCACAGTATATTGATTAGGTTGTATTTGACACAATTGGCTGGTACTTTATTCTAAAACAGAAAGCAAATACTGTAATAAAAAATTTTTAGTTAGTAAGTAAAATTGATCACAGTTACTCCAACTCATCCTAACATTACTAGGTTTAACAAGAAGGTAGTAAAAATTATTAATATTTAACATACATGTTGCAATCCAAAAGTGCCTGGACTAATGCTAGATAGCACAAACGGGAAATAGTATCGCCTCACGCCGGTAGGTGTGGGTCGTTACATCGCTTACAATGCTGCATGGTAAGTTACAACTTGTCATGCTCGCCCAGCTTGTTTTGTATGCACGATTGTATAAAGGTCTATTTGTGTCCCTTACCGATTCTTAAAATGGGTATAAAATAAAACTCAGCTTGTTACAGAGGTCTAAAATGATCAGCGGCTTCACAGAACACACCCCAATTGAGTTTTCAAAAATCAATATCTAGGATTCTGACACCAATTTGTTTGTGATGGCTAAAAAAAATTTCTACAACGTGAACTTCTAGATCATTAGGAAAACTGCAGAACACATGGTCTGTTAAGGTTCTGTTTCTAGTAGAATTAATATATTTTATCACTCGTATGAGCCCAATGCTATTCAAAGAGATGCATGGACTATTACGAACATAAATTATCAAAGTTAATGTACTCGTGTTAATTTTCATTCAATCTACACCTTATGGAGAATATTCTAGAGTGTTTTTGAAATTTTTTAAATAGCACTCTTAGAGATAGGGTGGGGGGCACCGATTTTTGGCAATTTTTTTAATAAAGTATGCGCCAGTATTACATCATACATTATTTTAAACTCATGCTTTCACAAGCATTCATTTCACGCCCCACTCGGTGAACTTGCAAAACATTTTTTTTCACTTTCAATTTCCCCCCCAAAGTCAATATTGTGACATTATATTTGTGACAATTTCAACTGTGTGTGTGTGTAATACATAAGTGTTCTGTTTTTCAATTTTGGTACGGAACACTAAAAAGAGCAGCACTTGTATGAAATTTCGTCTTAAACTCGGGAAAAGTGCTACTAAAATGTATGAAATATTTCAAAAAGCATTTGAGGACGAAGCCCCGAGTCGTACGCAAATTTTCGAATGGTTCTCTTGATTTATGGTCGGTCAAACTTTGGTAAAAGATGACGCACGTCGGGAAAACCTTCGGCTGTAACCACCTCTGAAATTATCACCAAAGCTTTAGAGTGAGAAGAGTTTCCTCCTGCAGCACGACAATGCACAGTTCGTGCTGTATGCAACAGTTTTGGGCGAAGAATTCTATGACTGTCATCGTCCAAATTAAGGGGTCGCCGCTCCTAGACGGTAGAGTAGAACAACACCAATCGCAGCCGGCGCTGGAGGTAGTAACAGCATCGACCTATATTTTCTACGGAAGAAGGTCTTTTTAACGAATGGTGAGTTTTAAAAAATGAGCAAAGGCTGGAACTAGTTTTTGCTTGATGATAAGGAAGATGAGTCAAAAGCAGTATGTGGGTTGTGTAGCGTAAAAATCACACGAGGTTTAGGAAAAATAGCTAGTACTTCATCTTTATGGAAACATTTAAAGTTTGAATATGTCACTAAGTTTGATCAATGAAGATAAGAAGGATGCTGAACTAATAACCACTTTGCGGGATTTAATACACGTCAATATTACAGAATATTTTGGGACAACCAAAACTTGTGCACACGGTAATAGGAGATATGATAGCCTAAGACAACCAGCCTTTTTTATTTGATGAAAATATAGGTAAGCGTAAAAAAGAAATGTATTGGCCGTTATAGATGTTGGAAGAAGGGTTGTAACTGATTTAAACCACCCATCTCCTTCCAGAATGAAATTAGAACAAATCTGGTGAGATTTTCACATCAGAGTAATGGTACAAGATGTACCTACATGCTGGAATTTTATATATTATTATTTTGAACAAGGACAAGCTATCCGCTTGCTTGCTGCCGAAAATGATTCACTTTTTTCTTTGACACCAAAGCAGTGAGACTGAAACATTCCTGGAGCTTTTACAACCACACCAGAAGTGATTCGAATAATTTTGTCATTAAATAAATATTTAATGGACATGCCAGATTCAGGGATCTACGCGGGATAATTCATTTTAAGATTTGGGCCAGAGATTAACAAATATTGAAACCAATAGCCATCAAAAAAACATAATTTCTTCTCTCCTCTAATACTGGTCCAACCTGAGAAAAAAATAAAAAGGTCTCTCATGGAATAAAAGAGGTAGAAACAGAGTTCAGTTCTTATTTAAGTTTGCCATTGATAGATAGTAAAGCAAGTCCGTTTTTATTGGAGCTAGATTAATTTTAAGAATTTTTCTAGGTTAAGAGAATTTGCTCTTAAGTTTCTATCGGCACCAGCTTCTTCAATATTTAGTGAAAGGCTATTTTCTGAGGTTGGAAATATATATGAAGAAAGGAACAGTTTCACATCTGAAAATAGTAAAATACTAACATACATACATCACAACTTACTTTTGCTTCTTGATTCCACTGTGTTGTGTAGGTCCAATGGCCTGGACCTCAATGTTGACAAGCGTCAGGTGATGTATTTTTGTAGAGCCGGGGCTGCTGTTGCACTCCCCTATAGCATCGATGGATGGGTTTTGCAAACTGTGAATAAGGTTAAAGATCTAGGTGTTTCTAGGAAGCTTAATATTCACCATTCAAATTTTTCTGCAACACCCATGAGGTCAGTGACCCGGCTCCCTAGGCTATCTGAGAGAAGGTCTAATGCGGAACTGTTGTTTCTATATAAGACTGTTAATTCTCAGCTGGACTGCCCTGATCTCTTGGCTCAAATTGATTTTTATCTTCCACCCAGAAATACAAGGAGTCATTCAACTATGCCTTACATTCTCTCCCATCGCACGGCTTCACACCAGGGGCAATAGGGCTTATGTTGATTTTTTAATGTGTCACTTGGCAGCCTCAGCCTTAGATAGGTAATTTTTTGTTGTTGATTTTTATTTGTCAAATTTTTATTATTCTGGGTTATCTGTTAATAAATAAATAAATAGATGGGTCAGGTGCAGAGACAGAAGCCACAAATCCTAGGAGTAACTACTTCCGATTTTGTAGCCTTAGTTCAGGAACTTTTGGAGCGTACAACCTATTTTTAAGATTAATTAGATAATTCCTTCTTACCGTTACACTAGAAAAATCCTTAATATTATCAAGCTTGGGACAATTACTTTTAAAATCCCCTGATCCCTCGGGTTTCAGTTCAGTTACTTTATTTTCTTCTGTATACATCCACCAGGGCTGCCAAGATGGAATAAGTTTTGAGACATCCTCAGTTCTAAAAAGGTAGAAAATCAATTATTATTATTCTTATTAAAAATGCATGCACCATTAATTCTTATTGGTGTAATACTTAATTCTATGAAACAACAATAAGAAGAGAGTAAACTTATACTTACTTTAAAAATGCAACAAAGTCTTGCTTTTCATCCTCTGTCAGTTTTTCCCAAACTTTCTCTGCATCATCCAGATTTACATCTAAAAAAAAAACGAAGGTAATAATTGTAACCATTAAATGAAAAGAATAAGAATATTGAACAAACTGAGGGAAGACCAATATCATCTTGCAACTTCAGGCAATTACTGAAATGAAATGATATTTTAAATAAAATTTATTAACAAATAGATACACCTACTAACAATAAACAGAAAAAAACTAAAAAAATAGATACAACTCTTAATAATGAAAAACTACATATTATACTAAATATAACCACATACAGAAATTAACCCAAAGTGAGGCAGAAACACACTCCTGAGTAGATTATAAACTCCCTTAGTCTTGCCTAAAAAAACAGTTACCATTACACCACTTCTAATATTCGTTGGCAAAGCATTATAGGCATTAAATCCCTTGTAAAAAGGGAAATCTTTGCGGATAAATGTTTCGTTCTTACAACATGAAAATCATTAAAGCTTCTTGTAAAGTAGGAGTGTAGTTCCCTTCGTAAGGCAACAAACTCAATAAAATAATCTGGAAGCATTCCCCTGCTCAGCTTAAATATAAATATTATCGCACCATAGTGTACTCTTTGTTCAACCGAAAACCACTCCAGAATACTAAGCATTAGGTTTATTGGAGTGTATCGGTTGCACCTCAAAATTGTTCTCATACTTCTGTCAAATAAAACTTGTAGTGATTGTATCGATCCACTATCACAGAGAAACAAGGTTGCACAATAATCAAAGTGTGGTTAAAAATAGTCTTAAACACCATTACCACTGAAATCAAATCAGCAGTCAGCCGAGTGGATAGCAGCTGGTGAAAGCCACTTGAAGTGACCGAAGGCACAACAGTCAGCTGGGAAGGTTTTAGCCTCTGTATTTTGGCATATGCATGGAATTATTTTCATCGACTATGCTGAGAAGGAAAAACCATCAGTAGCGAATATTATATAAAGTTATTGGTGCGTGTGAAGGCAGAAATCGCAAAGAAATGGCCCCAAATAAACAAGAAAAAAGTGCTTTTTCATCAAGACAATGCACCATGTTACAAGTCAATAGTTAGGATGGCAAAATTGCATAAATTAAAGCTCAAATTGCTTCCTCATCCACCTTATTCTCCAGATTTGGCCCCAAAGGACTATTATCTATTCACAGACCTCAAAAAAATGCTCACGAGAAAGAGATTTGGCTCCAATGAAGAAGTTATCGCCGAAACTGAGGCCTATTTTAAAGGCAAACACAAATCTTTTTACAAGAAAGGTACAGAAATATTAGAAAAGCATTGGACTGGTTGTATCGCTCTTAAACGAGACTATATTGATGAATAGATGAATTTTTTAAAAAAAAAATGTTTTAAGTAGCTAGACCAAAAACTTTTCCGCCTATGTGTTATTAACAAGAAAAATTTAATAAAAAGTTACTACCTGCTAGCCTCTCTATCATATCAACATAATCTTCATTATCATCTGAATCTAAGGCTTCCTCCAAATCTTCTAAGTCCACAAATTGGGAGAATGGGCCTGGACCAATATCATCTAGGTCAACATCACTTAATAAAAAAAATACAAATTTTAAGATCATAATACAACCAAGATCATTAAAGAATATTCGAAGTACAAATTTAAATACCTAAAAGTTTAAAAACTTATTTTTTTACCTGTTGGAGGCCTGATCACTACCCTCAAAAAACCCAGGACTAGGAATTCGATTATTCTCATGAGTTCTCTGCAATATTTCCAACATTTTAGCTTTATTTTCGGGATTTCTTGTATCTAAGCCTAAATGTTCCATGACGTTTTCTCTGTAAAAGTTCTCGGAACATTCTAAATGGGATTCCTGCTGATAACAAGTTAGAGAGCAGTAGATAATATTACATCTTGGACAGGAGTATTTAGCTAAAGCATTATCACAACTGAAATAAATGTTATAATTTTTAATAAAAGTATTTGCTGCGTTCTGTGTTTTAACAAACGATTACACATCTAATTGATAAAATTATTTCAATATTGAAAGTGTGCAAATAAATGATGTAATAGTTGATTAGAGAAACAACTTATATTTATGTGAAAAAAAAAACAAATTGTTTTGTTACTCTCAAAAATCTAAAGAAAGATGCAATACAAAACCTTGGTAAATGCAACTTTTTTTGGATCAAATTTTACAGAACTTTGCATCGAGAAAATATTTAAAATAAAGCTTATTTTTACTTACATTTTACAAGTATTGGTCTCGTCTAATTCGATTATTTTCGCACTGGCCATTTTTCAACAAAAAAATTTGCGAAAAACCGGCTTTTTACAATAAAAAGCCTCAATTATTTATACAAAAAGGATCCCTTCGTAATTGACATTTAGCAAATGTAATGAGTAAACTCATAATCAGATTAGTAGGTCTTATGCACCATAGTGCGTACGGAAATTTCAATGTCGACGTCATAGCAACACTTTAAGGTTAAGAATGCATTACTGCATATTCCTGTTAGTCGGACCACAAAAGAAAAATTAAACAAACCTACTGATATGTACCTTTTTATTTATTTAATTTAAAGTTTTATAAAAATTCAAGGTCATATCCACAATTTCTCTTTACAAAAAACCCACCATTTTACTATCTAACTTTCTTCGTTAGTTTATGTTAGCTAAATAAAGACTCCTTTCTATTTAACGCTGAGTAACTGTAAAAGTGTGGTAGTAAGTTAAATTCATTATAGTACGTACAGAAGTTCTCATCGCTACATGACGTCATAGTAAAAGTTTATCGTTAAAAATGTAGTAGGTTTGTCTCGTATCTGACCAAATATAGTAAAATAAAAAACCGACCAAGTGCAAGTCGGACTTGCGCAATAAGTGTTCCATACGTTAATTGCTTTTAAGATAAAAATTTTTGTTACGGAAGTATAAAATGATCAATGATTTCACAAAACAATAAGTTCCAACAAAGTTTGTTTCCGATCTTCGTTGAAAACCGATGACCTTGAAATTTTTGTTTTTTTATATATTAGATAAATTAATTATTAAAGATAATACACTCATGATAATTTTCGATCAATCTACACCAGGGGTGCTCAAACTCGAACTGCTGGCGATCTACCTCAATATTGTTAGACTACGATCGATCGACTCTGAGAGGCTGCAAGTAAGTGTGATGTAGGATTGTCGTCTAGGTAGGGTGTATCGTGGCACAGATATTAGTTTTCCGCACAATATGCATTTTTTTAGTCAAGGTAAGTGTAGGTCTGCTCTAAAATGTCAATGAAAAAACTCATAATTATTCAAAATTGCGAGTTTATTGGGTCTTACAAAACAAACGAGTTCTAGTGTCTAAACTTAACTAAAGAGTGACTTTGGATGTTGAAGCGTGGCACTGCATGTCCTCAGCATACTTTTCATAAGATGGTACGTAATTACCGAGTGCTAATCGCAAGCATGATGACATATGTTCGTCAGTTAGTCGATTGCGATATTTTGACTTAATTATCTTCATTTCAGAAAATGCAGACTCGCACAAGTAAGTTGACCCAAACATTGCCGTCAGTTGAAGGGCGATTTGCCTTAGATTCGGATATTTATCTTCAGATATAAAACACCAGAATTTTGTATCAGATGCTGTGGCTTTGAGATGTATATCTGATATAATCTGCACTAACTCAGTTTCAACAGAACATGAGTCCATGTTAAACTGACTTGCTATTTCAGTAGCTAATTCCTCAATGTTTTTACACGAAAAAGGATAACTCATAAATGATGCGATATTTGCCAATTTACTGAAATCATAAAAACGTATTCCGAATTGGCCCAAAATATATGATAATTCTGCCTCATAAATATCATAATTCAACTGAGGAATCCTTGCTTTCAAAGACGGAAAATTTTTCAGATCCTTTCTTTTCAGTTGATCTATCATAAGTTGCAATTTACTTTTGAATGCGTTTATTGCGCTAATCATCCCAATAATAGTTTTTCCTTTACCTTGAAGCTCTAAATTAATGGTGTTTAAATGCATTGTAATGTCTGTCAAAAATGCCAAATCAGTCAGCCATTTTCCGTTTTTCAGCATCTGAGTGTCATCACCTCTTTCGTCCACAAAAACTGTTATTGCGGGCAATAATTCTTGAAACCTTTCTAGGAATTTTCTGCGACTCAACCATCTGACGTCCGTGTGAAGAACTAAATCAGTGTGTTCAGCTGACTCACTATCTTCCAACTACAATTTAAAGAGCCGTCGTTGCAAGCTACGTGCACGGATAGAATTCACAATTTTTATTGCAATGCGCATAATCTCCTCCATGTTTAGAACTTTTGAACACAAAACTTGTTGATGTATAATGCAATGGAAGGAGAAAAATGAAGGTAAATTATCATTAGCTCGACACAATGCTACAAAACCGTTTTTGTTTCCAGTCATTGCTGGTGCTCCATCGGTTGTAATGCACACTAGTTTATATATTGGTAGGTTGTAGTTTGTTACAAAATTGAAGAAAAAGTCATATATATCTTCACCACGGGTCTTTCCTTTCAGAGGAATCATTGTCAAAAACTCTTCCTTAGCCGACATGTCATTGAATACCATTCGAATAAAAAAATACACAGCTGGGCAGTGTCTGTCATATCGATGGATTCGTCGAACTGTAAAGAAAAGTATGTACATTCCATGATATCATGTTTTAGTTTATCTGCCATGTCCTGACTCATGACTTCAACACGCCTTGTGACAGTCGGACGAGATAACTGAAGTTCTCTAATAGCAGACATAATCTCTGTTTTATTTTTAAAATCTCCAAATAAAGTCTCACCCCCTTCAATAAATGCTTCCTTCACAACCAATCCATCATCAAATGGTTTCTTGTGTTTCGCTAATATATGAGATATTTTAAATGACGCGATCGTTGCAGCTTTTGATTGTTTGGCTGGTCTTGTGAACATGGTTTGTTCTTTTTTCAAACAAGTTATCAAATCACGTACTTTTCGTTTTCTTAATTCACTCTGTGACGGAAAATCCTTTTCATAGTTTTTATGAACCGTTTTATGATGCCTCTCTAAGTTCCCACGCTTAGGTATTGCAACTGACGCACGGCAAATGAGACAAATGCATTTATCCTTTACCATACAAAAGAAAAATTCTTCCTCCCAATCGTTATTAAAATGATAAGTTATACTTTTCTTCACCGCACTCATTTTGGACTATTTATTAATAAACTTTGTATCGATGTATCGCCTTCAAGTTACAACTCAGACTGACTCCTATTCCTGCAGGCGCAACATTTATATCGGCGCGAACGAAGTCTCGAATGTTCCCGTCAAACACGCCGCCCGAAGTTTCTAGAAAAATCGGCGGGAGTCAAAAACGCGGCTTTTCTTTGGCAAGTACCGCGCGTTCCTTTGATAAAGCCGCCTTTTGCCGCTAGCAGGGGGTTATTACGATAAAAGAAAGTGATGAGGGGGTTATTCTGGCCTAATTGTGGATCGAATAAATTTTAGTAGTTTATTCATTACATTTTGTTTTAGTTACCTAAAACAAAATCTGTGAATAGTTCTACATCGGAATTTTTTTCTCGAGATCGACTCAAAAAGCACTCGCGATCGACTTGTCGATCGCGATCGACCGTTTGAGCACCCCTGATCTACACCCTGTGGAGAATATTCCAGAGTTTTTCCAAAATTTTTGATAAATACTCTTCGAGATAAGGGGGGGACGGCGATTTTTGGTAATTTTCAAAAATAATACAAAGAAAAGGTGCGCAAGTATTACATTATATGTATTTTTGAACTCATGTTTTCACAAGCTTTCATTTCACCCCCAAAACTAACTCTTTAAGTCAAAATTTAACTTTCAAAACTACCCGTCTCTGATGGGGCTATCAATTCCTATATTACTGCCAAATTTTAACTTTCTGTGTCGAAAAGTTTCGAAGAAAATCGGGTGACAGACGGTCAAGCAGACACCGAAGTGATCTTATAAGTGTTCCGTACAGAACACTAAAAACAAACAAAAACCACTAATAGTTTACCTTTAAATTTATTTGACACAATTATAAAACGTTTATAATTTCAAAGTTTTATAAAGATTCAAGGTGTTACCCATAGTTTTTCCTTTACAAAAAGATCTGCCATTTTAGTATTTCCTTTTCTATGTTAGTCGATAAGAATAATATGGCACATATTACATCTAACGTTATTTTTAGTGTTGTAAAAATTTCTTTAAATAGACAGACGTACGTACAACATTTTATAATATCGTTCAAAAAGAAATACAAAATTTTGTTAGAGTATTGTATACTTATTTTCCACTATGAATTCCTGAAAACTGTAAAACTTGCCGGAAATCATGATGTTAAAGCAATAGACCAAGAGGACGACCCGAAATTTTGACTTGTCGACCTAACCGTCTGCCTAGCTGTTCATTCTATCGTTGATTTTGCGGCCCCTGTACCCTGGAATGTCCGGATAAGGCCTAAAATGCTGCTAATGTCTTTTAACCACTTGACTCAAATACCATAACATTTGACTCAAGCGCCTCAAAGAGCAGACGCCGCCGAGACCGGACCCAGCTTTAGGTCCCAAAAGACGTCGATTCAAAAATGGACTCTTATTTAACCATATAAAATCAATAAATCTAGTTTGTTCTTGAGAAAATAAGAGGGAACCTGCAGGAAAGGCAGACGCCGCCAGTACCGGAGGACGGAGCTGGCTTAAAAAAGCGGGTCCAGCTTCGTCCTCCGGTATTGCCGGAGTCTGCCTTTTGCAGGTTCCCTTTTGTTTTATTAAGAACAAACAAAATTTTTTGATCTTATAGGGTTAAATGACGGCCCTAAAGCTGTTTCCAGTCTCGGCGGCGTCTGCCCTCTGGGATGCTTAATTTTTTAATGTCAACACATGTTGATGGTACTTGATCAAGTGTTTGAACGACAGTCCATTTTTGGATGTAACATTTTGAGCTTATCTCGGCATTCCAGGGCACGGGGGCCGCAAAATCAATGGACTCACCCGATAGAATGAACAACTAGGCAGACGATTAGTAGACAGGTCAAAATTTCTGGTCGCGCTCATGGTCTACAAGAAATCTCACGGTAAAAACCTACAATTATAATCAAAATATAGTTGTTACGGTGGATTTTTAAAATCGTTTTCTTGTATACCTTTATATAGGCTTTGGGTGACATACTGACTATTTGGTGGGTACAACCCTTATATTTTAATGGAAATACTGAAAAAAAGATTTATCTTTGTCACATTCATAGTGCAAAACATTTTTTTTTCCATCTTGTATTTTGTTTTCCTTTAATCGAACGACTTCTAATACCAATTACAAAAAACATTCATTCAAAAGTTTATCCTTAAAGAAGTTATTTTCTTATAAAAAAAGAAAAAGATATTTTTTAATTTGTACTACAAAAAAGTTATAGATCTACACCATTAATAGTCTACATTTAGCTAAAGTAGTTTTTTTTTAACATATACAGGATTAGTTAAAAGTTATTAATGATAAGTTAAACAAACTTTTTATTTACCTTTAATATCTGATTAGTTTATCTTAGTAACGTCTTACACATAAAATATCTACGATTTTAATATATAACTTTTGAACAACCCTGTATACTGAGAAATATATTAAAGTTAATACATTTTTTCTTAAAGTCTATACCTTATTATTAAAAAGTTAAAGTCATGGTAAAAAATTCACTCTTTTTTGAACGTATAGAACAACATTTTGAAAATATATCACCGGATAATATGCAAGGGAAACAAAATAATAGTATGAAGCCAAAATGGATGTGGTTTTTCAAGTCTATCAATTTTAGATTGAAAAAGTTAATAAAATATACAAATATTTAATGTTTCTTTTTGTTTATCTCTGTATATTTTCACTATTTTACGGAGATAATCTAGTAATATATTTTTGAAATGTCTTATCACATATATTGTGCGCGGTTAACAAAAAATATAAACTTTTTTTTAGTGTCAAATTACTATTTCCGTTTTTAAGTCGTAAGGAAACTAATTTTTTTACAATAGTTTGGAGCATGCGCAGTAGTAAAGGGAAGAAATTAAATTATAAGTTGTTATCGTCATTTGAAGCATGCGGCCACCACTTGGAGCTTGCGCAGTATTGAAACAAAATAAGAGAAATCTTTATTAAGGATAATGATATTTCATTTTTGCCGGAGCGTCCTCTACTACTCGTTAATAAAAAATGTACACAGTAAACGAAAAATAACCTTTACCGTGTACAACAAAAAATTAGTTTCACTTTGACACTAATTCGAAAGATATTACAAAAGTAGTGAAAAAAAAAAACGTATTTATTGCACTAGGCATGAACGATTATAGAAGTTTGAAAATAAAAACAAATAGTATGTAAAAAAAAATGTGGACACTACATACGGCCTATCTCGCTTTTTACTGCGTTACTTTCCCAATTTAAAAGAATCTTAGAAATATCTATAATAAATATAAAATGCAACGTGTCTCTGTCTGTCTTGTCTGTCCGTCAGTGCGCTTATCACTTATCCGATTTACGTACTTTTTTTTTTTAAACATACATATGTTCCCTGGCCAGGTTATATGCTATATTTTATTACGATAGGTAGTGTAAGGAATGAGCAGTGACGGTAATAGTGAATGAAGTCGGAAAAAAGTTTGCCGCTAGCGCGTTCCCTTGCAATACACAGCCTAAACCAATAAAAATATGGAACAATATTATATAGCAGAGAATATCTATAATCTATAATATATATAAAATGCCTCTCTGTCTGTCCATTAGTGCGTTTATCACGCGAGAACCACTTATCCGATTTAGGTGTCTTTTTTTAAATTCATACATATATTCTTTGGTAAGGTTATATAATAATAATAATAATCTATATCTATAATATATAAAATACAACGACTCTCTGTCTGTCCGTTAGTGCGCTTATCCTTCGAGAACCACTTATTCGATTTACGTGATTTTTTAAATTTATACATATGTTCTCTGACTAGGTTATAGATATATATTTTATTACATCTATATAATATATATAAAATGCAACGTATCTCTGGCTGTCGGTCTGTCTGTTAGTGCGCTTATCACTGGAGAACCACTTATCCGATTTAGGTACTTTTTTTTTTAAACCATACATATGTTCTTTGGCCAGGTTATAGGCTATATTTTATTACGATAGGTAGCATAAGGAATGAGCGGTGACGATAATAGTGAATGAAGTCGGAAAAAAAGTTTGCCGCTAGCGCGTTCTCTTGCAATACACAGCCTAAATCATTAAATATGGAACAATATTATATAGCAGAGAATATCTCTAATCTATAATATATATAAAATACAATGTTTCTCTGTCTGCCTGTCTGTCCATTAGTGCGTTTATCACGCGAGAAGCACTTATCCGATTTACGTGTCTTTTTTTAAATTCATACATATATTCTTTGGCCAGGTTATATAATAATCTATAATATAAAAATGCAGCGTCTCTCTGTCTGTCCGTTAGTGAGCTTATCACTGGAGAACCACTTATCCGATTTACGTGCTTTTTTTTTCAACATACATATGTTCTCTGGCCTGGTTATCTATCCATAATATATATAAAATGCAACGTCTCTCTGTCTGTCCGTTAGTGCGTTACGTGCTTTTTTTTTAAAACATACATATATTCTCTGGCCAGGTTATAGGATATATTTTATTGCGTTAGGTAACATAAAGAATAAGCAGTGACGATAATAGTGAATCAAGTCGGAAAAAAGATTACCATTAGCGCGTTCTCTTGCAATACACTGCCTAAACCATTAAATATGGAACAATATCATGTTGCAAAGAATATAATATATATAAAATGCAACGTCTCTCTGTCTGTCTGTCCGTTAGTGCGCTTATCACTTGAGAACCACTTATCCGATTTACGTGTTTTTATAAATTTATACATATGTTCTATATAATTCGATATAAGCCTAGATAATGGGAGATAAGGAGAAATAATGTGAGATAGAGATGAATAGTGAGATAAGCAGAGATAAGTCTAGATAATGGGAGATAAGGTGAGATAATGGGAGATAAGGTGAGATAATGGGAGAAATAATTGGAGATAAGGAGAAATAATGGGAGATGAGCAGAGATGAGCCCAGATAATGGAAATTATGTAGAGAAAATGGGAGATAAGGAGAAATAATGGGAGATAAGGGGAAATAATGACAGATATTTTATTACGTTAGGTAACATAAGGAATAAGCAGTGACGATAGTAGTGAATCAAGTCCACGTGAGCGGAGCAGCGGGCACGGCTAGTAAGTTATAAAATTTCTTCGGAGGTGTAATGTAAAAGAAATGAAGGAAATTTAGAGATTGATTCAATGGTGAATATTTATTTAAAATAAAACGATTCGTTTTTGGGAATAACGTTTCCAAATGCACTTGAGATTGTATGGGCAAAAATTATGGAGCAAAGGGGAGGAGGAAAATAATCGAAAACTGCCGGTTGTGACGCAGCGTTCGTAATGATTTTAAACTGTCACACAAAGAGGAAGGAAGTCTAATTTTCCTCAAGAACTAGAATATTTGTTTCTTTTATTCCTATACTCATTTATTTTGTTTACTGTTATTATTATTATTTCTGTAAAGTGGGTGAAACTTAGATAAAAATAGAATATAATAAAAGAAACTGCGTGTTTAAAGTATCACTTGGAACATATGCGTTTCTAGCGGTAATACAAAAACCTATACTAGGATTTAATGGAAAAATTCTTCTTTTTTAGGTTAAAGGATTTTTTACTTCAAGCAGCTTCTATTGATTTTTTTTCGAGAAGGCTCCTCACCCTCTCATTTTTTTAGGTTTTCGTCAAAGTGACAAATGCTCGTCCGAAGTGTTTCCCCTCGGGTGAAATCCTAGATTCCACCTGCCCTGGGGGGAAGAGAAAGATTTATCTTACAAAGGAACTTTCAAAATTCGGCCTAGCCTTCTCGTCGCCCTGGCTATAATACAAAAGGCAAGTAATAGAAGGGGCGATATTTTTCCAGATTCACAAAAAACAAGTGAGGCAAATCATCACACAGAGACTGGTCTAGGGTGTATGCGGGATGAGGCAAGATCCACCAACCCAGTTTTTGAAGCCTTTCTTGGGTAAGCCGTATGAGGGCGGGCATTGTAAATGGTTCCGAATAATATTGTGAACAGTTCCAACGCTTACCCCAACCTTATGAGCTATCATTTCAACAGTAATTCTTCTGTTATCACAAATAAGTCCATCAATCCTCGATTCCAACGAGGGACCGGAAACTTTGACTGAACGTCCACTTCGCTGCTCATCCACACTCTTGTTCAGCCACTTTCGAACCGATCTATCCATTTGTAAACGTTCGCACGGATCATGCAACTTTGTCCATACTGTAATAACCATAGACATAGAGGACGGCCTGAGCATTAACCTCACAAAATTGACCACTCTCTAGAAAGAGACAAAGCGACTGTGCGGCCAATACCTGTCTCTTTTCTGTAGACCTGTAATAAACAAGTCGCAGCATCCCAAGACAGAAATCAAGACGAGAAAAGCTCCCACCTGATTTTAGTTCAAATAGAACACTTAGAAATATTATTTTCAAAAGCGCCATAGCCTAGCGGCATTCTAAAGAGACAGCTATTAGCCGCTAATTCGCTTTGTCTTTCCCACTTTTGCGTCGATATTTACTTCACAGCGGAATACGGAACACTCAGTCCATCCTCTATGTTTATAGCATTCTAGAATGTATTTCACCTTTGCTACTAAACATCTGATGACAGAACGCTGCTCTTCTATAGTGCAATGGACTCGCCATGGTAAACCAGATATTTTGAGGTTATGTTTACATTACATGATCGAACAGCGGATTAAAACTCATCACAAGGTTGGCAACTTGCACTCTTAAAAACACATGGAACGGTTTTCGTTGAATGGGTTTAAGCTGGTAGCAATGATCTCTTTACCTATTAAATGACCCTCGTATATTATGAATGCGTGGATCAGGGGTTAAAGAATTTTGTCGCGAGTTGCTCATCAAAATAAAAACGAGAAAAACCAGGCTTAAAAACACAGTTGCTGTACAAACCATGTCCAAAGCTCAATAAAATCGTACTATTCAAAATTTACCAGTATATAATAACAATCTAAGTTTCTTCTAAACTGAATACAAAGTAAAATAAGCAAGATAGGCTCGACTTTCCACAAAAAGCGAAAAAAAAACACCGTGTCAACCTAAAATTTTCGTGTTTTTTTTTTGGCATACTTGTTGAAAACATCCTGTAAATATAACTTTCATAATAAATTTTTGATAATAAAAACATTTCTAATAAATATACATTTCATACACGATCAACAAAAATATAAAAAATATAAAAATATTTACAAGTTATATTTTGTTATACAGCTAAAAATAATTGTATATCACATAAGAAACAGTTTACTTTAAACTTTCTTTTAAAATATGTGACCAAGTAAAAAAGACTTCAGTTATAGTATTTTTCAGTTATTTTTAGATTTTAAATTCAAGTCTGCTAAAAATCAAGGTAATATTTACTTGCTTATATTGTACACTGCTAATTTACTTTGCGATAATCATTTAATTAAATATAATATATCTCCTTACTCTTGATGTAATATTTAATGTATCTTGTGCTCACAAAATGTGAAGCTTTAATATTGGTGCAGTAAAAAAAAGCTCAAAATAATGATGAGATAGGCATAATTATGATTTTATCCTCTGTGGGGTATCATCAAGAGTATTGTCCTGAGTTTTGGACCTCGAAAAATGTGTGCTCTTTTGTTTAAAAACAATTTAAGTTTCCAAAACCCGTTTTTGTGCTTAAAATATGAATAACTTCGGTTATATAAGTCGGACCGAGATAAAAAAAAACAAACTCTCCGTAATGAAATTTCCAACACATCCTCATTAGTTTTAAATCGCTCATGTGCGTACATATTCAGTCAGTCCAAAGAGTCTCCATACACCACCTACTTTCTATACTATTTTTCTGTTATGTTTAACTAATTAATTGGAACTATGAGAAAACATGTTTAAATTAATATTTGAAACTTAACCAACGAGGATTAGTATTAAAAACAACTACGGAGCATTTTATTTAAGTTACATCATTGTTGTAAAAATGTAAACAAAATTAATGTCACACTCAAGCATTGAAAAAAACACGTTATAATCAGCCGCATTTTATCAAGCTATCTATTGCCCGCTAAACTGAAAACAAATGAATAATTTTCGGCCATACTTTATAATCTGTCACTTGTTGCTAGTAATTTTGCAGTGGTTTTTCAAAGCAGTATTCAAAATGAGCGTGAGAAATTGTAAAATTCCATTTCAAGTTGGAAAGATCATAATTAATTTGTGGAAAGATGGAAAATCGTACAGAAATATAGGAAAAATTGATAAAAAGTCGCACGCTACTGTTCAGTACATTGTAAAACAGTATAAATTAACGGGGTTCCTATAAAATTCGGCCACGCTCCGGTCGGGTCCCAAGAAACTGATTCCACATGAAGAGGACAGTATTGTTAGACAAATAATTACAGATCCCAAGAAAAGTGCACCAGAATTAAAATAAGTACGGGAACTATTTTCGAAAAATGTTTGTTCACAAACAGAGAGAAATTGTTTACACAGGGCAGGCTACAAGGGGTGTGCAACCAGGAAGAAGCCGTTAATTTCGGAAGCTAAATCGCAAAAAGCGGTTAGATTTTGCTAGGGAATACGTTACTAAACCTCCTGAATTTTGTGAATCCGTAATCTTTAGTGATAAAACTAAAATTAATCTTTTTGAGTCTGGTGGCAAAACTACATTTTGGAGAATATTGCATTCGATATTAAAAACATTTGTTCCACGGTGTAACAAGGGGGTGGCAGTGTTCTGCTTTGGGGATGCATGTCCGCTGGAGGGGTTGGAAATTTATATTTTATTAATGGTACCATGGATCAGCATGTTTATCGTGAACATTTTGAGAGACAATTTAAGAGAAAGTGTCCAAAAAATACTGCTCAAAAAAGATACATTTTCCAACAGGACAATGATCCGAAACATACCTCAAACTTGGTGTGAGAATGGATGATCCATAATGTGCGACAGCAGCTTCATATACCTCCGCAATTGCCCGATGTTAACCTCATCGAGCATTTATGGGACGAACTTAAACGGCGCGTTCGCAAACATAATGTTTCAAATAGAGAAGAATTAAAAAACCGAATATTGAATGAATGGCAGAACATGCCAGCAGAAGTTACTAGAAAGCTGGTTGCAAGCATGACAAAAAGGTTACAGGAGATTATCAAGGCCAACGGCGGTCCCACTAAATATTAGTTTAAACGAACAAAAACAGGTGAGGCAAATGATCACACGGAGCCAGGTCTGGGGTGTATGCAGGATGAGGCAAGATATCCCAACCCAGTTTTTGAAGCTTTTCTTGGGTATGAGGGCGGGCATTGTAAATAGTTCTGAATAATATTGTGAACAGTTCCAACGCTGACCTCAACCTCATGAGCTATCATTTCAACAGTAATTCTTTTGTTATCACAAATAAGTCCATCAATTCTCGATTCCAACGAGGGGCCGGAAACTTTGACTGAACGTCCACTTCGCTGCTCGTTACACACTCTTGTTCAGCCACTTTCGAACCGATCTATCCACTTGTAAACGTTCGCACGATTCATGCCACTTTGTCCATACTGTAATAACCATAGATATAGAGGATGGACTGAGCATTAACCTCACCAAATTGATCACTTTCTAGAAAGAGACAAAGCGACTGTGCGGCCAATACCTGTCTTTTTTCTGTAGACCTGTAATAAACAAGGCGCAGTAGCCCAAGATGGAAATCAAGACGACAAAAGCCCCCACCCGATGTGGCAGAACATGCCAGCAGAAGTTACTAGAAAGCTGGTTGCAAGCATGACAAAAAGGTTACAGGAGATTATCAAGGCCAACGACGGTCCCACTAAATATTAGTTTAAACGAAGTTGTTATTTTCCGTTAAACTCCGTTACACAATTGTTAAGTGTTTGGAGGCTTTTTTTACGTTAATTTTGTTTACATTTTTATAACAATGATGTAACTTGGAAATAAAATGTTCCGTAGTTTTTTTAAATACTGATCTTCGTTGGTTAAGTTTAAATATTAATTTAAACATCCAATTAGTTAGTTAAACATAACAGAAAAATAGTATAGAAAGCAGGTGATGTATGGAGACTTTATGGACTGACTGTATATCGTCGACTAAGTGAACCGATCGGCTTGAAACTTTCAGAAAATATGCCTTTTGTTATGGCAAAAATACCCTGGAATTTTGCTACAAAAATATCGACACGATTGAATTTGTTATTTAAAATTTGAAATGCTCACCATTTTATACCATTTAGTCCAAAATAGATCTTTTTTTCATAATTTGGGACTCGACGACAGCTTTCCGATGCCATTTTAACCGTTTTTTTTTACATTTGTTTATTAATCAAATAACAACAAATGCGTTTTTTCGGTCCTTTTGAAAAAAATTGTTAACGAAAATGTTTTTTTTTTAAATAAAGGTCTCGTGATTCTTTACCCCTCTCTCTCTCTCTCTCAATCCTTTCACCCCAATAGGAGTTTCGGTGACACTATGGAGCTGTTGACTCAACAGTCAATCTCCAGACATCTCGATCATACGGGACTTGGTCGAACCATCTTGTCGGAGACCGTCCCCTTGATCTTTTACCTTCTATCTGCCCCGTTACTACAAGCTTTTCCACGGCATCCTCTGAGGATTCTTCGATATAACCACATCTCAAACACATCGATTCGTCTTTTGTCACGAGTGTTTAACGGTCCATGTTTCCGATGCGTAAATTGCTATGGGGAATATAAGGCTGGATAGCAATCTCAACTTTATATTTTTTGTGACAGCTGGATCGTTCCAGACCTTAGTAAGTTGCATCGTTGAGTTTCTAGCTATAGCCAAATCTCTTCTTACTTCCACTTCACAGCCACCATTGTTAGTTATAAAAAATCTAGTGTGTGTGTGTGTGTGTGTGTGTAGCTAGGAAGCTAGCTTCATTAAAATACGTTTTAGGATACGCTGTGTAAAGACACTATCGGACATTGCCAAACGTCTTCTTACTTCCGCCTCACAACTACCATTGTTGGTTATGAGGGATCCCAAATAGTTGAAATGGTCTACAACAGTGAAATCAGCAATTTTATTTATGTGTGACAGATCTTCATTACGACTAACAATCATTACTTTTGTCTTCGCTCTATTAATTGCCAATCTATAGTTTTTGCTAGTAATTTCCCAGCGCCCCATAATTGATTCTAGGTCTTGTATTGAAGTTGCAAGTACAACAGTTTCATCCGCATATCTAAGGTACTTAGCTTTTTTCCACAGATTCTCTACTCTCTAGATGTGATAAAAAATTGTCCATTTTTTTATTCAAAATGAACCGAAAAAAACGCATTTGTTGTTATTTGATTAATAAACAAATGTAAAAAAAACGGATTAAATAACGACAAAAAAAATTTTTTTTAATAGCCTCGGGAAACTGGTATCGAGACATAAATTTTGAAAAAAGGTTCCATTTTGTATCAAATGGCATAAAATGGCGGGGAATTCAAATTTTAAATAACAAATTCAATTGTGTCCACTGGGTTCAATATTTTTGTACCAAAATTTCAGGGTATTTTTACTATAACGAAAGGCATATTTTCTGAATGTTTCAAGCCGATCGATTCACTTAGTCGACCTGTACAATAAAATGAAAAAAAAAAACAGTTTTTGCCTGTTTTTTTTTTATTTTTTAGGTTATGTACGCAATTGAGCGACTCGTTGGAAATTTAATTACGAAGAGTTTCGTTTTTTTTTTATCTCGATCCGACTTATATAACAGGAGTTATTCACATTTTTAGCACAAAAAACGAGTTTTGAAAATTGTAATTGTTTATAAACAAAAAAGCACAAGTTTTTCGAGGTCGAAAACTTAGGACCATATTCCTGGTGATAGCCCAGAGAGAATAAAATCATAATATTGCTATATCTAGACAGTGCACCTTCATTTTTTTTTTTGCACTGCATCAATAACCAGCAATGACGAGATAAGACCAATATTACTTTAAATATAAATATGTCAAACTTTAAATTTTATTACTTGTTCACATATTTTTTGTATTTCTTTTATTATATTATTTTTGAGGATATTTAAAATTAATATACACTAGATTTTAAAGAAATATAGAGTAGAAATACGTAGTGAATCCCGTAGCAATAGATGGTTTAATTTTGTAACGAATTATATAAAAATACATACATACAAAAAACATAGATAAATATTTCTCATGAATTTACATATGTATATATTTTGTGTTATTTACTTACATTTGTTTATATCTCTGCGTAATTTCAAACCACGTAGTCTGAGAGATAACGAGAGTTTGTTGTCCGAAACAGGAACTAACATTAAGACAAAAACATTTTAATTGATATAAAACAGAATAAAATATAAAGAATGTTAAGTTAAAGTTTTTTTTTACATATACGAAGGAATTTTAGTCATTATATTTATGTTAAGAAAGAAAATATTATATGCAAAACTTATTTTGAATAATTTGAACTTGTAAATTTATTGACCAACCCCCGTATTAATAGTAGTTCAAATAACCCGTGATTACGAGGGATTGTTGAAAAATTCTTTATCCGCACAAAAACGGAAAAGCGCGCTTTTCGAATGAAGATTTAAATATCGTTTATTAATTTTAAGTAAATATTTTATGATTTTAAGATCTTAGGAACTAAAATATATCTAAATAAATATATGTTGTAAACGAAACTTTTAAAGTGTATTATTGATTAAAATGAGTTTACAGTTGTATAGGTAATACTTGTAAAAAAATAGGTAATGTTGTTTATTGAGATAAAGTGTTAAAAGGGAGTAACAATAATTTGGCAATGTTACATTAGAAGGTCCTAAAGGAAAATATTACAGCCCAAGAGGGCGACCCAAAGTTTTGACCTGTCGGCTAATCGTCTGCCGAGTTGTTCGTTCTATCTATTAAAAGCCTTTAATGTTGATTTTGCAACCCCCGTGCCCTGGAATGCCCAGATAAGGCCAAAAGTGCTACATCCAAAAATGGACTGTCGTTTAACCACTTGAATCAAGTACCATAACATTTGTTGACGCTAAAAAAGTCGAGCGCCCCAAAAAACAGATGCCACCAAGACCGGACCCAAGTTTAGGGCCCAAAAAACCTCGATCCAAAAATGGACAGTCGTTTAACCAGTTTTTGAACTCGAAAAACGACCGTTTTTGGCTGAAAAAAGCTGATCCAGCTTCGTCCTCCGGCGGCGTCTGCCTTTTGCAGTTCCCTCTTATTGTATTAAGAACAAACTAAATTTATTGATTTTATATGGTTGGATTAACGTTTCTATATATATATATATATATATATATATATATATATATATATATATATATATATATATATATATATATATATATATATGTATATGTATATATATATATATATATATATATATATATATATATATATATATATATATATATATATACCTATATATATATATATATATATATATATATATATATATATATATATATATATATATATACAGTGCCACCTCGATAATCTGGATTCTTTAATAATCCGGACAAACATTTCTAGTGCATTGTATACTTTATAATCCGGATTTGATAGTACTAGGTAATCCGGACCTGCGTTTTTAGACATCTACTTAATTTAAACTACATGGGAAAACTGAAATCGATAGTGAGGGTATTCCCCTAACATCCAGTCTAATACATCTGGGATTCACACAAACTGTAGGTGCCTTTGATTTGCCTACAACGCATCGCTTATCGCGTCTAAAGGTTAAGGACTTTGTAGTTGTTTGTTTATTGTCACAAGTACAACATACCTACGTTCTATTTTACTTTATGTGGTTCATATAAATATGTAAACGTTTTTTTACGTATATGTACCTACATATTAAAATGCCTTTTAAAAGAAAACATATTACACTAACAATAAAACAAAAGTCTGATATATTAGAAAGACTAGTTCTTGGTGAAAGCGAAAAAGTGTTGGCAAATGAATACGGAGTAGGAACATCCACAATTTCGGATATAAAAAAGAAGCAAGGGAAAATCAAAAGGTATGTATATATGATTTATTTTAAAGATAATTTTGGACACTCACTATGGACGTGTAACCTCTTTTAGATTTATTTCCAAATGTGATTCCGGTCCTGGCGCCAGAAAAACCTTACGAAAAGCCGAATATCCAGAAATGGAAACTTGTTTGTATACATGGTTTTGTACGCAACGATCAAGGCACGTCCCAATTTCCTACGAAATTTTATCAGACAAAGCAAAACAGTTTTATACTGAAACCTACGGGAATGATAATTTTAGAGCTAGCAGAGGCTGGATTTCTAACAGAAAAAGACGCGTGCTTTAAAAGTTTGTGGCGAAAAACTATCCAATGAAGAAAGTGCCTTCGATCCTTTCCTAACTTTATTTGCAGATAAGATAAAAGAATTAAACCTTGGACCTACTCAAATATACAATACGCTGGTTCGTTCTCAGGAAAAGACCGCACCAGGTCGAAAAATAAAGAAAGAACGCGTTACCTTTCTAGCATGTTGCAATGCTGATGGATCACAAAAATTAAAGTTGTTAGTGATAGGAAAGGCCAAAAACCGAGGGCTTTTAAAAATGTGAACATACCTGTTGAGTACAAATCATCTGCCAATGCATGGATGACTACAGCAATTTTCTTAGACTGGTTTCATCATTCTTTTATTCGTCAAGTCAAAAGCCATTTAAGAAGTCTCAACTTGCCTGAAAGAGCCCTGCTAATCGTTGATAACGCTTTGAGCCATGGAACTATAGAAGAGCTGACTAGTGAGGATGGACAGTTTACAACATTATTTCTTCCACCAAATTTTACTGCACTTTTGCAGCCTATGGACCAGAATGCAATCAGACTGACAAAATTATTTTACGGAAAAGTCTTTTAGCCCATATTTTATCAAATAATGAAGAGAACCTTGTTAGGTTATTAAAAAGCATGAACCCAAAAGATGTTGTATGTCTACTATGCAATTCATGGGAAAAAGTCTCCCCTGAAGTCTTGAAACAGTGCTTATGTGGCAGATACCAACCCAGACAATGAATATGATGCTGAAGATCTGATTCCTCTGAGTGAATTGCGGCACAATTTGCTTTCCACAAATGAAGAAATGAAAGGTAAAGCCTGAAATTTTTCTTTTAGTATTTTTTTGGTTAATTCGTAAATATTTAACAGATGTTTCAGATATGCTGAATGTTCTCACTGAGCAGAATCTCACGAACGTGGAAATATGTAATTGGCTTGAAAATGATGAAGATTTGTTACCACTGGAAGACATAGATGATACAGATGAACAACATGAGAGTGATAATGAAGGTTCAGAGTTAAATACTAATAGAAACCAGACTGTTAAGAACACTGTGAAGAATGATGAGGCAGTTAAAAGTTTCAATGTGTGCATAAGATGGGCAGAAGAAAATGATATCCCTCTAAGTTATGTTCTTGTACTTCAAAGATTAAAAAAAATTGCTTTTATGATGAATCAGAGAAGGGTCAAGCCAACAAAAATTACAAATTTTTTTACAAAATAAGATATGCTTCTATTTTAAATATTATTCTATGTATGTACTATTTTTAAGTTGTTTCGTATTAAATGATTCGTTTTTTAATATAAATAATGTCCTGCTTTAGTAATTCGGATCACCGCGGTTTTAATTAGTCCGAATTATCGAGGTCGCACCGTATATACATACAAATTTTGGGTCTATTTTTTTCAAAATAAGTAGTGAGAGATCTCTTCCCTATTTAATCACGAACATTTATAAATAAAAAAAAAAATAAAATCGAAAGAAAATTGCGACCTGTAGAGAATCTTGCAACGATTCATGTTTAAATATGCCAGTGTGCGGCGTCTGGGGTGCTCGACTTATTTAGTGTCAACAAATGTTATTTATTTATTTATTTATTTATTTATACATTCAATTCGAACAGGCCAGGGCCCAATTACAGAAATAACGTTTATACTAATGAGCTACATATAAAAGAAGAACATGATACAATTAAAATAAAATTAAAATGTTTGAACAATCTCCAAGTTATAAAACAAATAAAAATAGTAATAATAAAAAACTACAAATTTGAGCAACCTGGCATTCCCGTTCTTGCACATTATATAAATAGGGCTGTGGAATAATATATTTGACCTAGCTCGGCCAAGGCTAAAAATAGGTGAGCGCCTTGCCCCAAGGCGTGGTAACATACATGGAAAGATACATTGCTTAATAGGAAAGGGCAATCGATATGGTAATTTAACAGCTTATATAAGAATTTGATGGAGTGAATGTCCCTTCTCTTTGCAAGAGGCAACTCATTAAACCTTGACAAGATTAGTCCACGATCAACACCGCAGTACGGATAGAGACCATCCCTCTTGAAATTAAGATATTTAATGAAGCGCCTCTATATAGATTCAATTGAGTTGTTATGTCAATTGTATATTGGATACCAAACAATAGAAGCATAGTCAAACTTAGACCTAACGAAGGAATAATAGAGGAGCTTGATTGCAGATATGTTAGTAAAGTCTCTACAATTTCTAATCAGGAAACCCAGCATCCTTGATGCATCAGCAACCATTTGTTCAATATGGTCAGCAAAAGAGAATTTCTCGTCAAAGATGATACCCAAATCTCTAACTGACCGAAGATTCTGTAGAACAGTATCACCTACGGAATAATTGAAAAATATAGGGTTGTTACGATAGGAATATCGGACGACATTGCATTTGGAAACGTTTAGGCTGAGCCTGTTAGTAGAGCACCAGTTGGTGAGAGCATTAATGCTGCTCTGTAATTCGTGGCAATCAGAAACCGAGTCTATGCGTTTAAAAATCTTAAGGTCATCGGCATAAGCAAGCTTCCGGCAACCTATCTCACTCAGCAAGTCGTCAACAAACATATTGAAAAGAAGAGGTCCCAGATTGGAACCCTGGGGAACACCTGAAGTGGGAATATGGAGAGGCGATCTAAACCCATTGATTTCCACAAAAAACCTGCGATCCAGGAGGTATGAATTTAAAAGATCAATCAGGTTATTTGAGAGCCCGAAACGAGATCCGACCTTATCCAACAGTAAGTAGTGATCAAGTCGATCGAAGGCTTTGCGAAAATCATTGATACCGTCGCACACAAACTGCGAGAATGAGGCAAGATTTGTAGTGGTGGATCTGCCAGGCATAAAACCGTGTTGGTCAGTAGAAAGCGTATTTCTCACTTTTGAGAAAATAAATTTATGCAAAATAATTTCAAGAATTTTAGAGAAATTATATAAAATAGATTTGGGTCGATAATTATCAATCACACCCGGATCCCCAGACTTCAAAATAGGTCAGACCTTGGCAACCTTCCAAGTAGCAGGAAACGTATGGGTCGTCAACACTAGATTAAATGGTACTTGATTGAAGTGGTTAAACGACAGTCCATTTTTAGATGTAGCATTTTGGGCATTCCAGGGCACGGGGGCCGCAAAATCAACGTTAAAGGCTTTTATCGCCTCGCCCGATAGAATGGATAACGGTTAGTCGACAGGGCAAAATTTCGGGTGGCCCTCTTGGTCACTTAGAATACTCTTCGTTTCATTGCTATGTTGAAACACCGACAATATATTTTATAATTTCATTTGGAAACATCGCTGACGGTTGAATATTTATTTTTGCAGAAAAAAAAAAATTAAGCAAGGACCAAATACTATTAATCCCTTTTGTCTTTCGGGCATCAACTTGTGAACTCACTCAATAACACCTTTGTTAACAAGTATCAATAAACAAAATTAACGAATGTTACTGTAAAAAAATAGTATGTAAATAATTTTTATAGAAAAAAACTGCCCTAAATATACATCTAACAAAAAAAATTACAATATTTCACTGTATAAAGTCAATACTCTGTGTATGAGTTCATACTGTTCAGCTGTCTGTACCATTCCTCCTCTATTTAACCTTAAGGAACACAAAATCGCCAATACATCCACGTTAAAATTAGTGTTTAGCTGTTGTATCCCGTTTAATATTGCCAGAAAACAACCCGTACGTCCTATACCCGCACTACAATGTACTATTACCGGCAACTTTATGTTTTCTGCCGACTTTTTTTCCGCTCTAGACTATTGGTTTTCGACTTAAACGATACTATACTTACATCTCTTTTAAACTGGCCTTTTAAATTACTCATCTTGTTCAGATTTCCTAATTTCGAGTCCAAACTGCACCTATTAGATAAAGTTTCCTTGTTAAAATCCGATATCGAACCTTCCCTGCTTTTGCGTGACTTGTCCCTTCTTGGTTTTGTCGAGGGCTCAGAGGTTTTTGCACGCTCGGACTATGCCTTAGTTCGCACAAATCAGACTTTTGTGAAGTAATCTGAGACTGTACGATATCCTCTTTAACATTCTGGCTTGTCAAATCAATACTGTCTTCTGTTTTAAGTCCGAATACACAATTATCCTCATCTAAATCCGAATCGGACACTCCGAAATCAAACCTGCTCTCACTTCCTACCCTATTGGATATATTTTTCCCCCCCCTTACACTAAACCTACTATAACTACTATTACTACTTTCTTGACTGTACTTATTTGTACTTTGGCAACTTTCGAACGCACTACTAGACGTCTCTGAAGTCATGCTCTGACTTTGTATGCTCGAATTCATACTAAAAATAAAAGTCCGCGTTTTGTGAGTGTCGATTCCGGACTCTGTCACGTGTAAGATTTCACTGTGACTTACGGTTGTATCTGTTGTACTACAACTATCGTCGGTTGGGAGGTCAAAATTAAATTTGTTTTGTACGGTATCGTCTTTATTTTTTGCGTTTTCGCCTGATGAAGAATCTATACTAACTCCGCTATCATCGGGGTCAAAATTAAATCTTTTACTGTCGTCTTTTCGACGTAGACTCGTCGTAGGAGCTTCCGTTTCCATCCTACAGTCTACATTTTCGCTCCGTTGAGCTTTGAGATCATTTCTATCCATGCTTTGTCTGCGACCAACGTTTGTACCTAAACTGTGAGATTCTTGAACCATTTCTGAACCTGTGAAACCTGATATGTCATTTTTAGGGCCCTCTATCAACTTGAGAACGTCTAAGGCTATTTTTAATACCTGCTCGGGATTGGCCATCTTGTGATCGGGCCAGTTTGACAACCAGTAGTGACGGATCGTCCTGGGTTCGACATTAAGGTCGGTTTTTCTGAGTTGTAGCTCCCTGATCTGACACTCGTCTAAGTCTCTTTGACTGACATACTTTATATGATACTTTCCAAACGTTATTTCGTTCTTTTCTTCAAATTCGTACGTTTCTATGTCGTATTCTGTGTAATTTTTACTGTCAAAAGTGAATTTGTCCCTTACTTTCGGCGTTTTAACGTAAAAATAGGATTTTTCCGTTGTGTTGGTCTTTTTTCCTAAAGGAAAGTATAGTTCGCACTTGTTACGTCCCTTTTCTACCAACCCAGTTAACATAACTATGCATTTGCACTGAAAAGAAGTTGAATATTAGGTGTTTTGTGTTTTTATTACTTTTCCACACTTAAGGAAGTTGGGGCGTTAAAATAATAAAAAAATACTTTAATTTGATTTTATTGGATAAATTAAAAAATCTAGAATTTTTCGTAAAAATGTCAAGACTAGGAAGCTCTTCATTAAATAAATCAAATTTAAAAAATACATGGATCCTTATGGATAACGTGTCTATTTAATGCAGCAAACGTACATTTTTTTTATATCACAAAAAAAATATTGGCAAAAATATGAAATTTAGATACATTATACATCAAAATATGACGAATATTTTAAAAAAATTTCAACTAATTAGGAAGCTTTTTATGAATGAAAAATTATAATAATTACACAGGCCGATAAAAAAAATATTTGTAAAAACTTTTTAAACCAATACATTTAAGTGTTATGTATTTTTGGGTGCTGAAACCGTATCTCGTATCAGTTTTTTTGTATCACTCACAGTTCTCTCACAATATGGCACCGATTAAATTTCAAAACCAAATCCTCTTCCTGCTTGAAAAACTGAGCAAACTGTTGATCTCTTGTTCTATAATGGTAAATGGATGTTCCAGATTCAAATAAATGTTTTTATTTCAGCCTAGAACCAAGCAATCTGCTTTTTCCTTAGTCAAACCCAAATCTCTCACTAAATCATTTAACTCAGCTCGTGTAAACAACTGTGGTTTTAAATTTTCTAGAGAACATTGAAGCTCATCATCATCCGGTCGAATTTCATTAAATTCGGGACTGGACTGCAAAAATAACAATCATTTGAATAATCTTCGTGCTCTCTTCATACCATGGATACTGCAAATCTAAAAGCTTTATTTTCTTTCTTATACCTTTTCCTAAGGTCCTCGACACAAACATAACATACTTTGTGAGGAGCCCTTCTACATCAAAATATGCAAAGTATATTTTTTTTACAAAGTCAGTAATATTTCTTTGGTGTTTTTTAACTACAAACTCACCACATATATAACAAAAAGTGTTGGGAGAGTTTTTAGAACCACGATTAGCCATACTTTGAGTGTGAATTAAAGCACATGGGTTAAACACTGCAATGCGAGGTTATATTAACTGGAAGAAAACAACCAGCTGTGACATTTATCGGAACTGCCAACCTAATAACACTTGATTTTGCTGCCAACCTTATAAAATTCTGATTTAATTGCCAACCTAATAACATTCGAATGATAAGAAATAAACTTTTCACATTTTGAATATTAAAATGTGAAAAATTAGTGGGTGATACGACTTTTTTATTATTATTTTCGGACTCAGCATACCAACAAAACATAAGAATCAGGTAAAATTATTAAAGTTTTCTCATCGTTGGCCTGTGTTATTAATGATTTCGAGCAATAACCTATATCAGACGAATGAAGTGGCAACACTGCATTGACAAAAAATAGAGGGAAATTTAAATGCGTCTATGTTCGGCGTAAATTACATCTATATGAATCGTCAGTATGTAAATTTTTAAATAAAAAAAGTAATAAAACTAATTTTTCATTTAGAATGCCTTTAATTATTCACGGTAGTAACAATTTCTAGTAGTTATAAATATTTAACGCATAGTAACAATTTTTTTTAATCTTAAATAGTATTAAAATATCGCATATATAAAATAAATAATTATTCTGAAACGATACTTTTCAAATATTCAAACAGGTGATTTCATTACATGAAATTTATTATTTTCATCAGGTCCTAATAATTTTTTAATATTATCTGTATTCCTTATTGTTAGTTGCATTTAATTTTAGCCCACTTAGTGCAATTTTGTTTAGTAACTTTTCCTATAACTGTCCCGATTTCTCGTTCGTGTCTCTTGAAAAGTTTTGAGTCCACAGTTGGCACATCTATACATGCCAGTAACTTGTTTAGATGGGTGTAACCCATAGACATAGAGCAGGGGTGCTCAAACTTGAACTGCTGGCGATCTACCTCATTATTGTTAGACTACGCTCGATCGACTCTGGGAGGCTGAAAGTAAGTGTGATGCAGGATTGTCGTCTAGGTAGGGTGTATCGTGGCATAGATATTAGTTTTCCGCACAATATGCATTTTTTTAGTCAAGGTAAGTGTAGGTTTGCTCTAAAATGTCAATGAAAAAACTCATAATTATTCAAAATCGCGAGTTTATTGGTTCTTACAAAACAAACGAGTTCTAGTGTCTAAACTTAACTAAAGAGTGACTTTGGATGTTGAAGCGTGGCACTGCATGTCCTCAGCATACTTTTCATAAGATGGTACGTAATTACCGAGTGCTAATCCCAAGCATGATGACATATGTTCGTCAGTTAGTCGATTGCGATATTTTGACTTAATTATCTTCATTTCAGAAAATGCAGACTCGCACAAGTAAGTTGACTCAAACATTGCCGTCAGTTGAAGGGCGATTTGCCTTAGATTCGGATATTTATCTTCAGATATAAAACATCAAAATTTTGTATCAGATGCTGTGGCTTTGAGATGTATATCTGATATAATCTGCACTAACTCATTTTCAACAGAACACGAGTCCATGTTAAACTGACTTGCTATTTCAGTAGCTAATTCCTCAATGTTTTTACACGAAAAAGGATAACTCATAAATGATGCGATATTTGCCAATTTAGTGAAATCATAAAAACGTATTTCGAATTGGCCCAAAATATTTGATAATTCTGCCTCATAAATACGTATATCATAATTCAACTGAGGAATCCTTGCTTTCAAAGACGGAAAATTTTTCAGATCCTTTCTTTTCAGTTGATCTATCATAAGTTGCAATTTACTTTTGAATGCGTTTATTGCGCTAATCATCTCAATAATACTACTCAGTATATATCACCACTACACCAAACACTTTATTTTTGCACTCGACGCGCGTTTCGCTAACCATGTTAGCTTCATCAGGAGCGATGATTGACTCAATAATAGTTTTTCCTTTACCTTGAAGCTCCAAATTAATGGTGTTTAAATGCATTGTGATGTCTGTCAAAAATGCCAAATCAGTCAGCCATTTTCCGTTTTTTCAGCATCTGAGTGTCATCACCTCTTTCGTCCAGAAAAGCTGTTATTTCGGGCAATAATTCTTGAAACCTTTCTAGGAATTTTCCGCGACTCAACCACCTGACGTTCGTGTGAAGAACTAAATCAATGTGTTCAGCTGACTCACTATCTTCCAACTGCAATTTAAAGAGCCGTCGTAGCAAGCTACGTGCACGGATAGAATTCACAATTTTTATTGCAATGCCCATAATCTCCTCCATGTTTAGAACTTTTGAACACAAAACTTGTTGATGTTTAATGCAATGGAAGGAGAAAAATGAAGGGAAATCATCATTAGCTCGACACAATGCCACAAAACCGTTTTTGTTTCCAGTCATTGCTGGTGCTCCATCGGTTGTAATGCACACTAGTTTATATATTGGTAGCTTGTAGTTTGTTACAAAATTGAAGAAAACGTCATATATATCTTCGCCACGGGTCTTTCCTTTCAGAGGAATCATTGTCAAAAACTCTTCCTTAGCCGACATGTTATTGAATACCATTCGAATAAAAATACACAGCTGGTGTCTGTCATATCGGCGGATTCGTCGAACTGTAAAGAAAAGTATGTACATTCCATGATACCATGTTTTAGTTTATCTGCCATGTCCTGACTCATGACTTCAACACGCCTTGTGACAGTCGGACGAGATAACTGAAGTTCTCTAATAGCAGACATAATCTCTGTTTTATTTTTAAAATCTCCAAATAAAGTCTCACCCGCTTCAATAAATGCTTCCTTCACAACCAATCCATCATCAAATGGTTTATTGTGTTTCGCCAATATATGAGATATTTTAAATGACGCAATCGTTGCAGCTTTTGATTGTTTGGCTGGTCTTGTGAACATGGTTTGTTCTTTTTTTAAACACGTTATCAAATCACGTACTTTTCGTTTTCTTAATTCACTCTGTGACGGAAAATCCTTTTCATAGTTTTTATGAACCGTTTTATGATGCCTCTCTAAGTTCCCACGCTTAGGTATTGCAACTGACGCATAACAAATGAGACAAATGCACTTATCCTTTACCATACAAAAGAAAAATTCTTCCTCCCAATCGTTATTAAAATGATAAGTTTTATTTTTCTTCGCCGCACTCATTTTAGACTATTTATTAATAAACTTTGTATCGATGTATCGCCTTCAAGTTACAACTCAGACTGACTCCTATTCCTGCAGGCGCAACATTTATATCGGCGCGAACGAAGTCTCGAATGTTCCCGTCAAACACGCCGCCCGAAGTTTCTAGAAAAATCGGCGGGAATCAAAAACGCGGCTTTTCTTTGACAAGTACCGCGTGTTCCTTTGATAAAGCCGCCTTTTGCCGTTAGCAGGGGTTATTACGATAAAAGAAAGTGATGAGGGGGTTATTCTGGCCTAATTGTGGATCGAATAAATTTTAGTAGTTTATTCATTACATTTTGTTTTAGTTACCTAAAACAAAATCTGTGAATAGTTCTATATCGAAATTTTGTTCTCGAGATCGACTCAAAAAGCACTCGCGATCGACTTGTCGATCACGATCGACCGTTTGAGCACCCCTGACATAGAAGATGGCCTGAGCATTAACTTTATATAAACTGACCACCCTCTAGAAAGAGACAAAGCGAAAAAATTTTTTTGTATCAGAAGAAGCTATAGTATTGCGAAACGCGTCATACAGTTTCAGTGAAACTAAATAAAGTGGAAATTTGACAATATCAGTCTTTTATTAAATACCTGTCTCTTTTCTGTAGGCCTGTACCCCGAGACGGAATTCAAGGCGAGAAAAGCCCCATACCCGATTTTAGTTCAAATAGAACACTTAGAAATAGTATTTTTAAGAGCGCCGTAGCTTAGCGGCATTCTAAAAAGAGACAGCTACTGGCCACTCATTCGTTTTGTCTCTCTCACACTTTTGCGTCCATATTTACTTCACAGCGGGATACGGAACACTCAGTCCATCCTCTATGTCTATTACATTCCTGCATGCAAAACTCCTAAAATCATAAAGATATAGCTTTCTAGGTTATATTTTAAATTATTATCTTGTTAATATTATATTTCAATTATAGTTTATTAAAATACGAATGTCATATACTCACCAAGAGCCGCTTCTGTGTTAACATCATAATGTTCTTTCATAGTTTTTTCTTGTATATGCATCTCATCAGTAGAAACTGTGTTTATTTACAACACCTTATTGTTAATATTGAAGCAAAACCCTTTCGTGTTTCGTTTATCGTGTCACATAATGATAAGAGGAACATTTTAGATCACGGCCTAAAGTTTGAATGTTGAGAATACGACTTCCACAGCCCGAGAGGTTAGAACTGTCATTATCACTGTTTACCATTCGTCTCTTTACACCATATTTCCTTTGAGTCAATCTTTGTCTATAAACTGCTTCGGTAACATGTTTTCTCTTCCAAATATATATTTTCTTTCCATTTTTGTCACGAATTCCGCATTCTTTGTCTTTATCCATTTCTTAACTTTTAACTCTAATGAAGTGCACTATATAACCGTTTTAAATGCCGCAATCTCAGAATGTCAGGAGGTCCAACTATTATAAAATATGCGATGTTGCCGCTTTTTAATGAATAAATTAGCAATATTTATTTTGATTTTTTCGCATAGAGCTTAATAACATAGATAACAGTTTTTTTTAATAGGTCTTTAACATATCTACATTTTGTAATATTAATACGTTACAATATACTTAGATGTTTCGTTTTTTCTTTTTCTTAAGTTTAGACTAAACATTTAAAAGTTAGTCTATTTATATAAAAACTAATACAAACATAATCGAAAAATAATGTCAAAAGTGTCAGTAATATAACATGTAGGCAGAAAAGGTTTTAGTCTAGCTACTTAAAACACATTTTTTTTGTAAAACTCGACTTTATTCATCAATATAGTCTCCTTCAAGAGCGATACGACCAGTCCAATGCTTTTCTAACATTTCTATACCTTTCTTGTAGAAGAATTTGTCTTTAACTACAAAATAGGCCTCAATTTCGGCGATAACTTCTTCACTGGAGCCAAATCTCTGTCCCGCGAGCATTTTTTTTGAGGTCTGCGAGTAGATAATAGTCGCTGGGGGCCAAATCTGGAGAATACGATGGATGAGAAAGCAATTCGAACTTCAATTCATTAAATTTTGCCATTGTAATCATTGACTTGTGATATGGTGCATTGTCTTGATGAAAGAGCACTTTTTTCCTTGTTCATTTGGGTCCGTTTCTTTGCGATTTCTGACTACAAACGCACCAATAACTTTATCTAATATTCGCTATTGATAGTTTTTCCCTTCTCAGCATAGTCGATGAAAATTATTTCACGCGCATTCCAAAATACAGAAGTCAAAACCTTCCCAGCCGACTGTTGTGTCTTTGGTCGCTTCGGGCGTATTTTACCGGCTGCTGTCCACTCAGCTGACTGCCGATTTGATTCCGGTTTCATTCATTGTCACATATCGCATGAAAAAATCCTTTTTATTGCGCTTAAACAGGTCCAAACAGCGCTCAGAATCATCAACATGTTGTTGTTTTTGGTCCACTGTGAGCAAACGCGGTACTCATTTCGAACGGAGCTTTCTAATGCCCAAATGTTCATGTAAAATATGACCAACACGTTCTTTTGATATCGTTAGGGTGTCAGCTATCTCACGCAATTTCACTTTACGGTCATCCAAAACAATTTTGTGGATTTTTTTGATGTTTTCCTGTGTAACCACCTCATTTGGGCGTCCAGATCGTGCAGCATCATTTGTATCCGTACGACCTCGTTTAAATTCCGCATACCAGTAAATGATGGGTGATTTTCCAGGGGCGGAGCCCCAGTAACACTTATCAAGCCATTGCTTTGCTTGAACGGTATTTTTTCCTATCAAAAAACAGTATTTAATCAACACACGAAAATCGATTTTTTCCGTTGTTTTCAAAGTATCAAAAGTAGCGTCACTAAAACCACTGTAACTTGTAAACTTATCGTCGACATGTCATGAAATTTTGACACGCATCGTTTGAAAGTTGGTACTTCCTAAAAATCATATGGATTTTTTGAAAAGGGCGACATCTATGTGCCAGACCAAAAACTGTTCAGCCTACGTGTTATAATATCAATTATTGATTGCTATATACTTCATTAAAAATGTAAATGTAGGGTTACAACAAAATACTAATATAAATTAACGCGAATTAATTTTGATTTCACCTATACCACCGCAACTTCCTTAATGAAAAAAATGTTTTAAATATTTTACTCACTTGTGAATACCAAACCATCTCCCAGAAATCCGTGCAAGTGTGTGACAGTGGTCCCTGCGTGGCAATGTAAGCTGTATCTGTATAATCCGGGCCCTAAAAGAATTAATAATAATAAAACGTATACTTTTTCTTTTAAATTTAAATAATGCCTGTCTTATTCAATTATGGGTCTGTTGAAGTACCGCCTTAATTAGTTTTTATCAACCTTCAATCATTGCGCGGTGGGTAAAGCTCTGGGTAATTATAAATAATGAATAAATGTATCCTAGCAGAGGATTTGTATCAGGTAACAAGGTTCCTGGTAAGTCCGGGGTCTCCAATCTTGCGAGCAGCTCTCTTGTGAATAGACTCCAACAAATGCAGTGCGGCAACCTTGATTTCTTAGAACATCGAAGAACGGTTGGCGACTTGAGTCTCTAATACAGTTGCGGAATCCCTTGAAGGTTTCTTGGCGGCCCAAGAGAGGGCTAAACAGTGGTTTGAGTAAATAGATAGACTTTCAATAGCGACAAAACCAAACGGATTGTTTTTTTCATCGAGAGAGGTGTGTGACTTGAATGAGGGAATGGGTGAGGTGAGATTTTTTGGTGTAGATTTGGATCCGAAGCTGCATTGGAGCCCACACATAGGCAAGGTGTGAAAAAAATTGAGCAAACATCTTTTTGTACTTCGGAATTTTGCACACTGTGTAACTCGGCAAGTATTACGAAATGCCTATCACTCAATATTTTACTCTCATCAGGCTTATTCCGTTTTCGTCTGGGGACACTCTGCAAAGATCTATCGAGTGTTCAGCTTGCAGCATCAGGCACTGCAAAATATTAGAGGTCTACCAGATAAAGAATTTGAAAAAAAGGTTAAAAAAATTCTGGTGTAAAATGCGTTTTACTCCATAAATGAGTACCTCTGTTATAAGTTTTAGGTTTTGAGTTTTATTTTTGAGGAGTTTATTCCTATACTGTCTTAATGTTTCTTTCTTAAGGAGTTACGCCACCTTGGCGCTCGGAAAAATAGGCATAAAATAAAAATTTTTTTTGACATAACTATTGTATATATAATAAAATTTTTATTTTTACAAACACATTACAGTTTTAAACAACAAATTAAAAAAAAAAAAAATAAAAAATGCCGCTGATATGAACCGTCTTGTACCCTCTTTTGAAAATCCTTGCCACCGGTGAAATTTTTTCTCAGTCAAGAATCGTCCAAAAACTAAACAAATCATTTTTTATTGTTAAGAAAGGTCATAACTAGAGACCAGATTATATGCGTTTGCATATTTTCATATGCATTTGCATATTTAGACCATTCTCACCGATTATTGCATATTTTACCCAAAATCTAGTAATGATGCATATTTTCCCTATATTTACAATATTTCTCGGTATTACTAGGCAATTGAATTGCTCAGGGTATTGTTATTGTCCCCGTCTGGAACCGATCTTATCGCCGGGACATTATCTGCAATACTCTAAACATCGATTAGGTTATAGTGCCAAGGGAATACCCAAAATTACGACGGTATTTTATTCCTTTGTTTCTTGGTCGGGATATTAAGTGATAAGTAGTTAGTTTTCTAAGAATATTTGTTTACGTGTGGATCAAATAAACAATTTTCTCGAAGACGAATTTGTATTTTAAAACAAGATATCAGTTTTAACATTATTGTTGACGCGCTTGCATCAGTGTAGTCTTTTTGCAATTTTTAACGTGTTGTATTAAAGTTTAACGTGTACCATGCCACCCGCAAAAAAAGTGTCTCTTCGTGGGTAGCTGATTATCCTGGAACATTTACATACGACGGAATGACCAGCATGTCAAGACAAGTCTTCATATCGCAGGATTGCAAAAAAAAAGGTCCACGACAATAACTTATAACAGCAGCAAGTAGCAGTGATTCCACTTCTATAGGCAAACAAAAAAACCACTTTAGCATGAATTTATGTGAAACATTGCTTGCAAGTAATATTCCTCTCCACAAACTTACAAATCCTACATTCAAAGATTTTCTGCGAAAATATTGCTTAAATCAAAAAATACCAGATGAATCAACACTGCGTAAAAATTACATACCAACAATTTACCAACATGTCCTGGAAGAAATACGTAATGAACTTAAGGATGACATTGTTTGGATTTCAGCTGATGAAACTACCGACAGTTGTGGTCGCGAACGGTCTTTTTTTCCATTTATGAAAATATTTTAAGTGATCGAAGACGCAATCTTACTACCCAACATTTGGAACAATACCTTATTGTTTACGTGTACAAGAATACAAATGTTAAATAATTGTTAAAAATGTTAAATAATTGTTAATTAAATTTAAACATCGTCGATAACTTGTTAATTTTATGCTGATTTTGAAATAAAAAACTAAAAATTACTACTTTTATTATTATTTAATATTGCATATTTTGACCCTTTTCATGCATATTTTAAGCATTTTTCATGCATATTTCAAGATTTTTATGTTGCATATAATCCGGTCTCTAGTCATAACTAAGTGGCACATATGGAAAAAAAATTTTAAATTTTTTTTGTAGAAGTGACAGCCGTTCGAAAATAAACTCGGATTTTTCACAAAAACTAATAAAAAATGAACGGTGAATCCAATCGAAAAAACCGTATGTCGACTTCAAGATATTATAAATAATATGTGGTATAAATTTGATCAAACGCGGTTTAGTAAGTCCTAGATACTTTGTCCACAAGTTTGAAAAAGGTAGTTACGAGAAAAACGCAAAAAAAAATAACCGGTCAAGTGCAAGTTAAACTTGCACAATTAGTGTTCCGTACGTTGATTGCTTTTAAAATAAAAAAATTTGTTACGGTGGTATAAAATGATCAGTGACTTCACAAAACACACCCCAAATGAGTTTTCAACAAAGTTTGTCTCCAATCTTCACTGAAAACCTTGAAATTTTTGTTTTTTTTATATACCAGATAAATTATTAAAGGTAAAGCACTCGTGATAATTTTCGCTCAATCTACACCCCGTGAAGAATATTCCAGAATCTTTTCAAGATTTTTTGTTCAGTACTTTTCGAGATAAGGTGGGGGAACAATGATTTTTCGCGATTTTTTTAAAAATAATACCAAGAAAAGTGTGCGCAAGTATTATATTATATATATATTATATATATATATATATATATATATATATATATATATATATATATATATGTATATATGTATATATATATATATATATATATATATATATATATATATATATATATATATATATATATATATATATATATATATATATATATATATATATATATATATATATATATATATATATATATATATATATATATATATATATATATATATATGTGTATATATATATATATATATATATATATATATATATATATATATATATATATATATTTTAATCGTATTTTCACAAGCTTTTATTTGACACCACACTCGATGACCTAGTAATATTTTTTTTTTTTGACTTCCGATTTCACCCCCCAAAACTAACTCCTTAAGTCAAAATTTATCTTTCAAAACTACACGGCTTTGATGAGGCCATCAATTACTAAATTATTACCAAATTTCAACTTTCTATGACAAATCGTTTCAGAGAAAAATCGGGTGTGACAGACAGACGGGCAGACAGGCAGACAAACACCGAAGTCATCTTATAAGTGTTCCGTACGGAACACTAAAAAGTACCGCGTCTGCGTCTTAAAAGTCTATATTTTTTTTTATATTACCTTCAATCTATGATTCCATTCCTTATTGTAAAAGTAGACATTCATTCTTCGACAACAAACCTATTTTTTGATTTTGTATTTTTAGTTTTAATTAAAAATTGTTGTGAATCGAAAAGTGATATATATGAAATGATGTTATTTTGTTCCTAGAGTCCAAATAAATTCCGAAAAATTTCACCGCGTTATCCTGCCATTAATGTTAACTCTAAGTGTGTCGTTGAAAAAAATACACTATCATAGTTTCCTTAGTCGTTCAAAACTATTCGATGACCACTGCTGATTCATATTTACGCATATCATTATATGTAATAATTTAATTTGTGTTACAATTAATTTTGTGGTTATTATAAATCATTATTCAAATCCAAGTAAAAAGCACCTTGAAAGACTGATTCTCCGAAAAAAGGTGAAAAATTATTGTTAAATTATGAAACCTGTAAACGTCGTAAAATCTAGTTAAGAAAGAAAAGCCGAGAAAAGAGGAACTGCAAGAGAAACATGACACATTCAACCTACATAAGAAGGTGAAGGAATTGGGAGGAAAAAACAAGAAACAATTTTGAGAAATGGAAGTAATTATAGAATTATACTGGATATTAAGGACAAAATAAAGACATGGGAGCAATACATAAAACAACTTTTCGATGGACATTGATCAGAAAACTTACAGCTAAATAGAGAAACCTTTTACACCTACATTCGGGATTCCACAGGGGTCCAACCTAGGATCTCTGCTCTTTTTACTCTATATCCACGGCATCACCGTTGTGGTTAAAAATGCATTTTATTATGAAATCAGATCGCCCGCTGACTGCCTGATTTTGCAGAATGATATAGACAACGTTGCAAAATGGGCAATTGACAATAAGATTTACTTTAGTGTAAGTAAGTGTACTGTTGTTTCTTATACTAGAAAACTGAAGCCGATAAAGTTTACTTATAGCATGTTCCACTCTTGTATAAGGATAAGATAAAGGATTTAGGGGTGATTTTTGATTCTAAATTGACGTTTAACTATCATGTAAGTCAGGGGTGCTCAAACTTGAACTGCTGGCGATCCACCTCAATATTGTTAGACTACGATCGATCGACTCTGAGAGGTTGCAAGTAAGTGTGATGCAGGATTGTCGTCTAGGTAGGGTGTATCGTGGCATAGATATTAGTTTTCCGCACAATATGCATTTTTTTAGTCAAGGTAAGTGTAGGTCTGCTCTAAAATGTCAATGAAAAAACTCATAATTATTCAAAATTGCGAGTCAGTTGAAGGGCGATTTGCCTTAGATTCGGATATTTATCTTCAGATATAAAACACCAGAATTTTGTATCAGATGCTGTGGCTTTAAGATGTATATCTGATATAATCTGCACTAACTCATTTTCAACAGAACATGAGTCCATGTTAAACTGACTTGCTATTTCAGTAGCTAATTCCTCAATGTTTTTACAAACTCATAAATGATGAGATATTTGCCAATTTACTGAAATCATAAAAACGTATTTCGAATTGGCCCAGAATATTTGATAATTCTGCCTCATAACTATCATAGTTCAACTGAGGAATCCTTGCTTTCAAAGACGGAAAATTGTTCAGATCCTTTCTTTTCAGTTGATCTATCATAAGTTGTAATTTACTTTTGAATGCGTTTATTGCGCTAATCATCTCAATAATAGTTTGTGCTCTATCGGTTGTAATGCACACTAGTTTATATATTGGTAGCTTGTAGTTTGTTACAAAATTGAAGAAAACGTCATATATATCTTTGCCACGGGTCTTTCCTTTCAGAGGAATCATTGTCAAAAACTCTTCCTTAGCCGACATGTCATCAAATACCATCGAATAAAAATACACAGCTGGGCAGTGTCTGTCATATCGGTGGATTAGTCGAACTGTAAAGAAAAGTATGTACATTCCATGATATCATGTTTTAGTTTATCTGCCATGTCCTGACTCATGACTTCAACACGCCTTGTGACAATCGGACGAGATAACTGAAGTTCTCTAATAGCAGACATAATCTCTGTTTTATTTTTAAAATCTCCAAATAAAGTCTCACCCGCTTCAATAAATGCTTCCTTCACAACCAATCCATCATCAAATGGTTTCTTGTGTTTCGCCAATATATGAGATATTTTAAATGACGCGATCGTTACAGCTTTTGATTGTTTGGCTGGTCTTGTGAACATGGTTTGTTCTTTTTTCAAACAAGTTATCAGATCACGTACTTTTCGTTTTCTTAATTCACTCTGTGACGGAAAATCCTTTTCATAGTTTTTATGAACCGTTTTATGATGCCTCTCTAAGTTCCCACGCTTAGGTATTGCAACTGACGCACTGCAAATGAGACAAATGCACTTATCCTTTACCATACAAAAGAAAAATTCTTCCTCCCAATCGTTAGTAAAATGATAAGTTTTACTTTTCTTCGCCGCACTCATTTTGGACTATTTATTAATAAACTTTGTATCGATGTATCGCCTTCAAGTTACTCCTAATCCTGCAGGCACAACATTTATATCGGGGCGAACGAAGTCTCGAATGTTCCCGTCAAACACGCCGCCCGAAGTTTCTAGAAAAATCGGCGGGAATCAAAAACGCTGCTTTTCTTTGACAAGTACCGCGCGTTCCTTTGATAAAGCCGCCTTTTGCCGCTAGCAGGGAGTTATTCTGGCCTAATTGTGGATCGAATAAATTTTAGTAGTTTATTCATTACATTTTGTTTTAGTTACCTAAAACAAAATCTGTGAATAGTTCTATATCGGAATATTTTTCTCGAGATCGACTCAAAAAGCACTCGCGATCGACCGTTTGAGCACCCCTGATGTAAGTTATACAGCAATCAAAGCAAACAAAATGTATGGCTTAATTGTCAGAAGCACAAAAGATTTTAGAAGTACAAATTGCATAAAACAGCTATACATATCCTATGTTAGAAGTATATTAGAATATGCAAATATAGTATGGTCACCCTTTTATAATTGTCACAAGCGAACACTTCAATTGATACAGAATAAAATGATGCGTTACATGCAGTATAAACAAACCGGTTCCCGATCTCTTCTACACTATTGCATGAACGCTATAGGTAACCTTAGAGAAACGTAGAAAACAATATTGCATGCTCTACTTGTACAAAGTAGTAATTGGTCTCATTGATGACCCGGCATTTCTGTCCAACTTATATTTCAGTGTACCAACGTACACCACAAGAAATCATAGCACTTTCTATATACCAGATGTAGCCCATAATAACCATCACCTGGGATCTCCATTGTATAATGCTTGCATGCTATACAATGGAATCCAGAATAGTGTAGATATATTTAATGATAAGTGCAGCCTTTTCAAAACTAAATTGCGTGCGTTGTTTTAAGTGTATGTAGATTATTATGTAATATTATTCAAATTAAGTTAATTTAAGTTCTGGTGCTTTGTAACTGGAAAAATCTCTGTGATCAATCTGTAAATTGCAGTAAATAAATAAATAAATAAATAAATAATGAGATAGGGTCAGAATAACAACTATACAACTACAGAAGGATGGAAAAGCAGTTGGTCCACCTGAGATAAAGGAAGAAATTCTCAAAATATTTTCAGATGAAAGTCCATTAATTAATCAACTGGTAATCATATTTAACAAGACCTATGAAACTGAACAAATCCCTTTTGACTGGCTAAAGTCGACTTTCATCCCAATTTCTAAAAAGTCAAAATCAATGAAATGTGACAATTATTGCTTAATAAGTTTAATGTCTCACGTTTTCAAGATATTCCTGAGAATCATCCATACCAAAATATATAGAAAATGTAAAGCAGAAATAGATAACACATAATTTGGATTCTGAAAAGGCATTGGTACACGGGAAGTTTTATTTTCATTAATTGTAATTGGTCCAGCGATGTAAAGATATGAATCTAGATGTATATGCATGTTTTATGGATTACAATAAAGCTTTCAGCTGTGTGACGCACGAGAAATTAATAAAAATTCTAGAAACATCAAATATATGTAGATGAAAAAGATCTAAATATTATTAAAAATCTGTAATCTGGAATCAATCGGTGGAAGTTAAAATTGGGCTGGAAAAGTCCAAAAGCATAAAAATAACCCAAGGTGTAAGACAGGGATGCATTCTCTCATCACTTTTGTTCAATCCTTATTCTGATACTGTGTTTAATGAGGTCATCTATGAATCCGTTAAAGGAATAACAGTTAATGGGGGTACACTGAACAACATACGGTATGCTGATGATACTATTCTATTAGCAAATAATATCAAAGATCTCCAGCAACTGATCAATTGCCAACAAAAGATTTCGATTAACTATAAATATAAGAAAAACCAAGTAGATGGTAGTAACAAGGAAAAATCTACCACCAGAAACCCTAAAAATCAGGGACAACACTCCACATTTACATATTTGGGACCCAATTTAAACGTCAAATGGGAGCCAAGAAAGGAAATATATTTCCGAATTGAACCGGCCTGAGTAACATTCAAGAATATGAATAAATTTTTTCATCACGCAAGTCTCAGTTTTGAACTTCGAATTAGAATGGTGAGAGCGTATGTATTCTCTGTGCTATTGTATGGATGTGAATGCTGGATTATTGACCCAAGCTCGAAGGAAGGACTAGAATCTTTGTAAATGTATATTTTAGATGCCTTCTTCGCAGCTCCTCGGTACAGAAAATAAAAAACACAGAAGTACTGGAAAGTATGAACAAAATGAAGGAATTAGTAACAACCATAACAATATGAAAAACTCAATACTTCAGACATATAATGAGGGGTCCAAAGTACGAATTGCTGCGTTTAATTATTGAAGGAAAAATAACGGGCAAACGTTTGATCGGAAGACGACAGAATTCATGGCTGAAGAACATGAGGTGATTTGGCTGTGCTTTGAGTGATATTTTTTGAGTTTTTAAGGTGCGTTTAGCTATATGGATCGCCAAGAAATGTTGCGAAGTAAAAATATAAAGTATGTTCAAGCTCTATAATCTCCAAATATTTTTGTCAGGGCTGAGAGTTGATAGAAAGATGCGGTTGAGTTTAAAATACGTGGGAACTCTTTGTGAATGCGTGTCATAGATGGAAGCATTGTACAAGGCGCAGAATTCCTATAGCTGCCTCTAGAGTGATAAGCGTTTTTAATACTTAAAATGATAACATTCAGTGCACAATATAAACTAAAAAATAAAATGGTGGATGCATCAGGATCTTAAAAAAATTATGAATAATAGTTACTATTATGCCATAAAAATATTATAACCATTACTTTTATATAATTGGCATGAATGTATCCTCCACTAATTGGCAAATGGACTCGGCTATGTTCATTTGCAAGCATTCCCCTATATCTGTTTTTGCTTTGACTACCAGACACATAACACTTCTCTTGTAAGTTAAGCGGTACTTCCCAGAATTCTAGGTGTAGTTTTGGTACCCTTGAAACCTAAAACACACAAAAAAAAAAATGTTTAAAAATAATTCAATAGTACAGAATATTGAAAAATATGTCAGAAATGCAGCAGAGGCTGGAGATAGAGAACACAACTTCCCTTTGAAAATTGTCAATTAAACAAAACTTAAAACACTCTCAAATATTCTCTTACCTCACAGGCCTGTCTTAATTCCTCAATACTTAAAACATGTCCGGCAGTCTGGAGATACTGGACATTCTGTAAATGCATTTTAAAGTCATCTGATAATAACTGAGAAGAATCCAAATCTGGCTGTCTTGGAAATACTGCTTTCCTGTTGTTACCTAAAAAAATGCACATTCCTACAGCTAACGGCTTGAGTTGGGCAATGATAAATTAGTGAGTGAACAACAACATTAAAATAGAAAAAATATGGACAAAGACATATTCATACCTAGAAGCCAAACTTCCCTTTATTTCCATTATGTCAATTTAAATGGTAGTTTAAACCTCACAATAATAGATGGCGTCATTTTCTTGACCAATCAAAGTATGTAATTTAGGTTGGGCTTAAGAGTGCCAACCCCTGCATATGAAAAAAGCAACTATGTTGTGAAATTAATATTTAAGTCATTGTTGTTCCAAACTACTTATAGAAAAATTATAGATTAGAAATTTTAAAAGGGTTCAGCTTCTACATAGTAGATGGCGTCACATGAAGATAAGGTACAGTTTTTATTATTTGAATCTATGCTATGGTCAAAAGTATTAAAAACATAACTCATACCTTTACCATTTCGTAATTCGGGACTCTCCTTATTTTCAGCTTCACAGCACCCACACGGAGGTACATACAAATTCTCATTCGATAACGATTTCCTTCTTGATTTCGAACAGCAGTTACATCGCTTCAGATTCTGACATCTCGCTTTGCAGGAACTGAGTTTTGGTATCGATTCATAGATCGTACAGTTGCCGCAGGCTTCTGTCTTTGAATTTCGACGTTCAGGATTGTTTACCTATCATATAATAAAGAGTTATATGTATGGGAGAGACAGAATGTCTACTGTTACTCCACATCCACAGCTAGAATATTTTTTTCATCTCATAAGGAAGAAGGGATCAGTTTCACCAGCTTCCTTTTCTTGGGGAATAGTAACAAAATATTAACAGTGGAAACTTACCTTAACCTCACACTTCTTAGCACACACACATTTATCCATGCTGCTCATTGAACTCAAATACAAATTTGAAACACTTTTGGCAGTGTTAAGCCTACTTAACGGCACAGGCTTGACATCTGTAATATTTTGCGAAGACCCCAAATCTATCGTCAAGCTGGCATTTGAGCCCCTTCTCTCCAACAGCCCCTTCGTTCTTACTTTTTGAGGTTCTGGGATGGGGCAATCAGAAAAATCTTGTAATGCATTGATTTCCGGTAGGGTTTTCAAGGTTTGGGATCCACTAATACTGTTATTTGAGGCGAATTTTTTTAAGTTTGAACTAAAACTCGGTGCTAGGGTGCTCTTCGGGGCACCGTCGTCGAAATCGCAGGAGAGTTTTTGTTTTATTTGTCTTTTTGGGGTATTTGGCATCGAGAAGACATCTCTGGAAACCTTGAAAGTAAAAGACAATTTAAATTTGAAAAAAACACATCACTTTCATAATAACAATACCTCCAAAGAATTAGTCTGTTGCTGAGGCTCACTATCCAAGCTAACCGCCTTTAACTTCCTAGATAATGTAGGGGTCTTAGGACTTTGCACTACCAAAACTGGATGATTTTCAGTAGATAGTGTTGACTGATCTTTCAAATCGAGAGCTGGAAAGTTACGTTCCTTTTTAACTGTATTATTTTCACTTGAAGTCTCCATAGCCTCAGAACTCCCTGTTTGTTCAATATCCATTTTATCAAAGTATGCTCTAAAATATCAAGTTAACTTTGATGTAATTACTTTATCAGCATTTCCTTTTGTTTTAACAAATGAAGAAATGTTTAATAAATTTTGACAAGTAAATTGAAGCCTGTTAAAACATGAAAGCTTTGTAAAACTGGTTTGTTTATCAGAAATTAAAACTCTAATATTTAAAAATTCTAGAATTACCAAATTTTGTTGACAAATCCAAAGTGTTTTTTATATTACATGCAGATTTTGACAAATAAACAATACTTCAATTAAGTACTTTAAATTACTCTTAAGTATTAAGAACAATTAAACAAAAGTAAGACTTATTTGTTTATTACCTTCCAAGGTCCACTCTCCTCCTGAAAAACTAAAAAGAACACAAGTTTACACACAATTTTAACGCCCTTTTTGCTCTATTTCACTTTGTTATTAAAGCCCTTTGGAGCTGGAGATGTCACTGATAGAGTCCAGAGGCATTTTTCGCGGTTTTTACACAGTTTATTTCGAGGAAAATTTCGGGAAAATCGTGGCAAGAAAATTCGGCCATGTCTACGCGAAATTGTAAACAGTCGGACTAGTAGAGTAGGTCATCGCTTGCTAGATTTTCTCAAAGAAATGTCAGATGTTTCGATCAATAAAGTCAGAACGCATGAATGGGACGACGTATTATCAATGAATTTACAGGTTTCCGTTGTCATTACGTGCGAATTTTGAAATACCTCATTAAAACAGTTATCAGAGATTATTTCTTTTGTAATTATGTGGTAAGACATAGAAAAATATTGCATTTTCAGCAATTTTTAACTGGTAATGAATTACTGGTTGCCTATATCAAAACAATGTTCATCCCGCCATCTTAAAAACATCATTTGAAAGTTTTGTTAGACTTCGTTCTAACTTACTTGTTGTTTCAAAACAGATATATCACAACAAGCGTTAAAACTTTAACGGTAATTATATTGCCAAGGATTTGAATCTTTAGGTACACATTTTTCTTGAAGATTAAGTCTACCTCTTTTTCGAAGGACTGTTTGGCCATTTTTTAACACACGTCATGAGGACAAAGTTTATTTGTGTCTAAAATGTGACCAAAAGTTACATAACTTTTGATCTATTTCCCTTTTTACTGTGCTATGCACCAAATTGTTTTCACTTTCTGGAAGAAAAAGAAAATCGTGAAAACAGAAAAATGCAACGAACAGCAAGCAAGAAATTTTAATACTTAAAACAACAGTAATTCGACAACTAACTAATTTTATTATATGATTAGGTAGATAACTTAACGAAAACCCTCGTAAGATAACAATAAGATCCAACGGGGTAGTTCAGAAAATCAACTTTTTAACGTAACGTTAAACTTTTACGTTGATGACGAAATAGCTCTATTTTTTTAATCCAATTTAAAGGGTGGAAATAAGTCATCAAAATTAGAGAACGCGATAGAAAGAAACAAATATATCTCTTTGGTGTTGTGTTCGAAGAGTACTCTAAAATTTATGGAAATACACAATATTAAAAAAAATCTTTTAAAGTGCTTGTAAAACGGACAAAATAAACTTTTAGCGTTAGAATTTAAAATAAGTACTGTAAAATTACATGGTAAAAAGTTTATTTTTAGGACTAAGGTAGTCAGAACGAAGTCGTCATCTGTCAGAACGTGGAAAACACAGCTCGCTAGATGGAAAGTTCAAAAACTTTCATAAAAATGTGAAAAATCTTTTTCTTTCAAAAGATATTTTTTGGTGCGAAAATGTGCGATTACTTTTAGTGTTTTTAATGGAATAATGGATACAATAGCAGCAGATTTAAGTGCTTTTTTAGGTAAGTCCTATTTTAAACCTGTATGTGAACTTTTTTTCACGGAATTAATAACATACAAATATGTTGAAACTTTTATTTATGTTTTTCGTGATAATTATTGTAGTTGTTGTCTTTTATCTGCCGAGATTTGATTATTTTATAGGAAATTGATGCCCGTGACGTCGAATTATCGCTTTTGTTGTTTTAATTTAATAAATAAATTGGATAATTTCAATGTAAAATGCACTACGACTCCTTTCTTTTTTATTTAGGGGGGAGTAATGTTGTGATTTTACTGCTATTAGTTTGTTACTTGACATAACAACATTTATTAGACCTCATTTAGAACGTTTCAATGCCTTTTAAACATGTTTTTTTTTTGACAATAAAATCAACTTATTTTTACATTTTTTAACGCAATGTTTACATTTCTTATTAATTTGACGTGTCCGTCAACATAGCCATGACTTCAACAGGTGGGCACTGGTTATTTTTTTGTTTGAAATCATATGACGTATCGGTCGTTCAAAAATTTTGCATCTCGATTGACCTGAACAGGTTTGACCTGTATTTTTGAAAAATTAAAAATCGTAATATTTATGCTGTTTCCATTAAATGTGAATCTCATGGTTCGGATGTTGAAAGACCATCAATTTTAGGACAAAGTTCACAGTGATATATACCTGGTTGATCATATTAATGGTATATTTTTTTGAATAATATTAAGAAAGAATATCGTATTTACCTTTTTGTCTGTACTTTGGGTGGAAGTAGACAATTTTTTTTTATACCTGGAAACATCACGAAGGAGCAGCATTTTTCCAACCACAGTGTTACTTAATTTTTAGTTTTAATTGTATAGGTATCTTAATGCCGAGTATCTTTCCAAAGCTGAAAAATAGGGGAACCGGGGGTAGAAAGGTTAACAATATTAAATGTCCGACTTTAAGCATAATTGAATGGAAAAGCGTTCATTTTATAGAATTTTACTCAAAAGTATGGTGTTGGGTAACTTGCCGGATAATCACGAGATTACTAGCGAAGTTCTCACTTTAACTAGAGAATACTTTATTATACTGTATCGGCACACGCTAAAAAGGTCGACATAAGCCTTAATGAAACGTGTAGATTGGCCACAGGATGTATGAAGCCCACGCCACACAATGGGCTGAATCCTGATTCTAGCTGGACAAAATTATTTTATGGGCTGAACAAGGTCCAAAAATAGGTGTTTTTAGTTCTCAGAACTGAATTTTTACTGCATTTTGAGGTGTTTTATATATTTTCTTAGGAAAAATTGGTATGAAAGAAAATGGAAAGATAAAATAGAGATACTAATTGTTAAATTTATGTATTTGCTAATAAAATGAACTATTCTTTTATATAAATTCAAAATCAGAATCTTCCGATTCGCTCGGAGAATCCTTCTCCGCATCGCTATGCTGCTCAACCTCCACACAATCCGTGAGTAGTTCCTTTGCATCAGGACTCGGCTCCTTCAACGGGACTGTCTGGAACGTTCTAAGGCCAGTAATAACAGGATCCGATGAAATTAGAAGCATATGAACTAAGTCTTCATAGGTTTTAATATATGAGGACTTTCTAGTACGATGGGCTCTGAATCGCTTCATGTCTTTATTCCTTACTTCCTGTGCCTCCTCTGAAAGCTGCCCTATTGGAACAAGGGCATGTTTGATGGCTAAAGTGCCATGCAAAAGGATTTTGTGTACGCTGGGAGGCATCCTGTACCAGCCATATAGCTCTACAAACAATTTGGCAGTATCATATGCAAATATGTTAAATTTGTCTTCCTTGATTGGATCCCCGCTTGAAATAACCTGCAACAATAAGAAAAAGTCATTGTTATAGTGAAGAATTTGAGAAAGTTTTTTAGAAATACCTGAAGAATAGTTCCAAATCGAGATATTAATCGCTTATCAACTCCTGTAGCTACAGCGGCTTCATCTGCACTTTTGTTATATCTACATTTATGGTTCATTATGGCTTTTCCCCTTTGAATATGTTATTAGTTATATTATAATAAATAAATTCTGGAAATTAGAAGCCGGACGGAAGCGGACTTTAAAAGTTGCGCATTAAAATATAAAAGATTTTTCACTTTCCACGAAGCAAAATCACACTCGCTTACATTGTAATGGTATGAACTTACCTTCTTTAATGGGATGTTTCCAGTGCTTGAAACTTCTTCTCAGAATGTATCTAAACCAGAAAAATGTATACTTAAACGAAAATAAACAATCCTGTCACTATACAAATAATATAAAGAAAAGTCACATAAATGTACCGTGAGAGCGTCTCACGCTTTACTCACATTCGATCGTTTACGCAGTAGCTTTTTACACACTATTATTTGCTATAATAATAAAGTGAGGGTAGAATTGAGTTTACTAAACTCTTAAGAAACATTTTCTTTATTTGCAAACCCTACATTTTGACATTGATTTTTAAATTTTGTCCAGCTAGAATCGAGATTCAGCCCATTATGCGCCACTGGAAAAGCTTTACAGCGCAGCTGGTTTTGATAGCCCAAAATGATGGAGATCAGATACGAATTCGGCGAAAAATTTAAGCAAACCGTGCGGTAGCCAATGCGCACCCCAGATACCGTTGCCTCGAACACATCCTGGACGAACCACCTGCCAGTTACCAACTCTCAAAACACGCGTGCCTCAGATGGAAAATCTGGAAAACGCTAAACCGTATTAGTTCCTACAGGATCTCCTTAGTAAAGACAAATTTGGCAAAAAGGGCCTACTGCGAACCGTTGACGACAAGTGCGACTGTGGTGCAACTCAAAACATGGAACATCTCTATAAGCCTAAACTGCCCCACTTACTGTACATATATTCTTTAGCCAGGAAATATGTTTCTTCTTGATCCTCGTTTACCTTCTGTCTTGCCTTGCAATAGGAGATGTAAGACATACTTTTCCGGGAGTCATATTACGTGGCCGAAATAGCAAACTTTCCTGGCCTTCGCGCTATTGACGATTTCTCTGTCCTTTCCCATTGTAGTCATTACCTCGACATTGGTGACAAGGTCTATCCAGCTTATAGACCATTGGAAGCATTGGACTTGGCTCATTACTGGGCTGAGAAATTATAAAACAATCCAGACACGAAAAAATAAAGTAAGTCTTCATATATATTTTCAACTTCAGAAAATAGCCTTTCACTAAATATCGAAGAAGCTGGTGCTTAAAGAAACTTACGAACAAGTTCTCCAAATCTAGGAAAATTCTGAAATAAATCTACCACCATAAAAACGGACTTGCTCTACATCTATCAATGGTAAATTTTTACTGATTAAAATGATTAAAAGGGGAAACAAGGAGAACAAGAATCGAAAATAGGGGTCTTACCATAGAGAAAGGAAAAATTAAACAAATTTTAAGTTTAACAATGAAATTTATTGATAAAAACCAAAATCAATATTTTGTATTACCTCCCCTATCCCTTATTACTGCTTCCAGCCGATTTTTCATGGAGCGGGTGAGCTTTTTCACCACTGCCTGTGGGATTCCTCCCCACTCTTCCACCATCGCAACCTTAAAGTTCTTCAGCGATGTAGGGGCTGGATTTCTAGCTCGAGCCCTTCTTTTCAGTTCATCCCACACGTGCTCGATTGGATTGAGCTCAGGACTCGGCGCAGAGCAGTCTAATGTGGGTGTCCCCACTTCCGCCAGGTATTGCCGCACCGATGCAGCAGCATTCGCATGGTCGTGCATTAGCACGAAGCTATCGCCAACAAACCTAGCGTAAGGAACGACTTGTTCCTGCAGGATTTCCTCGATGTACCAGTGAGCAGTTAATGCACCGCTACGAGTCTCATCAGTCACGAAAACCAAATCGGTTTTCGTATCCAGTGCGATGCTTCCCCACACCATGACAGAAGCTCCTCCGTAGATGATCGTTTCAGTGATGCAGCACTGCGTATAGCGCTCCTCAGGCCTCCTATAGACTCGTCTTCTTCCATCATTGCCATGTAGGCACATTCGGCGCTCGTCGGAGAATAAAAAAGAACGCCATTGCTCTAAAGTCCAGTCGACATGTTCTCGGACAAATCTGAGTCGCGCTTGTCGATGGGCTGCTGCCAATTTTGGTCTGTTCGGAGTCGATTTTTATTAGATATTTATTTAATGAAAAAATTACCAGGTGTACAAGTATGAAATGCGGATTTCAGACAACAGATTGTGCACCAATGCAGTTTGTTCTATAAAGATTTGACACTGCGCCATTTTATTGTGTCATCAACAAGTGTCAGACGCGCACGAGTGATAAATTGGAAAAGTGTGTGCATAGTGTTGTGTTGTTGTGTTTAATATGTCGAAATTTATACCGAACAAAGAGCATTCGCGGACAGTATTAATTTTTTATTTTCATTTGAAGAAAACTGCTGTTGAATCATACCGATTACTTCGAGAAGCTTATGGTGAACATGCTCCATCGCAAGATACGTGTGAACGATGGTTTCGGCGTTTCAAAAGTGGTGACTTCCATGTTGCAAACAAGGAACGTGGAAAATCGCCAAAAAAATACGAAGATGTGGAATTGCAAGCATTGTTGGACGAAGGTGATTCGCAAACACAAAAACAACTCGCCGAGCAATTGGGCGTTAGTCAATAAGCTGTTTCCAATCGGCTACGAGAGATGGGAAAGATTCAGAAGACCGGTAGATGGGTACCACATGAGTTGAACGACAGGCAAATGGAAAAACGCAAAAACATGTGTGACATTTTGCTCGCTCGGTACAAAAGGAAGCCGTTTTTGCATCGAATAGTTACAGGGGATGAAAAGTGTATTTATTTCGAGAATCCCAAGCGCAAAAGTCATGGGTAGACCCAGGCATACCATCCACATCGACCGCAAGACCCAATCGCTTTGGCAGAAAGACGATGCTCTGTGTTTGGTGGGACCAGAGGGGCGTGGTCTATTATGAGCTGTTAAAACCTGGGGAAACGGTTAATACTAAACGTTACCAACAACAGTTGACCGATTTGAACCGTTCGCTGCTTGAAAAAATGCCAAAATACCAAAAGAAGCAACACAAAGTCATTTTTCTTCACGACAGTGCTCCATCACATACGGCAAAACCAGTTCGCGACACGTTGGAAGCACTCAGCTGGGAATTTCTACCCCATGCGGCTTACTCACCAGACTTGGCTCCTTCCGATTAACACTTGTTTGCATCGATGGGTCACGCACTTGCTGAGCAGCGCTTTGGTTCGTACGAAGATGTGAAAAAATGGCTCGATGAATGGTTCGCAGCAAAAGGGGAAGATTTTTACTGGCGTGGTATTCACAAATTGCCCGAAAGATGGCGAAAAATGTATAACAAGCGATGGAGCATACTTTGAATAAAGCACTTTTTATCATTCTTGCGAATTTAACATGTTTTTTTTTTAGAAAAAAAAATCGCATTTCATACTTGTACACCTGGTATTGGATTCACCTCTGATATTCTACACCGTGAACTACTGAAATGTAGTTTGTTCAAATCCCACTGATTTGGTGTTAAAGGAAAAGTGAATCACATTCAGCAGCAAACGAAGTTGATTTCGTTTGCGGCTAAACTGTTTTTACAGTTAAATTCTGCATTTTTTAAACCATGTAATCTAATCTAAAATAAAAGTTTGACTAGTAATCACGTGATTACGTGGTAGAGGTTACAATATCGAGATAGAAGCAAAATTTTCCATCTCAGTATTAAAAAAAATTTCTGGTAAGTCCACTCATAAAAAGCACGAACAAGGTAAATCAATTGTACAATTGAATTTCTGTGTGATTAAAGCAATGTAAAGAATGTATTTTATAGAATGAAAATGGGATTGCCCATATAATTTCATTGTAAAAGCTAAAATATATATATGTTTTATTTATTTTATCGTGCATACAGACTCGGCGCCGAAGGTCGTGCAACTTGATTTTTTTTAATTTGTAATTTTGCAGATAAAACGGATTGGATTTCTTTTTGCAATGATTTTTAGGATAATTAATACACAAACAGTTCCCTAGACTTTCGATTTTGCTAGAATGTCTTTGATAAAAAGCAGACGTCAGAGTTTTAATTGCCATTTTTTTTTATTAACATTGTGATTATATACGAAATTCGTATTTAACGTCCCTGAGTAATAGAGAGATTATAGCAAAGCCTTTTACATGCTGGATCCCCGTTTGGTATGTGCGAAACTTCATTATTATGGTTTTAAAGAATGAACAGTAAATTTAATAAAGTACTAACCAGGTGTACAAGTATGAAATGCGGATTTTTTTTATAAAAAAACATGTTAAATTCGGAAGAATAATAAAAAGTGCTTTATTCAAAGTATGCTCCATCGCTTGTTACACATTTTCCCCATCTTTTGGGCAATTTGTGAATACCACGTCAGTAAAAATACATTTGCTGCGAACCATTCATCGAGCCATTTTTTCACATCTTCGTACGAACCAAAGCGCTGCTCAGCAAGTGCGTGACCCATCGATGCAAACAAGTGGTAATCAGAAGAAGCCAAGTCTGGTGAGTAAGCTGCATGGGGTAGAACTTCCCAGCTGAGTGCTTCCAACGTGTCGCGATCTGGTTTTGCCGTATGTGATGGAGTATTATCATGAAGAAAAATGACTTTGTGTTGCCTCTTTCGGTATTCTGGCCTTTTTTCAAGCAGCAAAGGTTCAAATCGGTCAATTGTTGTTGGTAACGTTTAGTATTAACCGTTTCCCCAGGTTTTAACAGCTCATAATAGACCACGCCCCTCTGGTCCCATCAAACACAGAGCATCGTCTTTCTGCCAAAGCAATTCGGTCTTGCGGTCGATGTGGATGGCGCGCTTGGGTCTACCCATGATTTTTTGGGCTTGGGATTCTCAAAATAAATTCACTTTTCATCCCCTGTAATTATACGATGCAAAAACGACTTCCTTTTGTACCGAGCGAGCGAAATGTCACACGTGTTTTTGCGCTTTTCCATTTGCCTGTCGTTCAACTCATGTGGTACCCATCTACCGGTCTTCTGAATCTTTTCCATCTCTCGTAGCCGATTGGAAACAGCTTGTTGACCAATGCCCAATTGCTCAGCGAGTTGTTTTTGTGTTTGCGAATCATCTTCGTCCAACAATGCTTACAATTCCACATCTTCATATTCTTTTGGCGGTTTTCCACGTTCCTTGTCGGCAACATCGAAGTCACCACTTTTGAAACGCCGAAACCATCGTTCAGACGTATCTTGCGATGGAGCATGTTCACCATAAGCTTCTTGAAGTAATCGGTATGATTCAACAGCAGTTTTCTTCAAATGAAAACAAAAAATTAATGCTGTCCGCGAATGCCGTTTGTTCGGTATAAATTTCGACATATTGAACACAACAACACAACACTATGCACACACTTTTCCAATTTATCACTCGTGCGGGTCTGACACTTGTTGATGACACAACAAAATGGCGCAGTGTCAAATCTTTATAGCACAAACTGCATTGGTGCACAATCTCTGTCTGAAATCCGCATTTCATACTTGTACACCTGGTATATTCCGATATATTGTATTTGTCTTATGTTGTCTAGTTGTGTCACTATACATTTCCCCTATATATTCTTCCCATCTATCTATTCTTTTTTGTATGTTCAGTAGTAGTTTACCTTCTTTATCCTCTATTACTTGTGGTTTTCTTTGTAACCTTAGTCCAGCATCTTCTTTGACTTTCTTATGTAAATTAAGTGTGTCGTATTTCTTTTCTAATGCATCTATTTCTGTGCATTGTTCATTTAGCCACATGTCTTTAGCCTCCTATAGATTTCTTTTTATTAGGTTGTGCGTTTCTTTGTATTTTATATTATTGTTGTTTTTATACTTTCTTCTTACTTCCATCATATCCAATATTCCCTCCGTCATCCATGATTGTTTCTTTTTGGTTGTATTTTGTTTCAGGTGCTTTTCCATTACTTCTTCCAGTGTTTCTTTGATGTGGTGCCATTTTTCTTTCGGTGTCTGATGAGTCCCCAGCTTGTTAGTATCCAGACTTCGACCAACCTCCCCATGAATCCTCTTCTTTATGACTTTTCTTTGGGTTTGTCGATATTAATATTTGTTGTTGTTTGTTCATGTTTTAACTTTTTTAGTTTAATCTTGATAGTTGTAAGCAGCAAATTATGGTCTGTAGGTATATCTGCTCCAGGATTTCGTTATCTTCTGTTGATGGTTATATAGTATATTTTATTTCGGATGATTTTGTTATCTTTTCCATCTACAGAATACTTTCGAATAATCGGATCCTGGCCAAACTGTAATGCATCTGCATTATTTTTTACATTAAGGTCATTAAAATGCAAATGTAGCATCTCATTGTTGTAAGTAATTTCAAAATTTGTTATATCCATTATATCTACTGTTTCTTTAACAAATCTAATCTTCACTGGCTGACAGTATCGTGGCGAAGAGGGAGTCGGATTGTGCCAAATAACTTTCTGGTTTGTCTCACAAATCAATTGTAGTTCAAAGCAACTTTGAAAAATGTTGCAGTCAATTGCATCTTCTTGCATTTTTTGCTTAAACTGTGCTTGTTGCAATCCGTCACATCCTCATGTGTTCTGCCCACTTGAATTGTGACTTCAAATAGGAGAACTTATGCTGCACTTCCTTCCTTTGCTCATAACAATATTCATCTTGCGATAAAATATAACTTCCAAGATACATCAATTTTTTAAAAAAAATTGGCATGTTTTGTTCCTGCATTTTGTCAAAAAGTAGTCTACATCTTACTACTCGAGCACCTGAAGAACCCTCGGATCCTAGAACAAAATAAAAACTGTTTAAATTAAAAAAATAAATAAATACAAAATACCACGTGGTTTTTACCATCTGATTTAAATACCATGAAAACCTCGATTTCACGAGAAATCACTGCTAATATTGATATATTTGATTAGTGCAAATACTCTTTTTTTCTATTACAACCAATAAAATCACTGGGACGCGCTTTAAAGTATAACAAATACCTTTTTAAATACCGAAAAACGGGTTTTCGTACAACAATTTCGAGTAACATTTTCCACCTTCAAAACACTACTAACTAATAGGTGTTTCGGTTAATAATGTCGATTTTTTTGCAACATTTAAGCGTTTATTTCCATCACAAAATGAATTACCTTAATAATCAAAATATCGGCCATCGGTAGCTATGACTTTTTCCCATCTTTCTGTCAAAGAATGGATTCCGCACCAGAAGAACTTTTCATCTTTTGAGGCCAACCATTCATCAAGTCAAATTTTCACTTCTTCGTAAGAATGTAAGTGTTGTTTTGAAAGTCCGTGCTGCATCGATCGAAATAAGTGGTAGTCTGAAGGGCTAAGTCCGGTGAATACGGCGGGTGGGGTAGAACCTCCCATTTGATATTTTCCAAATAGTTTTTTAACACATTTTGCAACATAGGGCCGAGCATTGTCATGTTGAAAATGACTTTATCGTGTCTTTGGGTGTATTCTGGTCGTTTTTCCTTCAATGCTCGATTCAACTTTATCAATTGGATCGGTATCGATCGTAAGAAATCGTTTAACCAGGTTTCCGCAGCTCATAATACACATCTCCTCTACTATCCCACCAAATACACAGCAGAGCTTTCGTTCCCTGTATATTGCGCACTGGTTGTGTTGTTAAAGGCTGGCCTGGGTCTACCCAAGTTTTTTTGAGTTTGAGCATGTTCCCCATAAGCTTTAACCAACAATCAATAAGTTTCAGCAGCCGTTTTCTTCAAATAAAAGAAGGTTATTAAGCTTCCCCGCAAAACGTCTTTTTCTGGTACGAAACATGACATATTCAAAGCTATGAAGAACTATGTTTTTCACACAATGATAATTAATAACGAACGGGCTTTTGGTGGCGTATGTTTACGTTCCAAAAAGTCATAGATGTCATTAGTCTACACCTACAAGTGTATTAGTAACGCCATATCTTAGCAAAACCGACATTATTAACCGAAACACCTATTATTTTAAAAAAATACGTAAAAATAATCAAGAGGGTACAGGTCAGAGCGCATACATCGCTCTTACTTGTAATATTCAAATGCATCACAATTTTCTTCAATATAAAGTCCAAAAAAGTAAAATCACTTTTTTTAAATCACTGTTTTGTAACGAATGCCAAAAAGAAAAACGAACACACTCAGAGCGGCGATCAAATTCCGACTGAGACTCCGGCGCGCGCTATCAAATGGGTAACAGAAGGAGTGGCCTATTATTCTATGGCTATTCAACATTGTTAGGACGCAAATTTTTTCTACCTGGGACAAGTTTTAGGAAATCGATTTATGGTCGCCTAAAACGCCGAAATACCCCTATGTGGGCCGTTCGGTAGTCTTGATTTGTCTAATGCCATCGATATAGTGTTATGAATAAATAAACGAATTGAAAATTTGACTATAGAATAAAAAAAGTATCTGAAAAACCACATTTTTTATTAACAAAATAAAGACTCAACGCGGTTACGTAATAGATCATTGGCCCCCCTCTTGACATTCGAAAATCAGGCCGCGCCAAAGCGCCAGAATAAAAAACAAATAAATCAAACAAATACGTGTGTTCTTTTAATGCTTCGCTCGCGTGCCACAACCATCTTGATTTAAAATATTTTTATGCATTGATGACAGGTCGTTGTTTGATCAATATGATGGCCGGCCGTTTTAATACGGTTCAAATTTAACTTATTACGTCTGTTTAATTCGATAATTTGAATGAATATAGTCGGAAAGTAATTTTATGAGGAGCTATTTTTGGATAAAGGTACAAATTTAAGTGCGTTGGGAATTTTTTGTCAAAAATAAACGAGGGAACGGAAAACTATATGGCTGATGAGCCATGATGCTTGAATAGACTTAGTAAGTCGCCGACAGAGTGCAGTATAAACATCTATTTGTTATAGTTTTCCGTTAGTTACTTGGATAAAGGACTAAAGATGTGTTCTCGTATTTGCTGAACCTAGCCCAGTTGATGAGCCGTGATACGGCGAAACGCGTCTTGGGATGGTTCAGCAAATACGAAGAACACTTTTTGGTAACTTCTAAAAATACGATTCTTTTCGTTTTTAGTTGTTATACCAATACTGCCATCTAAACCCTACAATTTACTTCATTTCTTCTTGTGTTTCAGGGTAAAAAATTAAATTCGTATATTTTGTAAAATCGTATGTTGAGGTAAAATTATGAAATAAATTAATATTTGGTGTGTCCACCCTTAGCTTTAATTACAGCAGCAATTCTTTGGGGCATGCTGTCGACAAGCCTAGTATATTCGGTTGTACTTATGGCATCCCACTCATCCATCAAAGCGCTTTTTAGCGCTGCTTTTGATATTATGCTATGCTCTCGTATCTTGCGCTTCAGAATACCCCAAAGATGCTCGATAGGGTTTAGATCTGGAAACTGCGCCGAACAATCCAACAAGACAATGTTATTGTCTCTAAACCAGAGCATCGTAGCCGCTGATTTATGACAAGGTGCATTATCTTGTTGGAATTTGATGTTGTCTAAATTAGTGTCGCCAAAAATGCGCGTTAGCGAAGGCATCCGTATAGGTTCTAGTACATTTATGTACTTTTGGCTGTTCATGCGGCATTCACAAACGAACATTTCGCCGACACCTTTAGCAGCCACGCAGCCCCAGATCATAATGCTGCCTCCTCCGTGTTTTACAGTAGGTACCACGCAATCTGAATAGTATTCGTCGCCGACACGCCGCCTCTCGAATGTCACCTGACGTTCCGAATATCTGTAAGAATAGAAAAAATACTCAATTAAAAAATTAGTTATTATTTTGACTAAAACGAATTAAATCAAGAGTAATTGTATGTAGTTATTTGTTAAAATAAATCCTCAAAATTGGATTCGTCGGAACATACAACATTAGACCAATCCTCTTCGCTAAAATGTTGGTGCTTCAGAGCCCACTCTTAGCGTTTCTTCCTATTGGTCTCTGAAAGCCAAGGCTTCTTTCTAGCTTTGCACCCTCTTAATCCAGCTTCTGTCAGTATTCTCCTTGCGGTTCGAGAACTAATCGGCATCCCAATCTCTTCCGACAGAGTTGCAGCGAGCTCAGATTTTTAATAAACTCGCGGATGAGTTTTCTGTCCTGTCGCTCATTAGTCTTCCGTTTTTTTGCCCGTTCTCATTTTTTTGGCATGGGAGCCAGTCTCCACAAACCTTTTAATAGCACATTGCACTGCGCACCGAGAACATTTCACTAACTTTGCTATTTCTACTTGGGGCTTGCCTTGTTCATGTAGGGTTTGAATTTTATTTCGTTTTTTTTTGTCGATACCAAGCTCACTTTTCTTAGGCATTTCTCAAATATAAGAATGTCCAGTTCACAAATAAAACACGCATGGAAGCTTCTTGACACTACAAGTAGTAAAAAGAGACTGATAAAACATTAAAAATATTTTTCAAAAATCCTCATTATCACAATTTTGTGGGCCAGGTGCGATTCAAGAACAACAGCGATTCAAGAACAACGTGAATCGCTTTTTCCGCACTCGTGCCGCTCCTGGAGCGCTTTAGGGACTTCCCTGCAGCACGTGTGCCAGACCAATAAAAAAAAAAAAAAAAAAAGAGATTGTCTATTGTTTAAGTAGGCTTTGACGGTGCCGCCTATAGTATTGTTAAAACAATAAGTCTTTTTTTTTAATATTCTATGAGTTTCACGTGTTTATTAGGGGTGCCTAATACTTTTGGCCAAGGCTGTATATCTGAGGATGTTAAAAAAAATAAATTAGACAATAATTATAATAACGATGTAATACAAGGGCCGCCTTTTAAAATTTTACAAACGACCACTAGATGGCGCTATTGAGATATGACATTACCATTTCTCCAAAATTTGACATTTGTTATTGTTAAAACAGTGGCAGCTCAGAAATTGGCCGAGTAGTTCGTTTACAATGAAGGTTAAAAAGACAGTTTTGTGAACAAATGCAAATGTCATGAGAATGGACACAAGGAGACCCAGAAAATATATGCCAATTCGGATTAGGAAACAGAAACAACGGAGGTGAAACGCTAATAAACTTTTTGGAAAAGGAAAATTTATTTTGTTTAAATACCTTTTACCAAAAATCAACACAACGGAAATGGACATGGAGAAGTCCGGACGCCGCACAAAGAACGAAATAGACTATATCATCTCAAACTCCAAATTTTTGTCTAGAGATGTATCTGTATTCAACAAAGTTCATACAGGAAGCGACCACAGACTTGTAAGAGCGCACTTTACATTCAACGTACAAAGAGAACGAAATAAACTCATGAATAAATACCCTTTCCCGACTGCACAAGAACTCGAGACAAACATAAACAAATACCAGAGGAAACTGGGCAAAGAACTAGAAAGTATAGATAAATTGAACGGATTGAACATCGATAAACTAACTCAATACATAACAACAAGCTTTCAGACAAGCCTCAAAAAAGTATGTACCACAAGGAAAATCTCAAGAAACAGTAAATTGATTCCGAGTACGCTAAAACTTGTAGAACAAAGGAGAAACACCAAAAGATATACAGAGGAATATAAAAACCTAAATAAAACTGTCAAGAAGGAAATACGGAAAGACATAAGAGCACACAATACAAAACTGTTACAAGACGCTATCGACCAGAATAGCAATATGGGAGTATTGAAATCTAAATTATCAAGGGGAAAACCACAACGGAGTAAAATAAAGGATGTAAACGGCGTAATGATAATTAATAAAAAGGAAATCGCTAAAGTAATAGACAAATTCTATACTACTTTTGACTTATCAACAACGCCCGACCCGGGAGTAAGAACTAATGTAATGAATTCTGGATCAGAAGATATCCCAGACATAACATCAGGAGAATTATAGAAAGCCCTAAAACACATGAAAAACGGCAAAAGCCCTGGCGAAGATAAAATTACAGCTGAAATGTTGAAGTTTGAAGGACCAACGCTAAAAAAATGTATCTGTATGCTCTTGAATAAATGCCTACAGGAAGGAAAAGTTGGTTAGACGCAGAAATCATCTTGCTGTTTAAGAAAGGAGACTCAGAAAACATAAAAAAACTACAGACTGATAAGTTTGTTGTCCTACTTGTACAAACTATTTACAAAACTTATTACCAATCGACCAACATCAAAATTTAATACATACCAACCTGTGGAACAGGCTGGTTTCCGAAATGGCTTCAGCACAAGTGACCATTTGCAAACCGTAAGATCCCTTATAGAGAAAATAATTGAATATAATGTACAAATACACCTAACCTTTATCGACTTCCAGAAAGCTTTTGACACAGTCGAAACTGAATACATATTAGTGGCCATGGACCGAGCACGAATTGACACTTGATATACTACACTGATCGAAAATATCTACAAAAACGCTTCTGTTCATATAAAGATAGATGAAGAGACGAAAACCAATAGCATTAAAGTCGAAAGAGGCGTTCGTCAGGGAGACACTATATCACCTAAATTATTTACACTTGTACTCGAGGTTGTCTTTAAAAAACTACCATGGGAAGATAAAGGAATCAGAATTGATGGAGTACATCTGAACCATCTCCGATTTACGGAGGACATTGTGTTGATATCAAATGACTTGAATGAATCGGAATCAATGCTTCAACAACTGAGTTATGAGTCCAAACTCCTCCTCAAAATGAATTGCTCGAAAACCAAAATAATGAGCCTAGAAGACCCACATATATCGATTGAGAACGAGGACATAGAGAATATTAGTGAATACAACTATTTGGACCATTCAATCCCTCTAGGGAAGGAGAATCAGTACTGGCAGGTTACCAAGCGAATACAGCTCTTCTGGGCCGCATTTGTGAGACTCTCCTTTGTGCTGAGAGATAGTAGAAAAAGAAAAAAGTTTTCAGTGTCTGTATTCTACCGGTAACAATACGGAATGCAAACAATATGTCTAACGCAGAAGAACGCCAATAGACTGAGAGTAATGCAGAGGGCAATGTAAAGGTCATTGTTGGGGTTGTCTCTGAGTGGCATAATCTGAAAGAAGAGATCCGTCGAAGAACAGGGGCTACGGTTGTTATAGAGAAGATTGCCGAACTGAAGTGGCAATGGACTGGACATGTCGCAAGACAGCAATATGAAAGATGGCCACTGAAAATCATACAGTGGCGACCTAGGGAGATAAAACGAAGTAGGGGTAGACCCCAATTGAAATGGATAGATGGTATCAATAGGGTAGCTGGTAGAGACTGGCACCAAAAAGCACAAGACAGGGCAAAATGGAAAATATTAGGAAAGGCCTATGTCCAGGAGTGGACTAGTTGAAGGCTGAAGAAGAAGCAGAATTTCAGAGTGGGAAAAATGTTTCGAGAATTGGTTCGAACGCATGCAAAATATTAAAGGCGAATATTTTAAGAAACAATAAAACGATTGGTACCAACTTTTTTTTTCTTTCCTTATGTTCGATAATGTACCACAAATAATGTTAGAAGTGAATTTCTCTCCGCACTGTACTTGAAAGCCGTTGAGTTACAGTATCCACCCCATCTTCCTGATTTAACTCCTTGCCACTTCTTTTTGTTGAAGTATCTGAAAAAAATGTTCTTCGGATGACGAGTTGAAAGTCTGTAGCGTGTATTTTTTTTGAAGGTATGTACAAATAATTTTTCTTGGATGGCATGAAATAATTCGAGAAACGGTGAACCAATTGTATTGGTGTGACCGGTAGTTTTGCAGGAAAATGATTTTTTTAGCTCTGTGAGTTTTCCCTAAAGCCAGATAAATAATTCGTTGTATTGTCTTTTCTTATTCATTTCATTTTTTATACGCGATGTTTGCTATACAAACTCTACCCCTTATGTTATCACACAACTGATGTACAGAGTGCGATGCTTAAATCCGATCAAACTTAAATTTGAATTTTCCGTCATATAGTAGTTCCGCTATAGGTCGTGGTTGACGTTCGTGAAAGCTACATACTTCTAGTAAACAGTCGTAACCTCGAAATGACCAAGCCGTTGCGAACAAGTGCGGAGTACAACCAAAAAGCCGCGATTATCTAAAGTCTTCACGTTGGACGTTCGGCGACTGAAATAATTCACTTCTTCGAGTACCCGAGATCAACTATGTATGATACAAGGCGTGTATGTATATCAACAAGATGGTGCACCGGCACACACGAGCCATTTAGTGCAAAACTGATTATCGGATAACGTGGACATGTTCTGGTCTAAAGAGTTCTGCCCCCCCCCCCCAATAGCCCGGATTTGAACCCCATCGACTACTATGTTTGGAGCGGAATCGAAAGCGTTACTAACAAGTCCATACACCATGTGGGATCTTTACGCACCGTTATCGAAGCAGTATTTGCCACTATAGACAGTCCTGCGTTAAAGAGAGCGTGTGAGCGATTATGGCCAAAGATGGAAGCGGTCATTGCAGCTAAGGGAGTTTACATCGAATAATTTCACTCTGTATGGGTCACACAACTGAGATGCAAAAGGATTTTAATTTTTTGACGAATAAAATTTTCTTTTAAAAAAATGTTTAATTTGTCCGAATTTAAACGCCACACCCTGTATATTTGTATGATGAATAGAATACGACAAATCAAACGAGTTACACACCATCGGGCCACTGTGTATAAAGGGGTGATTAACTGACCGTAAAATTGACAAAACAGTGCGGATGCATACACACCCCTGTCACCTGCAAAGGGTGAAATTTTGACAATTTGACTGATAACATTAAATTACGACGAAACGTTTAGGGTGCTTTTTCGTGCTTCGGTAATTTTGAGGGCAAGGATAATAGGACGGTGTTCTTTTTTAGGTTAGCTCACAAAGGGTAAAAAACTTTTGGAAGAAAAAATATTGTAGAAACTGTAAAATGCAACAAACTCGTGCAACATTTTGTAAAAGTAAAAAAATGTTGCCTAATTTTGTGTGTTTACGTATTACGTAAACGGTTCCATCGAAAATGCCAAGAAGCTGTTGCGTCTGAACGTCTTGCCTACCGACAGTGGCGTGAAAATCGTAACATCATAAATCATAACATCTTTGTACGTACTCGGAACAGATGCAAAGAAATTATCGACGGAACCACGGAGATACAAAATCAAATAATTAAAAACGAATGTCTTGTCTATCCCAACAATTCTAGATCCTTTTAGTCAGTCGCTAATATCGCCATATAATACTATGGCAACAACATCAGTTGAAAAAGCTTACTTGTTAGTTGAACTGTTTGCTTCAAATTCTACTGTCGATGTCCAAGAAAAAACACCACCAGTTATTATTCCCATAGTGCAGTCAAGGATGCCCGATATTGTCTTCAGACAGTGTGCCCTAAAACGTATTTTAATGAAGCTAGACACCTAGGTACCTGCACACTAGAAACTCGACGATCAAACTTATTAAGTTTTGGAAAGATCCAGCTGTCACAAAAAACACAAAGTTAAGATTGCTGTCCCGCTTTATATTTCCCATCGCAACTTACGCATCGGAAACATGGATCATGAAACAAGCTGACAAAAGACGAATCGGTGCGTTTGAGATGTGGGATTATCGAAGAATCATAGAGTATCATATAGCAAATACCGTCCTAATGTATCTATTCTTGAAGACCTTAGAATAAATGACCGACTTTCACATAGAATTAAGAGACAGTACCTGAAATATTTTGGTCACATTATGAGGAAAGTGAATGCCATGGAAAAGCTTGTAGTAACGGGGAAGGTAGAAAATCAAGGGGGCGGTCTGCAACAACATGGTCCGACCAAGTAAGATCTCTTCTTGGTATGGGTACGCACGAGTCAAGTCAGGTCGCGTAGGATCGAGATGCCTGAAGGTGAATCGCTTATTTCGCACACGCGTCGCTCCTGTAGATCTTCAAAGATTTCTCTGCAGGACCTGTGCTATGTCCATAAGAAAAAAATTATATTTTGTGTAGTAACTATAAATATCATGGGTTCTAGCGTTATTCGTTTAGAGCAGCGGACGGCAAGCCGCAGCTAATTTGTAACTAAAGGTCTTATCATTCGGAATTATTGGAGGATGGAGGCAGAAACATGAATGGACAAAACAAGATTCTGATGGGTAGAATTAAAACTAAACTGGCAGAGATAGGTTGCGATATCCCATTATTTTTCTATTGTATTATCCACCAAGAAGCGTTATGCTACAAAGTTCTTGCATGGAAAGAAGTAATGGACATCGTGATATCCACTGTAAACTACATCAGAAACAATGGGTGGACACACAACAGTTTCTGTCAGATATGGAAGCAGATCACCGAGATTATTGTATTATTCTGAAGTGAGATGGTTAAGTAGAGGTGCAGTACTGAAAAGATTTTTTGACCTCAGAAAAGAAATCAACACTTTTATGATCGAAAAAGGCAAATCTGTTCCAAAACTTACAGATCCTCAATGGTTAACAGACCTTGGATTTTTGATAGATTTAACTCATGAGTTAAATATGCTGCATATGAGGCTTCAAAGAAAAAATAAATTAATATCTGATATGCACGCAGACGTAAAGGCATTCCAAATAAAAAAAAAAACCGGTCAAGTGCAAGTTGAACTTGCACAATTAGTGTTCCGTACGTTGTTTGTTTTTACAATAAAAATTTTTGTTAGGGTGGTATAAAATGATCAATGACTTCACAAAACACACTCCAAATGAGTTTTTCAACAAAGTTTGTTTCCAATGTTTACTGAAAACTGGTGACCTTGAAATTTTGTTTTTTTTTCTATACCAGATAAATTATTAAAGGTAATGATAATTTTCGTTCAATCTATACCCCGTGGAGAATATTCCAGGAGGAGATAAGGGAGGGGACAGCGATTTGTTAAAAGTAATACGAAGAAAAGTGTGCGCAAGAATTACATTATATATATATATTTTACTCGTGTTTTCACAAGCTTTCATTTGACACCACACTCGATGACCTAGTAAAAGAAAAAAAATTTTCACTTCCGATTTCACCCCTCATAACAAACCCCTTAAGTCAAAATTTGTGTTACGGTGGTATAAAATGATCAGTGACTTCACAAAACACACCCCCAAATGAGTTTTCAACAAAGTTTATTTCCAATCTTTACTGAAATCTGATGACCCTGAAATTTTTGTTTTTTTTATATACCATATAAATTATTAACGGTAATGCACTCGTGATAACTTTCGTTCAATCTACACCCCGTGGAGAATATTCCAGAATTTTTTTCGAAATATTTTGATAAGTACTTTTCGAGATAAGGCCCGGGACAGCGATTTTTTTCGCGAATTTTTTAAAAATAATACAAAGAAAAGTGCGCGCAAGTATAATATTATATATATATTTTTTACTCGCGTTTTCACAAGTTTTCATTTGACACCACACTCGATGACCTAGTAAAAAATTTTTTTTTTCACTTCCGACTTCACCCCCCAAAACTAACCCCTTAAGTCAAAATTTAATTCTCAAAACTACATGGCTCTGATGAGGCCATCAATTCCTATATTATTACCAAATTTCACCTTTCTATGTCAAATAGTTTCGGAGAAAATCGGGTGTGACAGACAGACAGACAGACAGACAGACACCGAAGTGATCTTATAAGTGTTCCGTACGGAACACTAACAAGCTCTTCATAAAACATATTGACGATAAAAAGCTGGACCATTTCCCGAATTGTAAAAACGCTGTCGAGGAAGTTGGAATAAATTTTCAATGTAAAAATGATAAAATAAAATGCATTTTAATGCAGCTACAAAATCAGTTCAACGACAGATTTTGTGGCTTCGAGAAGGCTTCTGGCAAACTGAAGATTTTTGCAAACCCTTTTTCATGTGGTATGGAGGACGTACCGAATATTTTACAAATGAATATGATGGATATTCAATCTAATAACAATCTCAAAAACTCCTATGAAATCAATGATCTTGTTAAATTTTATGGCAATTTGCCATCTAATTTTGACGAATTGAAAAGGTTTACTCAGTAATTAATTACAATTTTTGGCAGCACTTACTTATGCGAACAAATTTTTTCAATTCTCAATTGCAGAAAAAATTAATATTGTTCTTATCTCACAGATAAGCATTTGAGTGTCATTCTAAGAATTTCTACGACAGACATGAAAGCAAACATTCTACAAATAGCCAGTGAAATACAGCCTCAAAAATCACATTAAATTTTGATTCGACTCGCATGTATAGTTATTTCGAAGTTCTCGTTTAATTTGGCTGTTTTTTTCTCATTTTCTTTTTGTCATTGTTCCTACTTATTAATAAAATTTAAATAAAATGATGGTGAATAAAATGTAACCTATTAACAAAATTATGAACAATGCCTTTATTTTATTTTGCCACTATGTTGCCCTTGCCTGCTAAAATGTTGCCGACCGCTGGTTTAGAGCGTTGGTTCCCGACCTGTGGGTCGCAACTCACTAGAGAGTCGCCTTGGCTTTTTTGGGAAGTCGCCGGTTATCAGTTTTAAAACCCAAAATTAAATTTTAAAATTTGAAGGTAGGTGCACCAGCCATGCTTGGATCGAAGTCGGGCTTTCAGTCAAAAGTGAAAGAGCTTGTACCCCAAGCCAAGCGACTGCACTGCATGATTCACCGATTTGCCCTTTCTACCAAGACTCTTCCAAAGCCTTTGCAAGAAGTGCGCGACTCTTTGGTAACAAATATTTAAAGTCTAGTGCTCTGAACACTCATCTGTTCAAGGAACTATGCAAGAACATGACTCTGATCACGAAGTTCTTCTTTTCTACACTGCTGTTCGTTGGTTATCAAAAGGAAATGTTCTTGGCCGAGTCTTTGAATTGAAAAACGAAATATAACAATTCTTAGAAATAAAAGGAAACACTTTCATGGTGAGACCTGGATCCAAAGAGTAGCTTATTTATTTGATATCTTAGATCAGCTAAACACGCTAAATTTGAAACTGCAGGGTAAGGAAACGCAGATTATTTACTTCAGAGATAATATCCAGGCGTTCGTTTTAAAGCTGCAAAACTGATGCCGTAAAGTAACTCTTGGGAACTTTACCATGTTTGAACACCTTTGCACCAAGACTGAAGAATCGCAGACGGGAATTATAGGTAATTTAAGAAAGGAAATAAATAACCACCTTCAAGCCCTCGAATCTGAAATACAACGTTATTTCTCGGATTCTCTGAACAAGCAGCTGCATTAGTACGAAACCCATTTCATGTATCTTTGAATGTTATGAAGATTCTCGATGAAGTGCAGGATGAATTTTTAAAGCTGCGTCAGCGCGTGATTTATTTAAGGAAAACTCGTTACCTCAATTTTGGTGTGCTATGCGTCGTTCGTATCCTAAAGTTTCCATGCTTTCTTTTCGAATATTAGTGCCATTTGCTTTTACTTACCTCTGCGAAAGTGGATTTTCAATTCTTCTACAGATCAAGCTAAAAGCCAGGAATAGGCTGGATGTTTAAGATGATATGAGATTGGCCTTGACAAAAACTCAACCAAGAATTATAACTTTTGTTAAGCAGATGCAAACTCAATCCTCACATTAATCATTAATCTTCTTCTTCTTCTTCTAGCCATTCTCTATCCTTTGGATATAGGCCTCTCTCATGTGCTTCCTATGTCCCTGTTTTGAGCAATTTGATACCAATTGAGCCCCGCTGATCTTTTAATATCGTCATACCAACGTTGTTGGGTCTGCCAACCCCATGGTCTCCATTTGGTCACCTTTCCTCTCCATTTATCATTATTTCTGGCCATATGGTCTGCCCAGTTCCACCTGAGGGAAAATATCCTCTCAATTATGTCGTGGACCCCTGTTTTTTTCCTGATCCAATCGTTTGATTTGCAGTCCCTAAGTGATATACCAAGGATTTTCCTTTCAATTGCTCTCTGATGAACTTGCAATTTTCTAATTATTTTCCGTGTCAAAATCCAAGTTTCGCTACCATATGTTGTTACTGGTAGAATGCATTCGTTATATACTTTACTCTTAAATTTTAAACGCAGTTTGGACTGAAAAACTTGCTTTATTTTAACCGCAAGCCGCCCATCCCAGGCGTATCTTTCGATTTGACTTCCAGTTCTTAATTCAATTTTCCGAGTGTAACTTCCTGTCCCAAATATACATATGAATCCTCCCTTTACGCTTGTTGTTCGTGTATGGATATTACGTCTTTAATGGTTGTTTGTTCATTCATCATGAATTGGTTTTTGTGATGTTCATCTCTAAACCGACCTTTTTGCTTCAGTTTGTACTTCCTGGAGCATTTCATTTAATTCGATTTCATTTTCGGCAAAAAGTACGATGTCAGCAGCAAATCTTAAGTTGTTGAGTCTGTCTCCGGATATGTTAAGTCCCCTCTTTTCCCAGTGGAGGCTCTTGAAGATATCTTCTAGTACCAGGGCGAATATTTTGGGTGATATGAAGTCACCCTGTCTAACACCTCTCTTTATTTCTACTTCCTTGGTATCCTCGTGTAATCTCACTTTCAGTTTTGATTGTTCAGTATGTTAATGTACCTTTGATGGACTCTTGCGTTTTTCATCGCTTTCGCAATTGTCCAGTATTCCACTGTGTCGAAGGCTTTTCGGAAGTCGACAAGTGTCATCCAAACTGTGATATTGTATTCAGTTACCTTTTCTATAAGTTGTCTGACTGTGTGGAGATGCTCGATTGTGATAAATCTGTTTCAGAAGCCTGCTTGTTCTTTGAGTTGGTAATTTTCAAACTTCTTGTCTAATCGGTTTGTGATTATTCTCATGAATAGTTTATGTATTTGCAATAGAAGATTTATTGGCCTATAGTTCTCCAAATTGCTAGGATCTCCTTTTTTGGTATATCAATATAACTATGGCAGTTTCCCAATCTTTTGGTATCACTCCTTGGATTAGACATTTATTGAAGAGTTTTTCAAGCTCTTTGATTAATGGCAGTCCTCCCTCTTTTGGCATTTCCGGCAGGATGTCGTCTTCTCCTGCTGCTTTTCCATTTTTAATTATTAATAATTAACCAAACCAAATTAATCATTAATACTTTATTAAAAATATCACTAAGTTGGGAATGTGGAATCTTTGGCACAATGATACTACTCAGTATATATCACCACTACACCAAACACTTTATTTTTGCACTCGACGCACGTTTCGCTAACCATGTTAGCTTCATCAGGAGCGATGATTGACTAAAGCTAAACTACAACTCTACCCTATTTATACTTAGCCTAAACCTTGAATTACTCAAGCGGAACTAATGACATAGGCAAGGGCGTCAGTTCCGGTCAAGTAACCAGTAGAGGGGACTATAAGGAATAGGCCCTCTGTCTTTATTTAAACTACTTTTACATTTTATGATTTCCATACTTTCGTATGCGTTCAACAGTCTCCTGTCAGATACATTTTTTATTAATCTTAGATTATCTAATGTTACAGTATGATCAGCTTCAAGGGCATGTTCGGCAATGCTAGACTTTTCTGTTCTACTGTATTTTAAGTGTGCTAAATATTCTTTAAATCGTGTTTTAATTGATCTTTTAGTTTGCCCAACATACTTTTTGTCACATCATTACAACTAATTTCATAAATTCCACTTTTCTCACAATTAGGAATCTTATCTTTGGGATTTCCTAAGATATTCCTCAGATTGTCTGATGACTTATAGACTAAGGTGAGGCCTACCTTATTAAATACCTTATTGAGTCCCTTGCTATATTTCGGATTATATGGTATGGAGACATACTTGGTGTTATTTTCTTCGCGTGTAAAAAAGGTGGAATTCGGAATATTAAACCTAAACTTATGTCTATTTATTAGCTTATTTATTAAGTCATTGTCATAACCATTAACTCTAGTTATATTTCTAATACGATTCCCTCTGAATAGAGTAAACTTTAATAAAGAAAGGAATCGTATTAGAAATATAACTAGAGTTAATGGTTATAACGATGAGTTAGTAAATAAGCTAATACATAGACATAAGTTTAGGTTTAATATTCCGAATTCCACCTTTTTTACACGCGAAGAAAATAACACCAAGTATACCATACCATATAATCCCAAATATAGCAAGGGACTCAATAAGGTATTTAATAAGGTAGGCCTCACCTTAGTCTATAAGTCATCGGACAATCTGAGGAATATCTTAGGAAATCCCAAAGATAAGATTCCTAATTGTGAGAAAAGTGGAATTTATGAAATTAGTTGTAATGATTGTGACAAAAAGTATGTTAAGCAAACTAAAAGGTCAATTAAAACACGATTTAAAGAAATTTAGCACACTTAAAATACAGTAGAACAAAAAAGTCTAGCATTGCCGAACATGCCCTTGAAGCTGATCATACTGTAACATTAGATAATCTAAGATTAATAAAAAATGTATCTGATAGGAGATTGTTGAACGCATACGAAAGTATGGAAATCATAAAATGTAAAAGTAGTTTAAATAAAGACAGAGGGCCTATTCCTTATAGTCCCCTCTACTGGTTACTTGACCGGAACTGACGCCCTTGCCTATGTCATTAGTTCCGCTTGAGTAATTCAAGGTTTAGGCTAAGTATAAATAGGGTAGATTTGTAGTTTAGCTTTAGTCAATCATCGCTCCTGATGAAGCTAACATGGTTAGCGAAACGCGCGTCGAGTGCAAAAATAAAGTGTTTGGTGTAGTGGTGATATATACTGAGTAGTAAAAATATCACTGTTAAGTCCTAAAATAGATTTTTTCAAACCCTTTATTTTTTATTTTATTGATCGAATATAGCGGGTGGAAAAGGGGTCGCGAACATTTTTAAAAAATGTAAAAAGGGTCGCGATTAAAAAAGGTTGGGAACCACTGGTTTGGTGTGACAACAGCGAAGATTTTTCTTGCTAATTGTATTTTTTATTATAACGAGCCAAGCACTAAGTTTTTACGATTAGAGAAGATATTTTTTTATCACTTGTTTTGAAATCGGTTTAATTATTTCTTTATTTGTTTGTTTTTTTAAAATACATTTTTGTTCTTTCTTAAATTTTTATCATTTCTAAGACTTATCGGTGATAATACGACGCCATCAGTACATCCTTTGACGATTATTTAAGTGATAGGTATCTCATACATAACTGAATAATATTTAAAACAATCTCGACAAAAGTATTTAGAATAATGAAACCCGTTTTTAGCTTGGAGTATTTTTTTTTATTACACTTGAACATGCAATGTAACAAAAGATCTAAAATTATATATGGATATTTTGTTTGACCAATAACAGGAGAGATCGATATCCGTTTTTATTTTATTGGCGCGGAATACTTTTGAGGGTTGACCAATGACTTTTGAGGAGGAGATAATAGGAAACGTGACTCTATCAAGTCTAAAAAGTATCCGGAATTTTAAGACTATCTTTTGAGCTGTAAATCGGGTGTTATACTCGCTAAATTCCATTTATGCCCCTTTCCTTAGTAGATTTTTATCTTATAGAATATCCCTGTTTCCTGCAGGGATGATAAATAGAGTCACAAACAGTAAAAATTATCTTGTGATTTATTTACCATTAATTATACGAGGCTTATTTTTAAAGTAAGTACGGTGTTGATATTGAAAAAACAGTAGTACAGTAAAAAGAGCATTTGAAATTGCGCAGTCTAGATGCAGTGTTATTATGATTTTATCCTCTCTGGGGTATCACCAGGAGTATTGTCCTGTGTTCTGGACCTCAAAAAACTTGTGCTCTTTTGTTCATAAACAACTGGAGTTTTCAAAACACGATTTTTGTGCTTAAAGTTTTAATAACTCCGGTTATATAAGTCGGATCGAGGCAAAAAAAAACGAACTCTTCGTAGTGAGATTTCCAACAAATCCTCGTAGTTTTAAGTGGCTCAAGTGCGTACACAACCTACAAAATTGAAAAAAACCAACAAAAAACTGTTTTTTTTTTCATTGTATTGTACAGGGTGAGTCAACGATAGAGTAGAGCTCATTATCTCATTTGTTTCGGAAATGACGAAAAAATATTAAATACAATGGTTTTAGGGAATCTTAAGGTGCACAGTTTAAAATTATTTTTGAGTATACTGGGTACTTTAAAAAAGTGTGGCCGATATAACATATGTTTTTTTAAATGGAACATCCTATTTTCTAATATATTTTTAAATTCGGCGTAAAATATACCTAAACCTAGTAGTTTTTCTAATATTTCAATTTTTTTTATTAAAAATACTAGTTTTCAATTTTGTAAAAAATTGTCAGTAGCGCCATTGTTTCTGAAAGTGGAATACTCATAATTAATACGAGCGTTCTATAGAGATGAAAAAAAAAAAGATATATGTAAAGAAATTTGAGTTAGATGCTACAGGATGTTCAAAATAAATGTATGCGACTATTATAATTGAAATTTTTTTTTTAAATGACACACCCTGTATATTATTGTTTTTCTGATAGATTTTACAAAATCCTCCAACTTTTATTAAGTATAAGATATACCTATTTCTAATAGTTTTCGATTTATTTTAAATTTTTCAATTTTTTTTACCCTTGTTTTTAATAAGCTTACGCTATAACATCATAGTTGCCAAGACAAAAGAAAAATGTAGGCGTTGTCAAATTTTGACATGCCTATTAAGCAAGTAAAAATAGTTTAATTTGTTATAGTAAGTGACGCATAAAGGTAATAGTTATGGATTCTCCTAAAAATAAATTAATTGATATGGTTTATATACTGGGCGAGGCGGGAAAAAATTGTCTTTTGGCAGTAAGGCTTTACGGAGCGAAATACCCTAATAGACGTATAGCATCTGGAAAATCTTTTCAGTACCTAATGGGACGGTTTGATGGTAGTGGTAGCGTTGCGTATACGAAACGGAAAGTAGTAAACCAGAATGCTACCAATGAGGAAAAAGAAATGGAGATTTTACTTCATGTTGAAGATAATCCCCAGCCGTCAACTTGTCTGACACATCCCAATCTACGGCTAATCGCACCACGAGAAAATACAAGTATCATCGCTTTCATATGGAACTACACCAAGAATTTCAAGACCTTGATTTTGAAGGACGAGTAAACTTTTGCACCACCATGAATGGAGCAATAGAGGCCGATCCAAATTTTTTATCCAAAACAATGTTTTCAGTTAACAGCCATAACATGCAGTATTATTCAACAGTTAATCCATTTTGGGTCTGGGAAGTTCAGAACCAAAACCATTGCTCACTTAATGTATGGTGTAGAATATTAAATTTTCGAATTATTGGCCCATATTTTTTCCGCGAACCGCTTAACGGGCTTAGATATCTAAATTTTTTGCAAAACGAATTACCCTACCTTCTTGCAGAAATTAATAACTTTGAAAGGGAACAAATGTGAATTCAACAAGACGGAGCTCCTGCTCATTACCATTGGTCAGTTCGGGAATTTTTAAACGATCGTTACCCATAAAAATGGATCGGTAGGGATTGATTAATTCAGCCCCCTCGATCATGTGGCTCAACTTTTAGACTTTTTTTTGTGGGGCTACATTAAAGATCGTGTTTATATGAATCCCCCTACAACACTAGTAGGTATGGAAAATAGGATACGGGATGCGTGCAGGACAGTAACGCACTTTATGCTAAGGAAAGTGAAGGAAAATATAGTAAAACGACTAAACGTGTATTCAAGTAGACGGGCATCTTTTTAAACATTTATTACGTCATAATAATTAATCATTAGATAAATTAAACTATATTAACACTATTATTAACTATTTGTTTATGTTTTCACAATAGCGTAAGAGTATTAAAAACAAGGATAAAAATTGAAAAATTCAAAATAAATCGAAAACTATTAGAAATAGGTATATGACATACTTAATAAAAGTTGGAGGGGTTTGTAAAATCTACTCCCTGTAGCATCTAACTCAAATTTCTCTACTATATCTTTTTTTTCGTCTCTATAGAAGGCTCGTACCAATTATGAGTATTCCACCTTCAGGAACAATTTTTTACAAAACTGAAAACTAGTATTTTTTTAAAAAAAAATTGAAATGTTAGAAAAACTACTAGGTTTAGGTATATAACATTATTAATAAAAAAAGTTATAAAATTTTACGCAGAATTTAAAAATAAATTAGAAAATAGGATGTTGCATTTAAAAAAACATATGTTATATCGGCCACACTTTTTTGAAGTACCCTGTATACTCAAAAATAATTTTAAACTGTGCACTTTAACATTCCCTGTATTTACATTTTTTCGTCATTCCCGAAACAAATAATATTATAAACTTTACTTTATCGTTGACTCACCCTGTACAATAAACTTAAAACAAAAAAAAACATTTTATTGCTCATTTTTCAATTTTATAGGTTATGTATGCACTTGAGCGACGTAAAACTAACGAAGATTTGTTGGAAATCTCATTAGGAAGAGTTTGGTTTTTTTTTTGTCTCGATCCTACTTATATAACTGGAGTTATTCACATTTTAAGCGCAAATAATCGGTGAAGTGCAAGTTGAACTTGCGCAATTAGTGTTCCGTACGTTGATTGCTTTTAAAATAAAAAATTTTATTACAGAGGTATAAAAATGATCAGTGACTTCACAAAACACACAATAAATGAGTTTTCAACAAAGTTTATTTCCGATCTTTATTGAAAACTGATGACCTTGAAAATTTACTTGTGATAATTTTCATTCAGTCTACACCCTGTGGAGAATATTCCAGAATTTCTTTCAAAATTTTTTGATCAGTACTTTTTGAGATAAGTAGTAGGTATTTTCAAAGTATTTTATTATATTAGATAGCTACCCCACGGCCGCCCCCCTTAACTGTCTTAACGCCCCCCCCCTTCATTCTGGGCCTGCTACCATCCCCATGAAAGGTTCCATCGCCCACGGGGGGGGGGGCGGTAACGCCCCCGTTGGGAACCTGTGCTTTAGATTATAAACTATGGTCCCCTCTTAGAGACTAAAAACATGTCAATGTTGACTCCTTAAAACAAGCTTTAACTAAAGCGACGGACAATTTTTCGTTGGATCCAATGCGTGCTGCCATAGACGAATGACCTAATCGTTTGACGGCTCGTGTAAAAGCAAGAGGGGACATTTTGAGTAAATATTAAACTAATTTTTATATAAATATATGAATTAATTCGATAATAATTTGTTTTAATTTTCATAGAAATTAAATGCTTCGGCAATTTTTTCATTGTAACAGTATTTATTGGACTACTAGGTAAAAAAAATATTTGTGATCAATTTCTAGACGTATACAACAAGCCCGAAGAAAAATTACATAAAATTAAAAAGTACTTTCTCAAATTATCGTCCATCCCTTTCTGTCACATTACATGTTAACTCGTAATTTAACGGTAGATCGGGTCGCTAGGCAACCGTGAATCGGGGGGCAGGGGGAGGTACTAACAAATTTTCATTTTATCGATATAATTTCAGTTTGGTAACGCGAATAGGCTTGGGTTTTCTTTTGTTGTAAAGAAGAAAAGAACAAAATACGTAAAAAAAAAAATAAAAATTTTGGCAAGAAAGAATAATTTGGTGAAGATATAAGGAACGGTGGTGTGTGTAAATAGTAAGGTGTCTTGAGTTTGTTTTGAAATACCGCACGTTTAACCGTAAATTTTGTGAAAAACGACTATGACTCCTTAAAAAATTTACGAGCTATTTTTTACAAAAAACTTTTAATCTAATCCTCAATATATTGTTGAGGTTTTTGTGCTGTGCGATAAAATAAAGATTTTTTCGGCGTTTTTTCCCCTCTTACGATACAAAATGTGTCTCTGATACAAAATTATGGAATTTTGGGATATGGATGGTCGACGGGAGACAACTAATAGCAGAAACAATGGACAAGGTAAAGTAAAAATTATATACTACGTGACTTTTGAAGAAAAACAGTGTTTTTGCCAAAAATAAATTTTATTCTTCAACATAGTTTCCTTCAAGAAAAATAAGCCCCAGTTTACCATTCGTCTTCTTCATTTGAGCCAAATCTGTTTCCGAGGAGCTATCTTTTCAAATTTGGAAAGAGGTAATAATCGCTGGCGGCAGATCTGGTGAATACGCTGGATGAAGAAGCCATTCTACACCAATTGATCCAATTTCACCTTTGATTTTATGGACTTGTGAGCTGGTGCATTATCTTCGTTAAATGTGATCTTTTTAGTGTTCCGTACATAACACTTATAAGATCACTTCGATGTCTATCCGTCTGTCACACCCCATTTTCTCCGCAACTATTTGAAAGTTTGATGACCCCATCAGAGCCGTGTAGTTTGGAAAGTTAAGGGAATATTACCCTTTTTTGATCGAAAATTTTAATAATTTTTATGGGACTGATAAATTAATAAAAAAACAGTTTTTGAGTCTATAATTTTTCTGACATATATTTTAAGTCTTCAAATACAAATTGTACATAATTTTTTAAATGATTTTTTAATAGGGGTTTTTTTGCAGCCTCATGGAAGCCATTTTACGGCTTACTGGAACATCTGAACGCTTTCATCATTCCCAACACGAATAATGATTTCTGGAATCTCTTTGATTATTACTACACGATCATACCACTGTTGAATCAGGTTTTCTGTAACTTGTACTGTGGCATGCCATACCTCTGGTGTACACTTTTCTAAGGCTCTGTTCCACATCTGAAGTACTTCTTTATCTCCATCTCTTCACAAATGTGCTTGTTATAAAATGTTTTTGCATTTGCCCAAATCAGCTCGATTGCATTAAATTGACAGTGATAAGGAGGTAATCTCAACAATTCATGTCCATGCTCTTGAAAAATTTTATCAATTTGATATTCCTTTGATTTTTTATGAGCTTTTGCAAAATATAACAATTCTGTCTTAAACATCTGTTTGTTATGCGGTAAACTATTCTACTGTAACCACACGAGAATTTCTTCTTTTTTCCATGCTGAAGCTGGCTGTTTTTCTACTTCAACTGAATAGTATGAAGCATTATCCATTATAATTAAAGATGGTTCTTCTAAATTAGGAATCAACTGGTTTCTGACCCATTTCGTAAACATTTCACTATTCATTTCTACATGATAATCAAGTGACTTTGACTTGCTAGCAAATAGTAAATTGGCATTTTCCACAAAACCCCCACTGTGTCCAGCATGTAAAACAATAAACCTTTTACCATCAAATCTCCCAGACTTACGAACACTTTTAATGTTGTCATCCTGCCATGATTTTCTTTGACTGCCTTTTAAAAAAAATTCATGTTTCGTCTATGAAAATAAGCTGACGGGCAATGTGTGCATTTTTTGTTTTCCATATACTTTCTAAGAAAAGCTGCTCTCATTGAACAAATTCTTGGTGTCTCCATTAATGCTCGTCTTATCATCTTTCTTAAATTTCAAACCCAAATCCAGAAGCAATGTTCGAGGAGTTCCATAACTAACATTAATTATCTCTTGTTGTCGCAGTTCTTTACGAAAGTTGTTAATAGTAACATGTTTTTCTAAAAGTACAATATGATTTACTTTCGATTTCACTTAAACCGATAGATATTAATAGCTACTTACTTTGTGCATACATATCATATAATGTATTACGAACGTCCATTTTAGAACTTTCACTCAGATCATGGGTCTCATCTTGTTTCCTTGGTGGTGATTTTGCAGGGGTTGAAAGCAGTTCATTTTTATCACTACGAATTTTGATGCTCGCTACAGTTCTCGTACTAATCTGTAAAGCAGCAGCGACTTTTTGGAACCAGAACACGTTAAAAAGATGTAGTTTATTTACCTGTTGTACAGCATTGAGAGATATAAGAGGACCCTTGTTATCCCTTTCCGATGTACTATTAATTTCGCCACAGTGCTTGATTATTCAAGCGTTTTCCAGGCATTTTGGTGGCTTCATATGAAGAGTATTTGGTCAATATTCTACAAATAATAGAGCTCTGAACAGAACTATTTATTAGTTGACAAGTATATTCCAAAATTCAATAATGGGATAGAAATCATAGTGACCGTTTGCCGTAAAAATTAAGGAAGTGCCTTCTGCATGTGCCAATATACGTTGAATAAAAATTGCTGCACTGTTCACGTTTTTTGTGGGAAATTCTGGTTATGTTTGATTTTATGGTATAACTTCCGTAACGCGGCTTTATTGATTTAAAAAAAGTTGTTACAAACACCCTCCCTGGATACTACAAATTTCCCACACAAAACGTGGACGGTGCAGCAATTTTTATTATGTCGACGTCCAATGAACCGTACATTAGACACTTCCAAAAATTAAACATACATATGACGTATCCTCAATCCGTCAAAGAATTTTCGATTATTTTTATTGCCTATAAACTCGACGGTACTGCCTTCTAAAACATGAAGCTATACCGAAATTCTAGGTTGTTCACTGTCTTTCTTGCATATGCACAAATAACTGAGACAGATAATAGTGCGAATGTCGTAAATAACTTTAGATGACAGAAGACCTACGTTTTTAAATTTTTAAATATACTTGACATGTTGACAAGAAGAATAATATAGACGGATGTTTACATTATTTCAGACAAAGGATGGTGCACCAATGCAGTTTATGCTATAAAGATTTGCCACTGCGCCATTTTGTTGTGTCATCAACAAGTGTCAGACGCGCATGAGTAATAAATTGGAAAAGAGTGTGCATAGTGTTGTGTTGTTGTGTTCAATATGTCGAAATTTATACCGAACAAAGAGCATTCGCGGACAGCATTAATTTTTTTTTTTCATTTGAAGAAAATTGCTGTTGAATCATACCGATTACTTCAAGAAGCTTATGGTGAACATGCTCTATCCCAAGATACGTGTGAACGATGGTTTCGACGTTTCAAAAGTGATGACTTCGATGTTGCAGACAAGGAACGTGGAAAACCACCAAAAAAATACGAAGATGTGGAATTTGCAAGCATTGTTGGACGAGGATGATTCGCAAACACAAAAACAATTCGCCGAGCAATTGTGCGTTAGTCAACAAGCTGTTTCCAATCGGCTATGAAAGATGGGAAAGATTCAGAAGACCGGTAGATGGGTACCACATGAGTTGAACGACAGGCAAATGGAAAAGCGCAAAAACACGTGTGATATTTTGCTTGCTCGATATATTTTGAGAATCCCAAGTGCAAAAAGTCATTGGTAGACCCAGGCGCACCAACCATATCGACCGCAAGACCGAATCGCTTTGGCAGAAAGACGATGCTTTGTGTTTGGTGGGACCAGGGCGGCGTGGTCTATTATGAGCTGTTAAAACCTGGGGAAACGGTTAATACTAAACGTTACCAACAACAATTGACCGATTTAAAACGTTCGCTGCTTAAAAAAAGGCCAGAATACCGAAAGAGGCAGCACAAAGTCATTTTTCTTCATGACAATGCGCCATCACATACGGCAAAACCAGTTTGGGACACGTTGGAAGCACTCAGCTGTAGTGGTGGGCGTTGAATGGACGAACAGTTTTTTTAGACTGTTTATTTCGCATTAACTGATAAACTAGTTTATAGTCTACCGATAAACTAGTTCACTCGTGAACGACATTTGTGCACGGTCACAACCTGACCGTCGACGAGATAAACTGTATGGCCCTATGGTCTACTACAGACGAATCGACGCGACAGGATGACGACGACGGTCCGAGTAAACACGAACAGTTCATTCGTGGACGTTGTTCTGTCGACGACGGTCAAAACAAGTCAAGAATTAAACTGTTTTATAAACTAGTTTATCATCGTCGATAAACTTGTCTCGTTTCGTTGACTGGAAAAGCGTCAACGACCCACCACTACTCAGCTGGGAAGTTCTACCCCATGCGGCTTACTCACCAGACTTGGCTCCTTCCGATTACCACTTGTTTGCATCGTTGGGTCACGCACTTGCTGAGCAGCGCTTTGGTTCGTACGAAGATGTGAAAAAATGGCTCGATGAATGGTTCGCAGCAAAAGGGGAAGACTTTTACTGGCGTGGTATTCACAAATTGCCCGAAAGATGGGAAAAATGTATAACAAGCGATGGAGCATACTTTGAATAAAGCACTTTTTATCATTCTTCCGAATTTAACATGTTTTTTTTAGAAAGAAAATCCGCATTTCATACTTGTATACCTGGTATATATCCAAGCTGACACCTGGCCGCCCACCTGCTGATAACCATAATTTTGCCCTGAATTCAGAAAAAAAAGTACAAGTGGAATAACATAAACCAATACTTAACAGTAATAAAACATCAACTGTTTCACAAATAAAATCTTTATATAATATATTGAATAATAGAAATAAAGAATTATGAATAAATTACCTTTTAGGATATTTGGGAAATCTAAAAAATCTAACTCCTTTGGAGATACCACGTATATTTTTACAAGCACTAACCGTACAACACAAAACATCCTCTGACATCTTTTTTATAATTATCTTCAATTATAACGTCAAACGAGTCATTTACTTATTGGAAAATTATTATTAATGAATTTCGGCGCCAGTTATAAAAATGATTTTCTTTGATATCCAAATGTAAACAACCCACGACGGCGCTGGCAGCCATGTTGTTGGTATGATAGGGGACGCATGCGTGATAAAAAACAGAACCTAAAAATTGCCTTAAGCGTCATTACCGTGTTTTATGTTTGCTGGGGTATTATACGAGGCTGGTTTGAAAAGTCCGTGCAGAAATAAAAACTACTTATGTGTTTGGGGTAAACCTTTTTTATTTTTCGACATAGTCTCCTTTTAGGCTTATACACTTTGTCCAACGATGTTCTAGTTTGTTGATCCCTTCCGAATAATAGGATTTGTCCAAGTCTGCAAAATATCCATTAGTGTCTGCAATCACCTCCTCGTTTGAATAAAATCTTTGTCCCGCCAGCCATTTCTTCAAATTGGGGAACAAATAGTAGTCCGAGGGAGCCAAGTATGGAGAATAGGGGGGATGTGAAACGAGTTGGAATTCTATTTCCATTAATTTTGCGACCACAACTGCTGAGGTGTGTGCTGGTGCGTTGTCGTGATGGAAATGGACTTTCTGTGGGCCAATCGCGGGCGTTTTTCTTGCAGCTCGGTTTTCAAACGGTCCAATAACGATGAATAATATTCACATGTTTTACCCTTTTCCAGATAGTCGATGAGGATTATCCCTTGTGAATCCCAAAAGACAGTCGCCATAACCTTTCCGGCCGAAGGAACGGTCTTCGCCTTTTTTGGTGCAGATTCCCCCTTGGTAACCCATTGTTTAGATTGTTGTTTGGTCTCAGGAGTATAGTAATGTATCCATGTTTCATCCACAGTGACGAAACGACGCTTAAAGTCCTCCGGATTCTTCTGGAACAGCTGCAAACCATCCTTGCAACACTTCACACGATTCCGTTTTTGGTCAAGCGTGAGCAATCGCGGCACCCATCTTGCGGATAGCTTTCTCATGTCCAAATGTTTATGCAAAATATTACGTACCCGTTCAGTCGAGATGCCCACAGCACTAGCAATCTCACGCACCTTAACTCTTCTGTCATCCATCACCATATCATGGATTTGATCAATGATTTCTGGAGTCGTAACCTCCACATGCCGTCCAGAACGTTCAGCGTCACTTGTGCCCATATGGTCAGTCCGAAAATTTTGAAACCACTTATAAACTGTTCTAATCGAAGGTGCAGAGTCACCATAATGTTTATCAAGCTTCTCTTTAGTCTCCTGAGGCGTTTTGCCTTTCATAAAGTAATGTTTAATCACCACACGAAATTCTTTTTCGTCCATTTCTTGAAAATCACTCGACTTCCTTGATTCACACGAATGCCAAACACAAAGAAATAGACCAATATGGCTGAAACTTGGTGTGCGTTCATTCAAGAGATGCTACTAACTAAACATGACCTCGATACGCGCCGGTGGTGCCATCTCTCGGACTTTGCACGGACTTTTCAAACCAGCCTCGTATATATGGGTAACACATTTTTTACTTACTTGTTTTTTGCTTATATTTTGTGTAGTTACGTAGACTTTATTTACTTTCCTTTCTATTAATTGATAAGAATTAACAATGGGAATTTCATAAACAATTAGTTCGCTTCTAGTAGCTATGAAACAATTATTAAATTAGCGAAACCAAACCGCAGGTTTGTAAGAGTAAATAAATAAAAATGACGTATTCGATGTTCTGCTTAAAAAGATTTGCGTATGTATTGGTGATTTATGGAATGAGATATTTTTAATTGTGTGGTTTACATTTTTTAAAAATTAACCGTTAATAACTGACGCTTTGCATTTTTCGCACATTACCTGCTACTTTCTTTAACAATAGAATATGAAAGATGACCCATCAGAAAATTCCAAATATTCTTTTAATTATTTTATTAAGCAACTTTGGCACATTTGTTTCTTTTCTCGCTAAGGTTAGTATGGTATTCGTGAAACAAATCACCCTCCGACATTTGTACATTTCTGCGCGTAGTTCACGAGAAACAAGATTTATCTTTTCGTCGCCTGTGTCTCGGTCTGTGTATAATACATAGGCTGAAAAGTCCCCAAAAATCGATTTTATTCTTCAAAATAGCTTCCTTCAACAGTGATATACTTATTCTAGTGATCTTCCAACATTTGGATACCTTTCATATAGTACTATTTGCCAAGCTGTCTAAAATAAGCCTTAGTTTCTTCATTTGAACGAAATCTTTTTCCCTGGAGCCACCTTCTCAGAGGACCACGCACACTTATGGAAATCCAGTTTCCGTTAAATTGACTCAAGTTTTGATATGATGTTTGTCTTGGTGTCCTGATCAAAAGTTTCCATAGGCACGAGGTCCGAAATTATATCGGTTACAAGATATACCATGATTAAGTTGTCATAGTGAACGCTTTTTTTTTTAAACTACAGTGAAGTCCGTTTATAACGCACTCCAAAAAATCACTAAAAATGGTTCGCTATTTCTGAAGTTCGTTACAAACAGTAAACAAAATCTTAGATCATTTTTCACTACTTTTTTATTTAGATTAGGCGCTAATGCGTAGAAAAGTAAATAATAATAATTATTAAATTAAAAGAAAACGTTCAAAGGAAAATAAAACAAGTCACACTAAAGTTATTATTATGTATGTTGGTACATATACGAGTATAAACGAAAACATTAAAATACGTAGTTTATACAATAAAATCAGTAATTTTCGTTTGTACAATTTTACTTGAAAAAGAAATGGTGTTTATATAATTGTCAAGGTCACAAAAACTACTCCATACATGTTCAGGAACTTCACAAAATTCAAAAAAATTGCGAGTTTCAGTGATTTTCTCAGTCACTTCTGAAATGGATGGAACATAAATATTATCTCCTTCTCCAAGCTCGTCTTCGTCGTCATTATCGCTTAAAATCTTTCCAGAAGTCACTGATATCACAATTTGATCATCAGTTAATATTTCTCTCGCCATTAATTCATTATCGGCACATACATATTCTTCAAAATTAAAGTGATTAAACATCTTTTTAATCTCTCTCTGTACTTTCTTGAATGTCAGCATCGTAAACAAATTCTAGACAATTAGTAGGATCTTCTCGATGTTTTTCAGTCCACTGAGTCAACGGTAGCTCATCATCTGAGTCATATCTACATTCCTTCCTTAAAAATCCGCCATGCTTAAAACAGTTTGCAATGGTTTCTGTACTGACTCTTTGCCAAGCCATATGGATAAAGTTTATAACGTCCAAGAGAGTTACAGAAAAAATGTTACCTTTATCAATCGTCTCTAACATTTTCATAAGTCAAATCTTTCTATAATGACATTTTAAAGAATGTATCACACCTTGATCCATAGGCTGGAGCTTTGCACTTGTGTTTGGAGGCATAAAAGCCAATTTTATTTGCTGTAGATCAACTTCAGGATGTGCTGGACAGTTGTCAATCAAAAGTAATATTTTTCTGTTTGTGAATTTTAATTCTTTGTCCCATTCGATCAGTTCGTTTTCAAAAATTTCTGATGTCATCCAGGCTTTACTATTTGATTTGTACTTTACTGATAAATGTTTGTTTTTAAAAGACTTGGGATTGGCGGACTTTCCTATCATCAACAATTTTCTTTTTTCTGTTTCAGACATACTTTTGATAATTTTCGACCAGCATAATTCTCTCCGACAAACTTTAATGTCTTATCAGGCGTCATTTTGTAAAACAAACCCGTTTCATTTTATCCGCATTAAAAATGTCCACGTATTCATCTTTCTCTTGTAAAGTATAGCCGGTAATAGGAATATGTTCATGTTGTTTTTGACTAAACCATTTAAGGAGTCCTTTATCGACTTGGTCATGTGTAGATTTTCTTACTTTTTTACAACTAAAGTTTCTTTTATCATAGATTGATAAGATTTCTTGCCTCTTCTTCCATATGGTAGAAACCATAGATTTAGTTAAATTCAACTGTTTTCAAACATCACTTTGTTTAACTATATTTTCTGTTTTCTTTATAATATCGTGTTTGTCTTTTAAAGTAAACGCTGTATGTTTTTGTGCTACTTTGATCAAATATGCATTAGAACCGCATAACATAAGTGAATTGAAAATAATACTGCTCGAATTAGCGACGCGGCGGAAACAAGTAGAATAGGGGTTCCCAGCGAGTTTCGGTGAATTCCCTAGATCAAGTCGCGCGACATCGAGCACAGGGAGTGGCAAGTTCGTTATAACCGGGTTCGTTATAATCGATAAAAATTTGCATCGGGCTTATGGAAGTTTTTTGGTGCATTATAAAATAGTTCCTTTTAACCGGAAATTGGCTATAAATGGGTTCGTTATAAGCAGACTTCACCGTAGTTAAATAAAATTGGAAAAATTTGCAACAACTTACTGAATTTTTAAAGTATTTTTCCATTTTACAACTTTCTCCCCCCGCATTTTTAAACAATTTTTACCATTTTGCAACAACTTCCACAATTTTTAAACAATTTACTACATTGTGCAACAATTTCCAGAATTATTTTTCCAATTAGTAACGTTTTATTGAAATTTTCAAGTATTTTTTAATTTTAGCAACGATTTCCAGAAGTTGTAAATAATTTGCCCGAATTGTTTAACTACTTTTATCCGGATTTGTTAACTATTTTTTACATTTTGCAACAATTTCCCTAATTTTCAAACAGTTGGTTGATTTTTGTAACATTATCCTGAATTTTTAAACAATTTTTTTAAGTTTGCAACACTTTCCCGAATTTTAAGAAAATGCCGTCATGAAAGTAAGATTGACGCATCTTCCACGTACACCTTCGCACAAAAACTAACACAGATACCAAACTACAACAACACTCAATTTTTCGATATTTTGGCAAAAATATCTAAGAAACAACCTTCAACTGATTTCACAATAGAGTTCAATGGAATTTTTGACTTATTGCTTGTTTTTCAAAGATTTTTAATAAAAAACTCGATAATTGAACAGTTAATTACTTACTTAACATTAAGTAAATATGAAATTCCAGAAACACAATGAAATTGTACTCACCTTTAGAGACAGAATTCATTTTACCCAATTAAAATTGGTCTACTTTTGCACATTCTATAATAGATTAAATTTGATGACGTCTGACGTGCTTCACGAGAGATGCTGCGTGGCACTCGACGCTTCGAAATGAAATGAAAGTTATGAGACAGGTGCAAGCGGAAGATGCACCTGTGTTGTCGTTGTCGAGGAGTTGGCAAAATTATTCAAAGATTAAAAATCCCTAAATAGAACCTTTTGTGTTATTTTGGCCAGCTTTTCGGGACATTTTTCTTCTGTGCGGCACCCATCAGGCATATAGCTTTTCATATGCAAATATTCATGCAAAATATGCCTCACGCGTTCTGTTGATATCTTCACGATGTCAGATATCTTTCTCACTTTCACTTTGTGGTAATTCATAACAATACAGTTGATTTGTTTTTATTTTTTAGAGTGTCTGCCTCATTGGGATGTCCGGAACGTAGTGCCCCATCGGTGCTTGTAGGACTGCATTTAAATTCACTGAATCATCGACATATAGTTGCTTTGGACGAAACAGATGTGCCATAAGACTTCTCAAGCTGTAACTCACAAACTATCAGAAAAATTTTACACGAATCTTCTGACAGTTGAAAATCATACTTTTTTTTTGTTTGTGCTTCCATCTCCCGAAAGTCTCGGGCCTTTTCACCCCATGTAGTTTGACGTAATTCTAGATCGCTCATAAAACAAGCATAGTTTGTTAATTTGGCATCGACATTGAAACTCCCAATAACAAACCAGTCAGCAACGGTGTACGACTAATTTGAGACACCTTATATATGTACCTAGCATAAACAGTAAAATTAGTTCTTGATGTTATGTCTTTATTATTGTTTTTTGCTTGAGCAGTTGCCGAAACTCTAAATATCCTCCGAATTCAAAACCTGTTTATTACATGATGTAATAAGATTAGGATTTCAAATCACCATGGTAACCGATAAACAATGGCAAGATTTATTGAACAAACATTCCAAGAAAAACCTGCTTGGTTAATTTCGATTTGCTTATATGTATATGCATGTACTTGTCTTAACCTTTGAGTGTCCGAGGACTATGTACAGTCTGACAAGTAAGAACGTGACCTCTCGTATTCTTGAAAAAATGTGCTTGGAGAACATTTTTTGCCATCAGTTTATTCTTTGGTGTGCTAACAATGGCACAATTACCTTAGTAAGTGGTCCAATAGCCTCCTGCATCAATAATCGCCTGGCATCTTCGAGGCATGCTGACGACGAGATTTTCTGCATATTTTGCAAATTTTTCGAATCTCGCGAGACAACTGAGTCAAAGTCCTTAGACTCTTTCCTCTGAGCTTTCTCTTTACAAGGGATCAAGCGTTTTCAATGTGTTGGCCTCGGGCGATTGGGAGGGCCACTCTGGTATCTTATCGTGAGCCAAAGCGAACCACCCAACAAAGTTTCTTCAACGCGCTTCGAAATTTGACATCACGTAGATGTTGTCGAATGGTCTCATGGGACACATTCAAACCCAATTTTCTTAATTTTGCCACTTCTTGACGCAGCATCAATTTCGGATTCCGTGAAAACAAAGACACGATTCGTTTTTCGACTTTCGGAGTGACTTTGCCTACCGAGCAAGTCGTCGACATTTTTCGTCTCGTTAAAATGATTTATCTACTCCTTTAAAATGACACCGACTCTCAATGTGTAATTTTAGGCCGCTTTTGAAAGCAACAAAGAAATACTGCTTCGAATCGACGGGCAAACAATTTTGAATTTTACGTGATTTCGAGGAAAGTTCGGAATCGACTGATCTTCTGACATAGGCCTCCTCCTGTCTTTTCCATTCCACTCTATTCTCAGCTATATGGTGCCAGTTCCTGCCGACCTGTTGTTTCACGTCATCGATCCATCTTTTTGGTGGTCTTCGCACACTTCTCCTGTGTCTTCTAGGTCTCCATTGTATTAAATTTCATTTCTTATCCGCCTCCTCTCTAGCGACATGTCCTACTCAAGTCCATTTTAGAGTTGCCACACACTTTATGACATCCTCGACTTTGATTCGTAGACGTACTTCCTCGTTACGCAAGTGGTCTCTAAACGTTACTCCCAGCATAATTCGTTCTATAGCTCTCTGGGTAGTTCGAAGTTTATTAGCTCTTTTCACCGTTAATGTTAGGGTTTCTAATCTATACATCATTACAGGGATAATCCATGTGTTAAAACTTTGGTTCTGAGATTGATCGGGATATCAAGACTTTTTAAGACGTGACCCAGTTTTCCAGTGGCTGCCCATGTCATTCTAATTCTCCTACTCAATTCGGCTTTTTGCTTCTCTTTATAAAGTTTTATTTCACAACCTAGGTGAATATATTCTTTTACTTTTTCTATATTACTGCCTTCAACATAGACTGGTGTTTCATCTAGAGTCAAGGTTTTAGTTTTGTTAAATTCATAGTCAGCCTAACTTTTTCTGAAGCTTCCTTCAGATCCTGGACCATTTCCTGTAACTCTTGTAAGCCGTTGTCTATCAAAACTACATCGTCAGCAAAACGGTGGTGGTTCAAGTATCTTCCTTCAATATTTATTCCTCTCTCCTCCCAATTCAGTTGTTTAAATACGTCCTCCAAAACCAGTGTAAAAAGTTTCGGCGAGATAGTGTAGCCTTTTCGTATAGGTATTTAAGAAGGTCTCGCTATTTTGAATCTATTCTAGCATTGTTCATAGCTTGAAATACGGTCCATAGCTCTACAGAATCGAAAGCTTTGGTGTAATCTATAAAAGCTAAATGAACCGAGACATTATACTCACTGCATTTTTTCGATCGAAAAATGCAATCGACTGATACTTTGTCCTTGACCTTTGTCTACGACTTATGTCATAGACAAAGGTTGCCTCTACCGATTTTTTGTCGAATTGCTAGAATCGCATCTACCAAAAATGAATTATCACGGATACGTTCTTACTTGAATGTACGTACGTACGTGGGCCTGTTGATAAGTTTCTAGCCTAACATAGAAAAAACAAGCAAATCTCAAAAACAAAAATTGTTTATTCATCACAGTCTCCTTTCACCTTTATACACTTATATAAAGTTATAAAGTAACTCAGGTCCTTTCAAAGAACTCCTTTGTCAACATTGGTATAACAACTAAAGACGAAACGAAAAGAATCGTATTTTTAGAAGTTACCAAAAGAGTTCTTCGTATTTGCTGAACCATCCCAAGACGCGTTTCGCCGTATCACGGCTCATCAGCTGGGGGAGGTTCAGCAAATACGAGAACACATTTTTAGTCCTTTATCCAGGTAACTAATGGAAAACTGTAACAAATAGATGCTTATACTGTACTCTGTCGGCGACTTACTAAGCCTATTCAAGCAGAGCGGCACAGCACGGCTGGCACTTATTGCAGAAACGCACCTTTCTCGAGCTTACTGCTCGAAGGCATAGATGGCAGCATTGGTATAACAACTAAAAACGAAACGAAAAGAATCGTATTTTTAGAAGTTACCAAAAGTGTTCTTCGTATTTTGTAACTTCTAAATACGATTCTTTTCACTTCGTCTTTAGTTGTTATACCAATGTTGCCATCTATGCCTTCGAGCTCGAGAAAGGTGCGTTTCTGTAATAAGTGCCAGCCGTGCTGTGCCGCTCTGCTTGAATAGGCTTAGTAAGTCGCCGACAGAGTGCTATTTGTTACAGTTTTCCGAACTCCTTTGTGTTGGTTTGCCAACCAGTCTACGACAATATTTCTAATTTCTTCATTTGAGGGAAATTTATATCCTTTCAAATCTTTTTTTTTTTTTGAGTCTTCGGAATAGTTAATAGTCCAAGGGAGTTCATTAATAAGTTCAAAGTCTAGTTCGTATATGTATAACTAACAGCAATTTGTCAGAAGGCGCATTGTCCTGCAAGGACAGCACCCCTTTAGACATTTTTTCTCGGTGTTTTTCCACAATTTTTTGGGGAAGTTTATTTAGTAATGAAGAATAATACTCTCCAGTTACTGTTTTGCCGTGTTTCAAGTAATCTTTTTTTTTTAAGGGCATAACAACACGTGCTAGAGCACATCAGCGTTGATGGTGCAGGTATTAAAAAGGAATCCGTCGATTGCCACTCGTAAAGAACGTTCTCAGGAAACACGAGAACCATAAACAAGACTTTTCAGACATACCATAATAACCTAACTTAGTCAACAATTCGTTATGCCAAACACGGTCAAATGCCTTAGATATATCAAGTAAAACCGCTTGAGATTTTCTAAAATGTTCAATCGCGTTGTTCCAAACGTGTATGACATAAGTTAGAAGATCTAACACGTACTCCGAAAAGTTTTTGGTCTGACACATGGATGTCTCCCTTTTCAAAAAATCCATATGATTTAGAAAGTACCAACCTTCAAACTATACGTAACAAAATTTCATGATATTTCGACGATTAGTTTACAAATTACAGTAGTTTTAGTGACGCTACTTTTAATATTTTAAAAACAATGGAAAAAAATCGAATTTCGTGTGTTGATTAAACACTGTTTTTTGATGGGAAAAAATACCGTTCAAGCAAAGCAATGGCTTGATAAGTGTTACGGGGCTTTGCCCCTGGAAAATCACTCATCATTTGCTGGTACGCTGAATTTAAACGCGGTCGTACAGATACAAATGATGCTGAACGCTCTGGACATCCAAATGAGGTGGTTACATTGGAAAACATCAAAAAAATCACAAAGTTGTTTTGGATTACCATAAAGTGAAATTGCATGAGATAGCTGACACCCTAAAGATATCAAAAGAACGTGTTGCTCATATTTTGCATGAACATTAGGGCATGAGAAAGCTCTGTTTGAAATGGGTATCGCGCAATAACGTGTTGATGATTCTGAGCGCGTTTTGGACCTGTTTAAGAGCAATAAAAAATGATTTTTTTCATGCGATATGTGACAATAGATGAAACATGGATCCACTACTACACACCTGAATCAAATCGGCAGACAGCTGAGTGGACAGCAGCCGGTGAAAGCCCCTCGAAGCGACCAATGACACAACAGTCGGCTGGTATTTTGGGATGCGCTTGGAACAATTTTCATCAACTATGCTGAGAAGAAAAAAACCATCAATAGCGAATATTATTTAAAGTTATTGGTGCGTTTGAAGGTAGAAATCGCAAAGAAACGGCCCCAAATGAACAAGAAGAAAGTGCTTTTTCATCAAGACAATGCACCGTGTTACAACTCAGTGGTTACGATGACAAAATTGTATGAATTGAAGTTCGAATTGCTTCCTCATCCAATGTATTCTTCAGATTTGGCCTCCAGCGACTATTATCTATTCGCAAACCTCAAAAAAATGCTCGCGGGAAAGATATTTTAGAGGATGCTGTTTGATAACCTTGTCCATGACTTCCGATATTATTAAAAGCAGTACGGGTAAGCGATAGTTGTTTGGCAAGGTCTCCTTGCCTTTTTTGGGTCTCGAATGAACTGTAGCGCATTTTGAGCAAGAAGAAAATATTCCCTTTCTGTAGGATTGGTTGAAAAGTCTACAGGAATCCAAAGTTTTTTTGGCGCTAAATTTCATTAAAACACGTTTTATGATACTCTGTTTAAAGACAATATCGGGCCTCCTTGACTGCCCTATAGGAATATAAATAATAAATTTGTAAGAGGTCATCCATCCTGGTCCCAAAAAAAACAAAAATAACTTCCTGTAGATTTCTGTAGGCCAAACTTATTGGGGCGGGTTGAGCCAGCGTGTTTCCACTTCTTCGATTGTTCCTTTGTTTCTGGATCATAATGATGAACCCACGTTTCATCCGTAGTTACCATTCGATCCAAAAGTTAGACGAATCCTCTTTAAAGCGCCTACAAAACAATTTGGGGGCTGTGACTCTCGTCGTGAAAAAACACCTTTGGAATATTATAAATCCCTACACAAAAATTTCACCACCCATCATACCCGCTCAATTATATTATTTAGTTTTAAGGATACTCATTCCGTATTATTTTCCCGACATTTACGTTGTTTCTATATTAATTTGAAAATGTATAGTGAAAAATATGACGTGTATACGATATACTTTATTCAATTTTAACGATATTTTACTTTTTTGCAGTAAGAGGTACCGAATTCGTCACAGGCATCGACAACGAAGGCATTGATTTTTCGCAACTGGAAGATTTCATCAACAGCGATGGCAGCACCAATCAAAACTTTACGTTCGGGGATTCCCTAACCTCAGTGCCATCTGGCGGAAAGCTTTTAAACGTGATAGTCGAGAATAAAAGAAATAATAATGGGTAAGTGATCTTGTTTAGATTTATTTTTTGTCATTCACTAGGATCCAGTGTAGAACTGTAGGTCTGTGGACGTGTCTATCGAAATATAACTATTTTTACCCACTTTTAGACACTCGCTCCCAGAAAGCCCGCCAGATTCAAGTTCGGAACACCCGTATAGCCCCCAGGATGGATGCGAAGCCCCCTTAAACACGTCGGACAGTATATACACGAACCTAACCTCAAATTTGGGTCCAAATATTTACAAACAAGGCATATTGAATCCGATTTTGGCCGATAACCTGATATTAGGTTCCCATATTGTTGTTGCCGATCAAAATAGCGAAGGATTGGTGGATAATAGCATTTTACAGGTATTTTTATGTGTAATTTAAGGACATTTTTCGCTGGAGATGGTTATTTTTATGAAACTGTGATTTTTCGTTTTTAGTTGTTCACCGCTTTTATTTTACATATAATTATGTGGTAAATTTGTTGCTAACCTAAACTAACGTCGATTTTAACAAAACCTCACTATAAAATTTTTAAAAAAATGTAAAGGGTTTTTCAAATTGACCGGTTTTTTAAATTCTTGAATAAAACACAGATGGCGTTGCGAAATAGCCTGGGTCTTGTGACGTTTAAAAAGTGTAATGTATGACATTTATAAAAATGGAATCGTTTAATATACAACAACGCGTTTAAATTATTGAATTATTTTATGAAAATGGCGTTCACAATGTTTTTAGAAAATTACGTAATATTTCCGGTCTGCATAATCTTCCATCTGAAAGTATTATCGATCAAATTCTTCAAAAATTTCAAGGAACTGATTCGCTGGAAGATGAAAGAAGAGAAAGATATAACAGGTTGGCTGAAAAGTTTTTGGTCTGACACATAGATGTCGCTCTTTTCAAAAAAGCCATATGATTTTTAGGAAGTACTAACCTTCCAACGATACGTGCCAAAATGTCATGACATTTCGAGATTAGTTTACAAGTTATAGTGGTTTTAGTGACGCTACCTTTGATATTTTCAAAACAATGGAAAAAGCGAATTTAGTGTGTTGATTAAACACTGTTTTTTGATAGGAGAAAATACCGTTCAAGCAATGGCTTGATAAGTGTTACGGGGATTCTATCCCTGGAAAATCACTCGTCAGTTACTGGTGTGCTGAATTTAAACGCGGTTATACAGATACAAATGATGCTGAACGCTCTGGATACCCAAATGAGGTGGTTACACCGGAAAACATCAAAAAAATCCACAAAATTGTTTTGGATGCCGTAAAGTGAAATTGTGTAAAATAACCGCCACCTTAAAGATATCAAAAAAATGTGTTGGCCATATTTTCCATGAACATTTGAGCATGAAAAAGCTGTGGTCGAAATGGGTACCGCGTTTACTCATAGTGGACCAAAAACAACAACGTATTGATGATTCTGAGCGCTGTTAGGAGCTGTTTAAGCGCAATTAAAAGGATTTTTTGATGGGATATGTGCCAATGGATGAAACAGATCTATCACTACACACGGGAATCAACTCGGCAGTCAGCTGGGTGGGCAGCAGCTGGTGAAAGTCGCCCGAAGCGACCAAAGACACAATAGTCGGCTGGGAAGGTTTTGGGCTCTGTATTTTGGGATGCGCATTGAATAATTTTCATTGACTATGCTGAGAAGGGAAAACCATCAATAGCGAATATTATATAAAGTTATTGGTTCATTTGAGGCAAAGAAACACTCCCAAATGAACAAGAAAAAAGTCTCTTTCTTCAAGACAATGCACCATGTCACAAGTCAATGGTTATGATGGCAAAATTGCAGGAATTGAAATTCGAATTGCTCCCTCATCCACCGTATTCTCCATATTTGCCCCCAGTGACTATTATCTATTCGCAGACCTCAAAAAAATGCTCGCAGGAAAGAGATTTGGCTCCAGTGAAGAAGTTATCGCCGAAACTGAGGCCTATTTTGAAGGCAAAGACAAATCCTCCTACAATAAAGGTATATATATGTTAGAAAAGCCTTGTACTGATTGTATCGCTCTTGAAGGAGACTATATTGATGAATAAAGTCGAATTTTTCAAAAAAAAATGTGTTTTAAGTAACTAGACCAAAAACTTTTCAGCCTACGTGTCGTTCACAAGAGCATCTTCATTTGGTTCGTGAAAGTGTTGCTAAAGACCCAGAAATATCCATTAGTCGACGTTCACAACAAGTTGGACTCAATGAATCCACAACATGACGTATTTTGCGAAAGGATTGAACTCTGAAGGCTTATAAGGTTCAAATAACACAGGACTAAAGCCATTGGATCATTTAAAACGTCGCACCTTTATCAATTGGATTAGAGAACAACCAGATGATTTTTCTCAAAAAGTTATCTTTTCCGACATTTTCAAATTGGTGGCTCTGTTAATAAACAAAATTGCCATATTTGGGGTGAAGCAAATCCACGATTAATTCATCAGCAAACTTTAAATCCTAAACGAGTCACTATTTGGTGTGCATTATGATCAGGAGGTGTCATTGGTCCTTCTTCGAAAATGATGCTGCTGAAGCTGTAACTGTAAATGGTATTCGATATCGTGATATGATAACTGCATTTTTGTGGCCTGAATTGAATAATAATACTCTGGAGGACATTTTGTTTCAGCAGGACGGCGCAACACTGCTCTCGTTGTTAGAAACATTTCCTGGACGTGTAATCTCCAGAAACGGCGATGTTAATTGGCCACCAAGATTCTGTGGACTATTTTCTCTGGTGTTACGTGAAAAGCCAGGTCTATAAGAATAACCCACAATCGATTCTTCAGCTAAAGGACGAAATGACTCGCGTTTTTGGTGAGTTAGAACCACAATTACGCCAAAATGTCATCGAAAATTTTGACAAAAGAGCAGACATCTGTGATGCTGCAAGAGGTGGACATTTGGCGAATATCGTTTTTCATCTTTAAATGTCGTACATTATGTACTTCAATTACCAATACATTTTTCTTTAAATCAACGCCATCTGTGTTTTATTCATGAATTAAAAAACCGCTCAATCTGAAAGACCCTTTAGTTAAAGAATATCATCATTATGATCATTTTAGAGTTTTTAGTGTTTCCAAGATGCTTGTTTTCACATTAAAAAATTTAGATACGTGGTGTGGTTCAAAAGTTTCCGGAATGAATTCCATGAGTATCATCCCCCATCCTCCCTTATGCTTCTGATTTGACATCATATGGCTTTGGGTTGTTTCCTGATATGAAGTTGAGGATAAACGGTCGCCGCTTAATATGGTAGAGGAAATACAACGCCAATTGCATGCGGCGTTGGAGGCACTGACACTGTTCGGCCCATAGAAAAAAAAACGGTGGGTCGATGCATTTGGGTGCAAAAAGATTACACTGAAGATGAAGAGAATGACAAAACCTTAAAGATCAGATTTTGTCGCATTAGTCTGGGAACTTTGGTACCGCACTACGTAGTGTGTTTTATTGTGTTGTGTTTATATCATTTTACCCTTTTTACAGGATAATAGGCTTTTAGTTACACAGGACGTTAGAAATGGAAATAATATTCTGGGAAATAGGCTGCTCCAAGAAAGTTTATCTTCTGACCACGGCATCATACTGGCTGAAAATGTACCAGGTTAGTGTCTTAGCAAAAAAAAAAAAGCAACCAGTTTAGTATAGTTATATACGTATATTGGGTTGGCAAATAAGTAACTGCGGTTTTCACTAATACATCGCGTTTGTGGAATTTTTAGGTATATCTACGTACTCGAACTGTCAGCTTTATATTGTTGTTTGGCAGTTGGTACTTCAGTTGGTAACCAGCAAAAAAAAATGTATTAATCGGCTGTGTAGTTTTTGTTTGACGTCGCACAGAAGAAAAATGTCCCGAAACGCAGGCCAAAATATGAAGGTATTATTTGATTTCGACAAAACTCGGTATATGGGTGTTTTGAGACCGCTAATCACGAATATGAAGTCAAATTTTCAAAAAACACAATGGCGGCTCCAAATTAGCTGACTCTTTTTGGAAAAACGTGAATTATTTTTATGTAACTCTATATATATATATATATATATATATATATATATATATATATATATATATATATATATATATATATATATATATACATATATATATATATATATATATATATATATATATATATATATATATATATATATTTGATTTTTGGGGTTCCTGATTCCGAATGTGAATTTCAAAAAAAAATGGCGGTTCCAAAATGGCGAACTATTTTTACAAAAGCGTGAATTAATTTTATGAAACTTATAAATTTTTAAACAATTTGCTACATTTTGCAACAATTTCCACAATTTTAAAATTATTTTTCCAATTTAGTAACATTTTATTGAAGTTTCAAGTCTTTTTCAATTTTAGCAACAATTTCCCGAAGTTGTAAACAATTTGCTACATGTAACATTTTTCCGAATTGTTTAACTAACTTTATCATTTTGCAACAATTTACAGAATTTTTAAAGTATTTTTCCCATTTTGCAACATTTACTCGAATTTGTTATCTAATTTTCACATTTTGCAACAATTTCCAGAATTTTCAAACAATTGGTTAAATTTTGTAACATTATCCCTAATTTTTTAACATTATCCCTAATTTTTTAACATTTTTTTTTTTTAAATTTACAACACTTTCCCGAATTTTAAGAAAAACGCGTTCATGGCGTCCACGCACACCGTCACACAAAAACTAACACAGATACCAAACTTGCGACATCTACCACTCAATTTTTCAATATTTTGGCAAAAAATGTCTAAAAAACAACCTCCAACTCATTTTCACGGGTGTTAGAATTCAATGGAGTTTTTAACTTATTGCTTGTTCCTTAAAGATTTTAACTTGATGACGTCTGACGTGCTTTACTAGAGATGTTCCGACGCTTCGAAATGAAATGAAAGTTATGAGACAGGTGCAAGCGGAATATGCACCCGAATGGTCGTATTCAAACAGGTAAAAATTTCTAAATAGAATCTTTTGTTAAGATGAGCAACGCTCTGGTCGTTCAGTTGAAGTTGATGGCGACCAGATGAAAGTAACAATCGATGCGGATCGTCATACCACCACACGCGAGTTTGTAGAGAAATTCAATGGATCACATACATGCATTAAAAATCTCAATTTAAGAGCTTCTCGTTAACTTAAAGGAATTTACTTAGAGCAACGCATTAGCATCTGCGTAGATTTGTTTATCAGATGCACCGAGAATGGTCTATTTTTGGGACGTTTAAAACTAGCGAGGAAAAATGGGTTGTTTATAACACGATAATATCAATTAAAAAAGATCGTGAAGCAAGCAAGAGAAATCAGCGCAAATACCATCCAGTCATTTCCTTTTGTGTTATGTTATCAGTTTGGTGGAATTCCCGAGAAATCGTCTCCTTTTAAATTTAACCACGCAACCACTCCATCAATGTAGATGTAGACATTCAACAACTAACCAAACTGAACCATGAAATTGAAGAAAAGCGACCAGAATTAGCCATTGACTATATTTGGTTACTCGGTAGAAATTTTGCGTAGCTTGATTGAGGTGAGTAGCCACATCCACGATATAGTCCATCAGATTACTGCTACATGGTGTAAAAAATCCCGAGATTTTTGAGTAAAAAACAATGTTTTTCCCAAAAATTGATTTTATTCTTCAGCATAGTTTCCTTCAAGACCGATACTCTCCAGCGTTCCTCCTACATTTGGATTCCTTTCATGTAATATGATTTGTAAGCCTCAGTTATAATATTAGATAATCTAAGATTAATTAAAAATGTATCTAATAGGAGATTGTTGAACGCATACGAAAGTATGGAAATTATAAAATGTAAAAGTAGTTTAAATAAAGACAGAGGGCCTATTCTACTGGTTACTTGACCGGAACTGATGGCCTCGTCTATGCCATTAGTTCCGCCTCAGTAATTCGGGTGTTAGGCTAAATATAAATAGGGTAAATTTGTTCTTTAGCTTTAGTCAATCGCCGCTCCTGATGAAGCTAACATGGTTAGCGAAACGCGCGTCAAGCGCAAAAATAAAGTGTTTGGTATAGAGGTGATATATACTGAGAAGTTTCAATAATTGTGGTGATGCCAAATCGCGCTTGGATCAGTTTTTTTCCCATAAAAATTTTGTAAAAATGAAATGAAGTTACTGCCTACACGATGATAAAAAAATCTTCGATAAAAATGAACAGTACCAGGTGTATAAGTATGAAATGCGGATTTCAGACAACAGATGGTGCACCAATGCAGTTTGTGCTATAAAGATTTGATACTACGCCGTTTTGTTGTGTCATCAACAAGTGTCAGACGCTCACGAGTGATAAATTGGAAAAGTGTGTACATAGTGTTGTGTTGTTGTGTTCAATATGTCGAAATTTATACCGAACAAAGAGCATTCGCGGTCAGCATTAATTTTTTGTTTTCATTTGAAGAAAACTGCTGTTGAATCATACTGATTACTTCGAGCAGCTTATGGTGAACATGCTCCATCGCAAGATACGTGTGAACGATGGTTTAGGCGTTTCAAAAATGGTGACTTCGATGTTGCAGACAAAGAACGTGGAAAACCGCCAAAAAAATAACGAAGATGTGGAATTGCAAGCATCGTTGGACGAAGATGATTCGCAAACACAAAAACAACTCGCCGAGCAATTGGACGTTAGTCAACAAGCTGTTTACAATCGGCTACGAGAGATGGGAAAGATTCAGAAGACCGGTAGATGGGTACCACATGAGTTGAACGACAGGCAAATGGAAAAGCGCAAAAACAAGTGTGACATTTTGCTCGCTAGGTACAAAAGGAAGTTGTTCTTGCATCGTATAGTTGGGCGCACCATCCACATCGACCGCAAGACCGAATCGCTTTGGTAGAAAGACGATGCTCTGTGTTTGGTGGGACCAGAGGGGCGTGGTCAATTATGAGCTGTTAAAACCTGGGGAAACGGTTAATACTAAACGTTACCAACAACAATTGACCGATTTGAACCGTTCGCTGCTTGAAAAAAAGGCCAGAATACCGAAAGAGGCAACACAAAGTCATTTTTCTTCATGACAATGCTTCATCACATACGGCAAAACCAGTTCGCGACAGATTGGAAGCACTCAGCTGGGAAGTTCTACCCCATGCGGCTTACTCACCAGACTTGTACGAAGATGTGAAAAAATGGCTCGATGAATGGTTCGCAGCAAAAGGGGAAGATTTTTACTGGCGTGGTATTCACAAATTGCCCGAAAGATGGAAAAAATGTATAACAAGCGATAGAGCATACTTTGAAAAAAGCACTTTTTATCATTCTTCCGAATTTAACATGTTTTTTTTAGAAAAAAAATCCGCATTTCATACATTTACACCTGGTATATTACTGAATAATGTTATTTCGTTCCATGAAAAAAAAACTAGTGACTGCTTGTTTGCCAACCCGTTTTGAGCACCAATCTAAAAAATAATCATTTTTTTATAATCATATTGTATAAAAACACTTTATTCTAGAAAATAATAGACAAGTACTCCTTCCCAACGTCCAATCAGAACCGAATTCGAACTTTGACCGAACCCTGTACGATCAGAAGGAATTCGGCGATGAAAAACATTTGGTTCACTTAGGCTTCACTCCCGGAATAGAGAGTATTTCCAGGACGAACTTGGAGAGCGGCATAAATTTGGAAAATAACTTGGACAATATACCCAGTGTTTATACGAATTTACAGAGCGCGCCGAAGAAGAGAAAACTGAGCCAGGGACAGGAGAATACGATGGTTAAAAGTGAGCCTGGTGAGTTAAAATACTGGTAATCTAAGAACTGATGAACATTTTAAATTAAAAAGAGCAGCACTCGCCGTGTGTTTTATTTTGATTATATTTTATTTATTTGAATTACGCAAATTAGCATCAGGGAGTAGTAAGGGCCCCAGAGTTTTACCTACATTTTACCTGTAATGCAGCAGTTGAACAACTTTTGTGGAATATCATCTGGGATCGGTTTAATATTCGCAATCTTTTATGTTTGAATTTAACAGGAAAACAACCCTTTTTTTTGTTGTTCAGGGCTACATAGTTTGAAATTTGTTTTCCTTAACCTCGTACACAATCCATATACTTCTTCAGACTGGTCTTCCTTATCAAGTAAAAATTAGTCCCAGTTTTTTTAAAACCCTACAGTCCTTAAAAAAACCTTCATTCTTCGTATTACCGCTAAATACGGGGCCAGACGCCTAGTTGCCAATTGCCTTCGCTAATTTATCGCTTCTTAACAATATTGGGAAATCATAAAAAAATCACCTATTCGCAGAAGATGTTAATAAAACGGAAAAGAACGAGCTTAATATACGAGAGTTATGTAAAAAATAAGGTTCCATTTTTTTCAGGTGTAAGGCATTTTTTATTTGAACTGAAAAATACATCATTGGAAAGCTTAATTTCTTAGCTATTTTTCAACATAATCTCCAGATTTTTTCCACGCATTTTTGTTGACGACTAATCCACTTTTGGAATCCCGCTTCAAAGAAGTCCGCCAGTCCGTGGAGGAATTTGGTGACCGCTTCCTGCACTTCTTCATCAGTCTCGAAACGTTGTCCACCCAAGTGTTGCTTTAATTTTGGAAACAAGTGGAAGTCACTCGGTGCAAGATCAGGGCTGTAGGGAGCATGTTCAACGAGATCCCAGCCAAAACTGTCGATTAAATCCTTGGTTTGGCGAGAGATGTGCGGGCGCCCATTGTCGTGGTGCAGTCTAACGCCTTTTGTCAGTCTTCCTCTCCGGCGATTTTGGATGGCTCTTCTGAGTTTTTTCAAGGTCTCACAATAATTTATCGAATTTATTGTGATCCCTCGAGGCATAAACTCAACAAGCAGGACACCCTTACGGTCCCAAAAGACCGTAACCATCACTTTCCCTGCGGACAGCGTCTGCTTGAACTTCTTCGGTTTAGGCGATCCAGTATGGCGCCATTGTCGTGATTGTTGTTTTGTTTCCGGGGTGACGTAATGACACCACGTTTCATCCCTGGTAACAATGGCGTCTAAGAAATCTTCGGTATTCTCGGCGCATTCTCGAAGAAACTCCTGGGCACACTTGATGCGACCGGCTTTGTGGGTTTCTGAAAGCATGTGCGGGACCCACCGTGCACACACCTTGTGATAACGTAACCTTTCATTCAAAATCGTGTGGATTGTTTTTTCACAAACATCAGGAACCCGGGCAGCCAGTTCCCGAATCGTTATCCTCCTATCCTCGAGCAGAATTCGCTCAATCTTCGACAGAACTTCGTCGGAGATCGATGGTCTTCCGCTTCTCTGCTCATGGTGGATGTCTGTGCGTCCTTCGGAGAACTCCTTACACCATTTGCGGACGTGTTGAAGTCTGATACAAGCTTCCCCATAAACTTCACACAACTGCCTACGAATTTCGCACCTGGCGGTGACGGCGATCGGAGGTTCCATCGCGGATGGCTGTCAGGCCGGCACTGAACGTCGCAGCGCGTTCTACCAAGGCGGGATCTAGAGTGGGGGAATCAGCGCACACGGCGGTGTTGCCGGATTTCGCCTAGCATCTCGCGCGGCGAGTTTACAGCGTTGGGAACCTTATTTCTTACACAACCCTCGTAGTATTATTGGATACTACCCGATCGGGTACGCGGTTTTCGGATCCTACGTAGCCGGGTACCTGGTTTGACGCTTTCTACGTAGTCGGGTACCCGGTTTTGCCGGATCGTAAAAAGTACTACCCTCTAGCATACATCTCTAAATATTATATTCTTTAAAATTTTCAATAGGACACTCTTTAATCGCCACAGAAAGATCACGGAAAGAGGAGTTATAGGTTCGGGAAAAATCTGGAAAAATAGGTGAATTTTTTTTTTAATTTTCGCTGGACGCCCTGTATTTATAATAATAAATAATAAAATGGTGTACGCGCCCTTATATCTGACCCTCACAAGCAATAAGTTTTTATTTCCATATACTCGCCGTATTGAAATAGAGCGTCAATGTTCTTATTCCTTTCTATAGAACACTGTACAACATCACAACTGAGCCCGTCTGATCAATTCGCAGCGTCGATAGATGAAGAGTACGCCTCTTCTGAAGCTTGCCTCTCCGAATCGCAGTATCAGTGCATTAGATTCAATCCGTTCCAGCAAGCAAACTGGCATACCCTGTGTGATCAAAATTTGACCGAATTGTAAGTATTGTGTGTCTAGATTACTATAAGTTAGCTTAGGTTGTCGTTATGTGATATAGTCAAGAATTATTATTTATTTTTATCATGTGTAGTGCATGTTGCAAAAAACACTTTTTCTAAATAAATGAATTTGTCGGTTTAATACAGGGTGTCCCAGTATTCCGTGTACGTAGAGTTACTGTGGATTTCTGGGATGAAAATATGACCATTTAACCCAACTTATCTTAGTCGAAAAATTCGAAATTTGTGAGATACAGGGTGTCAAAGTTATACTTTTATTTTAGTTTTTCTTAGGTGGCTTTCTTAATAATTATACTATTTGTACAAGATTCGGTGTTAAGGGGTTTTCCGAGATGAGAAATCGAAATCAGCTCACAGTTTTGTTGTAAATTGTAGGGGGCGCTACTCATTGCACTGTGTATACTTTTATATAGTCATAACTTTTTCATATCACTCTGTATGATATTTTTAATTAAATATTCGTTTTCTCCGTCTTCTCCTGTTTAAAAAAGCTCTCTCGGTAAATGTTGCTCCGAGCAACAGAGATAGTGGGATGTTTATTTCCATTTTTTAATTCCATTGTCAAATTCAGAAATGCGTTCCTTCACACGTTTCTTCATATTGTATAGTTACTTGGCAACGCTCAAAAATCACTCTGGCAATCATGTAACTGGCCTATAGTAATACTGACAGAAAGCAATTTTTGGCAGATATCAAACAAGTTCCACGAGTATTAACGAGAATTAATCCCTTCTCAAGCTCAAGAGTGTTTTAAATCTAGATTATTATGGAGTACACTTTTGGTGAGCAAACTGCTATGATTTTAGTTTTTGGTTTTTATAACGACAACGGTCGCAAAAGTGATCGCTCTATAACGAAAGATTTCCGCATCGTCCGACGCCTAACCATCAGACTTTTGCCAATATCGAGAGGTGACTTCGAGAAATTGGACAATTTAAGCCGATCAGGAATAATGCTGGGTGGCCTTCACAAGCTAGAGCACCCGATGTTGAAGAGGAAATCCTTGAAATTGTGCACGATAATCCTAGAATCAGCGCTCGTTTAATTGAACGTCAAACAAGAATATCAAAAAATACAACTGACCGGATCATTAGACAACAAATTATTCATCCCCTTCATATACAATCCGCCCAGGAACTCTTACCTCCAGATCTTGGATCCCGTTTGCATTTTTCACAAATTATTCGAGCACGCATAGCGACTGTTCTGGCTTTTCACATTAAAATCCTGTTTACAGACGAAGCACTCTTCACTCGACGTGGACAAATATGCATAATAATCATGTTTACGCTGGAGAAAACCCACATGCTGTGCAACAAAGACAGTTTCAACGCGAATTCAGTATTAATATCTGGATGGGATTTGTCGCGAACTATTTAATCAGGCCGTTTAGATTACCAGATCGATTTGCTGGTGACATTTACTTAAATTTCATCCGTGAAACTATTCCTGAATTATTGGAAAACTTACCCATTAATTTACGTCGCGACATGTTTTTCAGGCACGATGGTGCATCACCACATTTTGCGCGTAATGTGAGAATTTTTTGAGCCTAAGTTACCCAGATAAATGGATCGGAAGAGATGAAGATGCTCCTATTTACTGGCCACTTCGTTCCCCAGACTTATGCGATATTTTCCTTTGGGGTGCATTGAAATCGAAAGTTTATCAAGTTCAATTCCACAACATTGAGCAGTTGTGATATAGGATTCAAAATGCTGCTAATGCTCTACGAGATGAAGACATTTTAAGAAGAGTACATTTAAATTTCCTGCGACGTATTAATTTATGCATTAACGAAGGTGGTGGCCATATTGAACATTTTCAGTTGAGTGATTAAACTTTTTTCGAATTTATCAATTTTATGCCCTTAGCCAGTTGGTTTTTGCATTCTTACTGTTGTTGGCCCATTGGTCTTTAAATTTAATATTTTCGTTAGCCTGTTTGCCTTTAGGCATGCTCCAAATTTCAAAGACTATTCTTTTGGACCTGTCTTAAGCCTGGATGAAGAGTGGTATAAAAAAAGTTATGACAATTTAAAAGTATACACAGTGCAATAAGTGGCGCCCCCTTCAATTTACAACAAAAGTGAGCTGATTTCGATTTCTCATCTCAGAAAACCCCTTACCACCGAATCTTGTACAAATAATACAATTATTAAGAAAGCTACTTACGAAAAGCTAAAATAAAAGTATAACTTTGACACCCTGTATCTCAAAAATTACGAATTTTTGGACTAAGGTAGGTTGGGTTAAATGGTCATATTTTCATCCCAGAAATCCACAGTAACTTTATGTACATGGGATACCGGGACACCCTGTATATCAAGCATAAGGGCTAGCTTTAGCTATACAATTTTTAATTGAAAAGTATAAATGACTTAATGTACGAGCCGTTTAAAAAGTCGGTGAAAAAAGAAAGAGATGTCGCCACCTGTCAATACCACTTCCTTCTAAATATAACGAGGTCAACATGGACGAATAGGATTTTCATGCCCTGATCAAATTGTATTTCCAAAAAGAAAACGGTTCACAAAACTTAAGCAAAGCTTGCCAAACCGTATTAGGAATCTGAACCTTCGATTAGGATGGTTTATAAATGCTTTGGGCACTTTCGGACCGGCCATATGAGTACAGGAGACCTAAAACGTTCCAGAAGATCATCTGATATCACCACGCCAGAAAGAATCACCAAAATTCATGATATGGTGTTAGACGACAGAAGAGTGAAGGTACATGAAATCGCTAAGGTCTTGAGTATATCTAATGACGAGTTTCGAGTACAAGTGACAGCGCTTCAAGACCAACTTGAATCGCTTTTTTTTCCGCACACTTCTCGCTTCTATAGTGCTTTAGGGATTCCCTTGCAGCATGCGTGCTATGCCCGTAAAAGTCTCCAATCAGACGAACAGCTCTTCTCTGAATAGAATCCAACAAATGCAGTGTATGTTTGGGAGCGGAGCTCCAAACATGGGAGCAGTATTCCATAGTTGGTCGAATTTGAGCTTTGTAAAGAATTAACAGTTGTTGAGGAGTGTAAAGCTTTCTGGTTCGAAATAATATTCCCAACTTTTGAGAAGCTCTCCTTGCTATGCCTGCAACATGTTCATGCCAGGACATATTTGCTCCCAAATTAACGCCCAACAAATTGAGTGACGATGTTAGAGGAATGGAGTGCCCCGACATAACTATGTCGGGTTCAGCAACGTTAACTTTTTTAGAGAAAACTGCCGCCTGGGTTTTTGTAGCGTTAAATTCCACTTGGTTACTGTCACCCCAAGATAGAATTTCTTCCAGGTATTTGTTAAGTTGAACGACTTCCTGCTGTCTGCGGATATTCGTCTGAGTAGCCGATGTCCGAGCGTTCAAAGTGAATGAAGAGATAAGTGTACTGTCATCTGCAAAGCTGTAGATTGGATTCTCAGTCTTTTCCAGCAGATCGTTAATGTAAATGAGAAAAAGAGTAGGAGACAGTATGGAGCCTTGAGGTACACCGGCGTTGATAGTGAAGGTGTTAGAAAAAATCCGTCGACTGCCACTCGTAAAGAACTCTCTCTGAGGAAACATGAGAGCCACAAACAGAACTTTTCCGACATACCATAAGAACGTAGCTTAGCCAACAGCCCATCGTGCCAAACACGGTCGAATGCCTTGGATATGTCCAGAGCAACCGCTCGAGATTCTCCAAAGTGTTCAATTGCATTGTTCCAAACATGTGTTACATAAGTCAGAAGATCTCCTGTTGATCTATCTTGCACGGAGTTTTCGAACTGCCCTCATATATATTTACGTGTCAGGTTCACAAAGTCATATTTAGCAAAACGAATAAACACGTTTCACGGCTATACCATAGACGTCCTGAATGCTTGAGAGTCCTGTTACGACACTTCCGCTTTTCGGGCGTGATCCGTATAGAAGTCCTTATAATTTAAACAATTTTTTTACAGAGCTACTCCACATTACAGAGTGGACGCTGACAAAGGATTTAATTTCTCGAATGCAGATGATGCTTTTGTATGTCAAAAGAAGAATCATTTTCAGGTAAGTCAGCGTTTTTATTTGTATTTTTGAACCGTCACGGATTTTTTGCGGAATTTAGTAAACATATTAAAAGTTTACGTTTCCGAATAGACAAATTCCGTTTTCAATTAGAATTTTTCTCATGAATTAATTATATCCGCCCGTAGTTTTATAACACAGTGGCCAGGGGTGTTGAGCTCTCGTTAAATGTTAACAGCCTGCATTTTGGCACACAGGTAGTTATTTTGGACGTAGAATACGAAAGAAAAGTTCTCTAAAGTTTGATGTACGCTAAGCCCACAAAATCCAAAATAAAATCAAAAATTCAGTTTGTCGAAAAATAAAAAAGATATCGGAAAACTAATAGCACCACGTGAAAGAGCGGGGAATTTTATAAAAAAATAGTTATAGATTTTTTTCCAGATTTTTTTATTAGAGTGAGAATTTATTAAAAATTCGGATAGGTGATTCAAAAAATGTAACGCGCCAAACAGGTTAATTTGAAAGTCTACGCGCACCACTCGAAGGTTAATCGATATTACTTGTTTTCAGAGCATAAAAAAAAAAATAAAAGATAACTTTTTGAAGAGGAGACTTTCCGATGATGCTAATAGTTTTTATTTTTTGTTGCTTTATAATTCGTAAAACTTAAAACGAAATTTTTGTTTGCATGATTTTAACGGGTATACAGTAAATTACAAATATTTAATATAATATAGTATTGAAGTAAAAAATCCTTGTGCATATATCATTATTATACCTTAAGTTTCTATATAAGAATGTTTAAAAATACCCACATTGTCTGTGTTATTTAAAAGTTGTGTTTTAAAATACGAAAATTTTCCTGCTGTAGTGCACTACCCGAAATTTTACGTCAAAGCAGTACGAAATGGTCAAAAAAAGTTGTACAATTTTTTTTATTTACAGTTAAAAGTATACTTGATATTAGAAAATGATTAAAAACTTAAAAAAACTTTCTCATTTTTTATAACTTTGCTTTTAAAAAATTGTTCATGCTTGCTTATTATTAATCATACAACTTAAACTTAAAATAAAAAAAATATATTTACCAGGTGTACAAGTATGAAATGCGGATTTTTTTTCTAAAAAAACATGTTAAATTCGGAAGAATGATAAAAAGTGCTTTATTAAAAGTATGCTCCGTCGCTTGTTATACAATTTTTTCCCATCTTTCGGACAATTTGTGAATACCACGTCAGTAAAAATCTTCCCCTTTTGCTGCGAACCATTCATCGAGCCATTTTTTTCACATCTTCGTACGAACCAAAGCGCTGCTCAGTAAGTGCGGGACCCACCGATGCAAACAAGTGGTAATTGGAAGGAGCCAAGTCTGGTGAGTAAGCCGTATGGGGTAGAACTTCCCAGCTGAGTGCTTCCAACGTGTCGCCAACTGGTTTTGCCGTATGTGATGGAGCATTCTCATGAAGAAAAATGACTTTATGTTGCCTCTTTGGGTATTCTGGCCTTTTTTTTTTCAAGCAGCGAACGGTTCAAATCGGTCAATTGTTGTTGGTAACGTTTAGTATTAACCGTTTCCCCAGGTTTTAACAGCTCATAATAGACCACGCCCCTCTGGTCCCACCAAACACAGAGCATCGTCTTTCTGCCAAAGCGATTCGGTCTTACGGTCGATGTGCATGGTACGCCTGGGTCTACCCATGATTTTTTGCGCTTGGGATTCTCAAAATAAATCCAATTTTCACCCTCTGTAACTATACGATGCAAAAACGACTTCCTTTTGTACCGAGCGAGCAAAATGTCACACGTGTTTTTGCGCTTTTCCATTTGCCTGTCGTTCAACTCATGTAGTACCCATCTACCGGTCTTCTGAATCTTTCCCATCTCTCGTAGCCGATTGGAAACAGCTTGTTGACTAACGCCCAATTGCTCGGCCAGTTGTTTTTGTGTTTGCGAGTCATCTTCGTCCAACAATGCTTGCAATTCCACATCTTCGTATTTTTTTGGCGGTTTTCCACGTTCCTTGTCTGCAACATCGAAGTCACCACTTTTGAAACGCCGAAACCATCGTTCACACGTATCTTGCGACGAAGCAGCAGGTTCACCATAAGCTTCTCGAGGTAATCGGTAAGATTCAACAGCAGTTTTCTTCAAATGAAAACAAAAAAATTAATGCTGTCCGCGAATGCTCTTTGTTCGGTATAAATTTCGACATATTGAACACAACACAACACTATGCACATACTTTTCCAATTTATCACTCGTGCGCGTCTGACACTTGTTGATGACACAACAACCGCGCAGTGTCAAATCTTTATAGCACAAACTACATTGGTGCACGATCTGTTGTCTGAAATCCGCATTTCATTCTTGTACTCCTGGTAAAGGTGAGAAATGAAAGATAAAAGTCTAAGTTTTAAGTTTAAGGTATTTGCATTTCATTTAAACATCCAGGTAGAAAGAAAACAGTTATTGAAAACACAAAAATTATAAATTACTCGAAGAAATTAAATGAATTACGTACTCTCTGGCGTTAATGTTGGATCCGCCAATTTGATTTGAATTTTTCAAATCTGTCATTGGATTCTTAATCAGCACCCCGAGAAACCCCTTAATAGCCAGTTTCAAAATATTTAACGGTATACAGAAACGTTAATCTAATCATAAATGAGGTTGGAAGAATGATTCCCACTACAACTAAAGCGGTTAAACCAGCCATTTTATTTTAAACATACTTTTTTTTTGTCGTATTTCACGTCCAAAAAACTACCTGTGTGCCGAAATGTAGCCTGTTAACATTTAATGGGAGCTTTTCGTCAAAATTTGCCTCTGACGACTGGGCTATTAGTGATTTTGAAACGCAGTACAATTTATTGGCGGTGTACTCTACTTTGTAATTTTATTTTTACTTTTTTTGTCTTCCTTATAAAGTAAACACTTTGTTTAAACGTTTTATCAGGTTACTTGCCATGTTCAACTGTTAGGCGACGCACAATTCGTTAAAACTCCAGACGGGTTTCAGAAAATATCCAGTTTCCATCTGCACTTCTATGGAGTAAAACACGACTGTCCCACCCAAACAATCAGAGTGGAACAAAGCCAAAGTGATAGAAGTAAAAAACCATTTCATCCTGTATTGTAAGTAATATATAACATTTTTTTTTTAATTACTACATAGAGTGAAAAATCCCGAGACTTTTGAAGAAAAAAACTATGTTATTGCCAAAAATCGGTTTTATTCTTCAACATAGTTTCATTCAAGAGCGATACGTTTATTCCGGCGATCTTCCAACATTTGGATACCTTTTGTATAGTACGATTTGTCGAGCTCTTTTTGTTTTTTTTTGGTAGTGCTGCCATCCCTTTGAAAGCCTCGAGACTTTTCACCCAATGTAGTAAATAAAGAAAAAGTAATTAATTACCAGTATAGCACCAGTTACTGCAAAACGATAATTTGTTTTCTAGAATTGAACTGGTAAACTCTCAAGTGACTAAAGTGACGGTTGGCCGGCTGCACTTTAGCGAAACAACATCGAATAATATGAGGAAGAAAGGAAAACCGAATCCTGAGCAAAGATATTTTCAGGTAATAGTCGTTGCAAGACTGCATATTTATTTATTTAGTACACGTTCAAATTTTAGTCGTTAAATATATTTTATTATCTTCTTTTCTTACAGTTGGTTGTCGGACTTCACGCACATACCACTAATGGAAACTTCCCAATTGTCAGTCATGCTAGTCAAAAGATAATTGTTAGGGTAAGTTTATGGAACAAAAAAAGAATACCTTAATACATTAGATATAAACTTCTAAAGAAAGATCCCATACTTTCAATAGAACATTAAATAAAAGCAGCAATTAAGATATGGTCACTCGTAGTACTCAACAGGTATTGTCTTTAACATTTCATTGATGGGTGTATTGTCTCTCTTCAACTCGCTTTTAGACCTCTCTCTCTTTCTCTCATTTAGACATTCCAGTGTTCATTTCAACTGTGAAAAGTACATAGGCAAGTAATTTATAAAATTTGCAACTATGTTCAAATTTAATAAAAATGAATATTGGAGGATTTCAGTATATTAAACTATTTCTATAACACCCTGTATAATAACCACGAAATTAAGGAAAAATAAAATAAAGTGTTTTTTTAATATTTCAGGCATCTAATCCAGGTCAATTTGAAAGTGATGTGGAACTATGTTGGCAAAAAGGTCAAACTCAGGTATGTTTTTTTTTCGTTTTTCTTGTAGTTTTTTTCTGAAAGTGTTGACACAACTCACTATCTTTGGTTGTTCTATAGTACGGGGGCTGTGTGAAAAGTTGTCGGCCTAACACTCTCCCTCCTGAAACGTTTTTTCAGTAATTCAGTACCATCATTAAAGTGTAATTCCGGAAGGTCTGCAAAATATCCATCCACGGCTACAATAGCTTCGTCATTTGATGTAAAACGCTTTCCAGCCAGGAATTTTTTCAGGTTGGGAAGCAGATAATAGTTAGAGGGAGCGAAATCTGGTGAATATGCTGGATGTTCAAGCAATTCGTACTTTAATTCGTTGAATTTTGGCATTGACAAAACACTTGTGTGGACACGTGCGTTATCGTGATGAAAAATGATTTTTTTTATGTTTAAAGCAGGTCTTTTCTTACAAATTTTTACATCCATCTGATCCAAATGGTTACAATAATATTCAGAGTTAATTGTTTTACCTTTCTGAAAATAATCCCAAAAAACTGTTGCCATAACCTTCCCTGCTGATGGAACCGTCTTTGCCTTTTTTGGTGCACTTCCGCCGACTTCAATCCATTATTTCGACTGTTTTTTTTGCTCTGGTGTGTAGTGGTGGATTCAATCTCATCAACAGTTATGAAACGACGCTTGAAATTCATTTAATTTTGCTTACAACGATCCAAACACGCTTGAGAAATACGCATTCGAATGCGTTTTTGGTCTATTGTCAGAAAATGCGGCACCCTTCATGCACAAAGCTTTTTCATATGTAATTCTTCATTCAAAATATTTCCAATTCGTTCTTTTGAGATGCCTATGGCATCCGCCATTTCATGCACTTTTACTCGTCGATCATCTAATACCATATCATGGACTTGTTGAATGATTTGTGGTGTCGTAGCAGTTTTTGGGCAACCTTCGTGTTGATTATCTTCGAGGCTTGTACGACCAGATTTAAAAAGAGCAGCCCATTTTTTCACAGTGGAAAGTGGAGGTGATGCATCCTTATACACTTTTAACCACTTTGGGATGAAGTTCTGTTGGTGTTAAACCATCCAAAACAAAGAATTTAATTACTGCATGATATTCAATTTTTTCCATTTTAAAAAAATCAGTGACATGCCAATATTAAACAGCTGCTACTACTTGAATAAATTGACAGATTGAAATAAAATTTTACATGTGTTTATATGAAGGATGGAACTTTTCAATACAATTATGGTTTTTAACGCCATCTATGTGTCAGGCCGAGAACTTTTCATACAGCCTAGGTATACACATCTATCTTAAGGGGCTCTACCTGTGACTTTCACCCTTCAGCTTCGCTTATTTTGGGACTTCCTCTGCTCGACTTGATTTCAATATTTTTCGATAGCACCACCTCTTAAAAACACCTGCGGTGTCTTTCTCCTTTACGAAATTTGGGTCAAAGTCAACCGTAACAAACTTCAATTTTCCAACATTTTACTTTGCCAATTTACATAAAATTATGCAATTGGCATGTCTAATGTAATATTTAAAAAAAAAGATAAAATAAAATATGACAATAAAAAATAATCTTAAAGTCAGGTAAGAACGTGTCTATAGATTTGTTTTTTACAGGATTCCGTCTTTCATAACGGCAAAGTAGGAATAAACACGGATAGACCTGACGAATCACTAGTGGTTCACGGTAACATTAAGATCACTGGTCACATAATACAACCCTCGGACATACGCGCCAAGAAAAAATATAGTTGAACTCAATACAGCCGACCAATTAAAGAATGTACAAAAACTGAGAGTTGTCAGGTGAGAATATACTTGTTTTTCTACAAACGTTAATCAACTGATTATTTATTAGTAGAATTTGTGACATTAGCCTGCGATCCACATCTGTAAAACCATTTTATTTACGATGTAACGGCAGTAAAAGAAGGCGATTTTACTTCTCTAAGGTTATCTCATGAGATAAATAAATTAGATACTTTTTAGGTATGAATATGAACCCGCTTTGGCTACGCAACTTAACAAAGGCAAGGAGTTTATAGATACCGGCGTGATAGCGCAAGAAGTGGCACAAGTTTTGCCGGAAGCCGTCAGACCTGCTGGCGATTTAATTTTAGAGAATGGGACGTCTATAGACAACTTTTTAGTTGTAAATAAGGTAAAAAGCAAGCGTTATATAGTTATTTATAAAAATTGTCGATGCTCTTTTAAAAAAACGGAAACGAGGCTGATCGATTGAGGAGAGGCCGAGATCAATAACTTTACGATTTAATTATATTTTTAAAAATTTCATACTGTTTTTTTACAGGAAAGAATTTTTATGGAAAATATAGGAGCCGTAAAGGAGCTCTGTAAGGTTACAGATAACTTAGAAACTCGAATTGACCAGTTGGAACGGATTAACAGAAGATTAAATAAATTAAAAAGGGGAGATAGTCTTAAATCTGACAGTACAGGTAAGAACCCACAAAAAAGATGTATTTTTTAAAGGGAGTTATTTACAATTTTTAGTGTTCCATATGGAACACTTATAAGATCACTTCGGTGTCTGCCTGTCCGTCTGTCACACCCGATTTTCTCCGGAACTATTTCACGTAGAAAGTTGAAATTGGGCACTAATATAGGAATTGATGACCTCATCAGAGCCGTGTAGTTAAATTTTGACTTAAAGGGTTAGTTTTGGGGGGTAAAATCGACAGTAAAAAAAAATATCAGATCATCGAGTGGGATGTCAAATGAAAGCTTATAAAAACGCGAGTTCAAAAATATATAATATAATACTTGCGCACGCTTTTCTTTGTATTATTTTTAAAAAATTGCGAAAAATCGCTGTCCCCCCCTTATCTATTTATTTATTTATTTACTATTACAACAATAAAACTACTTAATTACTTTGTTAACTGTCACTAAATATATTTGTAAAGATTTTACAATTGCGTTATCGCGATTTCGTAGTACAACTACATTGTCAAACGCTTAACTAAGACTAAAACAGATGTTTGGTATTTTATGTTTATATGATGAACAGATGTGGGTCTATTTTATGTTAAAAAACTTTGAACAAAGGAGAATTTGCTACGTCTAATTGACTATTCAGTAAATTTATATTATGGTCCTTTGAATGTCTGTAAATTTCTATAGATTCTAAGAAGTTGAGTTTTGACCCTTTAGGTGCCATATGGAGTATTTGTAAACAATCGATATTGGGAAAAGTATGGCCTGTTTCTAAGAAATGTTTAGCAAAGTGTGATTTTTCATTTTTTAGCCTATAAGAGGCATTGTGTTCTGCGAATCTTGTCTTGAAATTCCGTCCCGTTTGGCCTACGTAACAGCTATTGCACTCTTGACAATTAAGTTTATAAACCCCTGATTTATTATATTTATTAGTTTTATCTTTGGCATTAAAAAATATATTGGATAATTTTTGAGCGGGTTTTAAAGCTATTCTTGTTTTTTCGGTCGTGAGAACTTGGGATATTTTATCCGAGATGGGACCAAAATATGTCAGAGGTATGAATGTTTTCTTTTCTCGGTATTCTTTTACGGGGTAGATTAAGCTGAGAGTGATCTGTTTTCGTTTACGGCTTAATAAGGTATTAATTATTTTAGGTTGGAAGCCGTTATTGAGTGCTATATTTTTGATTGTGTCCAGTTCTTTTTTTAAATTATTTTTACTAAGAGGGATATTGAAGGCTCTATGGATCATAGATCTATAGGCTGCCAGTTTATGGGAGTTGGAGTTTATGGAGTGGGAGTCAGCTGGGATGGTGAGATCTGAAAAGGTTGGTTTGCGGAAGATATCGAATTCTAGTCTATTTTCCTTTTTTAAAATTGTAATATCTAAGAAATTTATTTTATTATCGGTTTCCTTTTCAAGTGTGAATTTTATGTTGGGGTGTAAATTATTTAGCTGATTTAAAGTGGAATTTAGTTCAGTATCATTTCCAAGGAAACATACTAAGATGTCGTCCACATATCTAAACCAAAGAGAATATTTTTCGCGTGTTGAGTTTTTAGAAAACTGTTTTCCAATTCTGACATAAAGATTTCGGCTAGCAAAGGACTAAGTGGAGACCCCATGGCAAGTGCATCTCTTTGTTTGAAAAATTGATTATTGAACTGAAAATAATTTTCGGATATACAAAATTCGAACAGTTTCAATATATCTTGTTGTATTGTTATATTGACGTTGTTTTTTTTGTAACATAGTTTTTATAATTTCTAAACAATCTTTATTTGGGATATTGGAGAACATATTTGTTACATCGAATGAAACCAGAAGGGCGTTATTTGGGATGGAGATATTTTTAAGTTTATTTGTAAGGTCTATAGAGTTTTTTGTTTTGTATTTTGGATTGAATTGTGTAATTTCTTTGAAGATGGTGTTGAGATGTGTTGCCAGATTTTTTAGGGGGGTGTTGCTGTACGATACTACCGGTCTTATTGGCGAATTTTCTTTATGTATTTTTATCAGGCCATAAAGTTTTGGTGATGTAGGATTTTGGTTTATTATTTTAAACTTTTCTCTTTCCTCCACAATGCTCAGGGTTTCATTTAGCAGGGTCTTGAGTTGTTTTTGAATTTTATCCGTTGGATCTTTTTTTAGTTTTACTGGATTTTCTTTTTCCAAAAAATCATTTACTTTTTGAATGTAATGGTTTTTATCAAGAGCTATGATGGAGTTGCCTTTGTCTGCTTTTGTTATTAGTAAGTTATTCTCTTTTATTTTAGACTGAATGGACGCTATCGTTAATTGTTCCTGGTTACTGCAAGTAGTGTTTTTTGTGTTTATCATTATATGTTTTATTTTTTCTTTTTTAATATTTGGGTCACCTATGTTTTTTGTGGCTGATTCAATTTCGGATATTAGTGTTTCGGTAGTATTTTTTATATTAAAGTTAGGGTTATATTTGGTCCTTTTTCAAGCAGTTTTTTCTCACTTTCTGTGAAATTTGTATTAGAGATATTGATAAATCTATTATAGAAAGTTTTTTGTTGAGTATTATCTGAAGTTTCGGTATATTTTTTATTCTCTATTAGTTTTTTAAGTTTTTTTGATTGAGTTAAATAAATTTTGTGAATAATTTGGCTAATTTTTAATCTAGTATTATCATCAAAGATCATAAAGATATAGATGATAATACTAGATAATACTAGATTAAAAATTAGCCAAATTATTAAATCAGCTAAATAATTTACACCCCAACATAAAATTCACACTTGAAAAGGAAACCGATAATAAAATAAATTTATTAGATATTACAATTTTAAAAAAGGAAAATAGACTAGAATTCGATATCTTCCGCAAACCAACCTTTTCAGATGTCACCATCCCAGCTGACTCAATACACCCTAACTCCCATAAACTGGCAGCCTATAGATCTATGATCCATAGAGCCTTCAATATCCCTCTTAGTAAAAATAATTTAAAAAAAGAACTGGACACAATCAAAAATATAGCACTCAATAACGGCTTCCAACCTAAAATAATTAATACCTTAATAAGCCGTAAACGAAAACAAATCACTCTCAGCTTAATCTACCCCGTAAAAGAATACCGAGAAAAGAAAACATTCATACCTCTGACATATTTTGGTCCCATCTCGGATAAAATATCCCAAGTTCTCACGACCGAAAAAACAAGAATAGTTTTTAAAACCCGCTCAAAAATTATCCAATATATTTTTTAATGCCAAAGATAAAACTAATAAATATAATAAATCAGGGGTTTATAAACTTAATTGTCAAGAGTGCAATAGCTGTTACGTAGGCCAAACGGGACGGAATTTCAAGACAAGTTTCGCAGAACACAATGCCTCTTATAGGCTAAAAAAATGAAAAATCACACTTTGCTAAACATTTCTTAGAAACAGGCCATACTTTTTCCCAATATCGATTGTTTACAAATACTCCATATGGCACCTAAAGGGTCAAAACTCAACTTCTTAGAATCTATAGAAATTTACAGACATTCAAAGGACCATAATATAAATTTACTGAATAGTCAATTAGACGTAGCAAATTCTCCTTTGTTCAAAGTTTTTTAACATAAAATAGACCCACATCTGTTCATCATATAAACATAAAATACCAAAAATCTGTTTTAGTCTTAGTTAAGCGTTTGACAATGTAGTTGTACTACGAAATCGCGATAACGCAATTGTAAAATCTTTACAAATATATTTAGTGACAGTTAACAAAGTAATTAAGTAGTTTTATTGTTAAAATGTACTGTCACAAAGTAACGGACCACTCAATCAACTCTTTACTATTACAAGCCCAACAAAATAACTAATTAATAGGGCACATACAATACTAATATATATCACAAAATGCTTAATTATATAAACAATAAACAAAACAGCTTACAGCTATTAAAATAAATTTAGACAGATACAGAAGAATTCTCTCTGAGACATGGATAGATCACATCCTCTAGATACCTTATTATAAGCGGCGCATATCTTATAAACGGGAGAAGCATATAATATATTTGTGTGAGCAGTAGGAAGATAGAAGAAGTTTCCAATCCGATGAGCTAGTCTGACACAACAAAATTCGGTTCTTCCAGCAACAGTGGATGTTGAATCACACCATTTATAAGTTTATACAGAAACATCACCATACCCATAGTTCTACGTTTCTCTAAGGTCATATAAGTAAATCTCTCTAACAAAATATCAGTCTCTATACCTACCGGTGGATACACTAGCCAAAAACTTTAAAAACCTCCTCTGAACCCTTTCCAAAGTCACAACCCACCTATTATACGATGGTGCCTAGATAATAGACCCATACTCAAGCCTACTTCTGACCAATGTATTGAATAATATTGAAAAGGTTTCAATATTTTGAAAAGACCCACCATTTCTAATTAGGAACCCCATCATTTTCATCGCTTCTGAAATCACCTTGCCAATGTGCTGATTGAAGGTCAACCTAGAGTCCAGAATAATGCCCAGGTCTTTGGCTGTCTTCACTCTCTGCAACTCTATATTACCTATACTGTAATTATAGTTCACTGGAGATACTTTACGACTTACTGTCATTACAGAACATTTGTTTGCATTTAGCAATATTCCATTGTTGTCACACCATGCCCGCACTGCCTCAACACTACTTTGCAGTCGTTCACAGTCGCCACCAGATTCAACTGACACATACAATTTCAGATCATCCGCAAACATCTGGTATTCCACATCAATGACCTCCTGAATGTCATTTATGAACATAAGGAACAATAGCGGTCCCAAGTTTGACCCCTGTGGAACACCTCGCAAAATATTGATCAAAAAATTTTGAAAAAAATTGTCGAATATTCTCCACGGGGTATAGATTGAACGAAAATAATCATCAGTGCATTACCTTTAATAATTTATCTGGTATATATTAAAAACAAAAATTTTAAAGTCATCAGATCGGAAAAAAACTTTGTTGAAAACTCATTTGGGGTGTGTTTTGTTAAGTCATTGTTTTTTTAATTAGCACGTAGGCTGAAAAGTTTTTGGTCTGACATATAGATGTCGCCCTTTTCAAAAAATCCATATGATTTTTAGGAAGTACCAACCTTCAAAACGATACGGGTCAAAATTTCATGACATCTCGACGATTAATTTACAAGTTACAGTGGTTTTAGTGACGCTGCTTTTGATATTCTCAAAACAATGGAAAAAATCGAATTTCGTGTGGTAATTAAACACTGTTTTTTGATAGGAAAAAATACCGTTCAAGCAAAGCAATGGTTTGATAAGTGTTACGGGGACTCTGCCCCTGGAAAATCACTCGTCATTTACTGGATGCTGAATTTAAACGCCGTCGTACAGATATAAATGATGCTGGTTACACCGGAAAATATCAAAAAAATCCACAAAATTATTTTGGATGACCTTAAAGTGAATGAATCACTGCCGATATTCAATTTTTTCCATTTTAAAAAAATCAGTGACACGTTAATATTAAACAGCTGCTACTACTCGAATGAATTGACAGATCGAAATAAAATTTTACATGTGTTTATATATAGGATGGAACTTTCCAATACAATTATGGTTTCACAGTTTCTAACACCATCTATATGTCAGGCGGAGAACTGTTCAGACAGCCTAGATACTACCGATAAAATGTACGATTTCAATGTGAATATTTAGACGGTTTTGGCAAACAGTCGTTAATAGTTCGATTTAGATATTTATCATACTCGTTTACAGTACGTTCTGTCAAATCAGTTTGATCATCTGAGTTGAGCTTCAGGACCCTCTAACAATTAATTATACTGAAAATATTTTTTTATGTTTTGTAGTGAGTAGTTCAAAGCTCTCCCACTATTCGTCACACTGCAAATGCTCGAAAAGGCACCGTTGTAAATACTGCGAAAGACAAGAGGAAGAATTATGTTCAAATAAGTTTATTCAAATTGTTATAGTCGTTCTAGTTCTTATTATGGCTTTTTGGTAAGTAATATCATTGAAATATTAATTGACCTCTATAACTACGGTTATCCCCACTACACCCAGCACTCCTATGTTTGCGCTGGTTGCACGTTTTGCTAATCGTGTTAGCATCATGAGGCGCAATGATTGACTAGGTCTAAGATTAAAAACTATACTTATTTTTTATGCAGATTAGCATCAAGCGGTAGTAAGAGCCCCAGAGCTTGGCCTACATTTTATTTGTAATCTGTTCAACAATTTTATTGGAGTACCATATGGCATCGGTCTAATATTCGCAATCTCTTATGTTTGAATACAATAGGAAAACTACGCTTTTTTTGTTGTTTGGGGCTAAAGAGTTTGAAATAGTTCTGGCCAGTGGTGGTGCGCCTGGGCGTATAAGTATTATTTGCGAATAGTATGAATGAAACAGTTTTATAATGTTTGAACATTTATTAGAAAAAATAACATTTTATAATGAATCATTATTAATTAAAAAATATACAAATGAGGAAGTCAAATTGCAATGAAAAAAAATTACCAGTCTCCTACATGCTTCAAAAACAATCATTGTCCGACTCATTTGAATTTGCATGTATAATTAAAGGTTCAACAATGGCTCTTAACGCTGTCTTTTGAAAAGGAAATGTTTTTCTCAATCATCTAAGCTTGGATGTCGTTTTTCAACCAACCTAAAGTTTTAACTCGTAATTTTTGAGCTTGCATTATCCATTACAATAACAGAACCGTCTGGTGTTAAGTCTTATCATCTTCAAATACATCGGGATTTATATCTTCGTGGTAATCTCCTATTTTCTTGGATACGAATGTTAAAAGACTTCCGTCTACAAAACCATTTTCGCTTTCAATATGCGTAATAATTAACCTACGTCCCTTACCAGATGGCGGTTTAAGACCAGTAGACCTTCATTGAATGCTTGACAAGCATTTTTGATATTCCCATCTTGCCAAAATTTCTTGACTGTGTACCTTTCATTTATCCACGTCTCATCTAAGTAATAAAACCTTTTTCCTTCAGAGCGAGCTTTTTAAATTTTCCTTAAATAGTCTCTTCTCCAGTGTACAATTTCTCCATTTTCTATTAATAAAGATTTTCTTTCACACTTTTTCCAATAAAAATTTACACCTTTTAAAACACTCCATGGTTTTACTGTAGTCATTTTCGGTATTTCTGGATGGCTTGTGGCAGCCTACAGGATCATATTTAAAATTAGAATTGTTTTTTCCATAAAAAAGTCACGAAGAATACGCCTTACTGCTTGTTTTGTGTGTTGTCTATCAGCTGAAGTTCTTTTCTGCCTGGTCTCTTTTTTGGAGAGTCTATACCCTCCTCTTCTTCTCTTAAAATGCTGTAAACTGTGGCTCTCCGGTTATTAAGGACATTTTGTCACACATCATTCACACTTAAATCAGAATTTTGGTCGCTTTTAACGTAGTCAAATACATTTTTAATTATACGCTTTTCATTATGGGTTAGTTATCCGAACTTTTGGCGTTTCGCTGAAAAAGACATTTTGTTAACACACTAACTGGCTCGGCACTTGGGCATGCTGCTCTAAATATGTATTTATAGTTGGGGCAGCAGGAAGGTATATAAATAAAATGATTTGATCGGCAACGAAACTTCGTTACAAAAGAGCATTGTTACCTGAAAAATATCTGGGAATAGATAGAAACGCCTCTGTAAGACCGCCGTGCCGGTCAGTCCACTGGCATTTTTTTTACTATCAGTTTCAAGTACAGTAATACCCCGCTTTACGCGAGGGATACGTTCCGAAAAAAATCGCGTTAACTGAAATTCGCGTATATCGAGGTTTATGATTAAACATAGTCAAAATTTAATACAAAAAAATACAAATCATTTTAATCAATCACTTTAATTCTAAGAACACTTTATGCAATACATACTCTTATTTTTTACGGAAAAATACATCTATTGTCTTTTGGGTAACGTTTTGTTTACGTTCTTGTAAAATACGTTCATAACACCCAACACTGTTTTTAATTGTTTGACACACGGTCAAGACACGGTCATCATTATTGTCTATACTCTGCAATATGTCCAAACCTGAATAAATTTTTGAAAGTGCATTTTGTATTTCCCCTGAAGATAAAACTTTCTCTTCTACTTGTTCTTCCTCAACGTAGATAGGATTATTCTGTAACTCGATCAGATCTTCATTGCTAATAGGATCGTCGTGCGTTGCTACAAGTTCTACGAGATCTTCTACCGTGACATCTTCAAGTTCAGACCCCTCAATCATTGCAGCAATGTCTTCAAGCACTTGTCTCTGCATCTGGACAATTCTTCTAGGTGCTTCCACTACATCTGGCCAAAGATTACGCCACACCCCATTCATACAACTCATTTTAACTTCCTTCCAAGCCTCTTCTATGTTGTGAATAGACTTCATAATGTTGTATGACTTCCACCACTCTCGCATAGACTGTCTTCCTTCCCCGTCAGTTTCATGAATTAGTTGGCTAAAAGTGCGGCGATGGTAATAAGCTTTGAAGTTTGCTATTGCTCCCTGGTCCATAGGTTGTAATATTGACGTTAGTGTTTGGTGGAAGGAACTTTACGTACACTTTTAAGTCTCTGGGCGTATCAAGTGAGGTTGGATGTCCTGGGGCATTGTCTAAGAGTAATATAACTTTAGGTTCAAGCCCATTTCTGTCACAGTATGATTTGACTGATGGGCAAAAACTATTAGAATACCATTCTTGAAAAATTTCCCGTGTAACCCACGCCTTTCTGTTTGATCGCCACACAACTGGTAGACTTGTCTTGTCTGTGCCTCGCATTGCACGGGGTGTTTCTGAATGGTACACTAGTAAAGGTTTCAGTTTGAAATCACCAGTGGCATTACCACCCAGCAGAAGTGTTTAGTCGATCTTTCGCAGCTTTGAAACCACTGGCTTGACGTTCTTCCTTAGAAATGAATGTTCGAGATGGCATTTTTTTCCAGTAAAGTGCGGTCTCATCAACATTGAAGATGAGACAAGCAGGAATTTTCTCTCGTCTAACGAAGTCTTGAAACTTGTCTGGAAACTCAGCTGCAGCTTGAATGTCCGCGCTGGCCGCCTCGCCTGTTATGTGGATATTGTGAAGATTAGAACGCTGCTTGAACCGATGGAACCAGCCTCTGCTGGCAGCAAAAGTCGGAGTGGCACTCCCTTCTCCTTCTTTTGTTTTCAGCATCTCATACAAAGATTTTGCTTTTGTGCATATGAGATCTTGACTTAGTGGTGTGTTCTTCTTATTCAAATCTTCGATCCAGACTGACAGTAATTTCTCCATTCTTTCTAAGATAGATGATCTAGAACGAGAAAGTTTTGTTGCACTTATAGGTGTTGAACCTTCGCTGGAGATTTTAATTTTTTCCCGATTTTTATAAATCGTTCTCACAGTCGATTCTGAGAGTCCAAAATCTCTCCCAACAATTGTTGCTTTGCCTCCATTTTCCATTCTTCTTAACACTTTCATCTTCAATTCCAAAGTGACGCTTTTACGCTCTTTTTTCTTTACAGGCGGCATTTTTAACGTAGGGTTAAATTATGTATGTATGTATCTCCAATAAATATTAAAACAAAACTGCCAGCCGACCGAACTAACATTACGGAACAAATGAACACACGAAACGAACGAGGAAATCCCCATAGAACAAAGTCGAAGGACAGGGAATTCCCAATTCTTCAAAGAGAATATTCAGAGAAAGCGGGGATCCCCCCGCGACCATAGAGAAGTTAATGACTACATGAGCGCGAAATTTGAAATTCGCGTTATAGTGAAACCGCGCGTAACGGGGTCGCGCTAAGCGGGGTATTACTGTAAATGGAGTATAGCTTATTTATGCTCAGATTGTGATCTATGAGAGCGAAACCGATGAATTACAGATCACAGATATCAGCACCGGTATGCCTCAAGGCTCCATACTGTCTCCTACTCTCTTTCTCATTTACATTATCGATCTGCATCACGTGTACTGTGTCAGAAAATAAAAAATTAATTCATCGGCGAAGTTCCCTTCAATTAACGAATACAGAGAACTCTAAGGAATAGGTTATTTAGACTCTTTTTACATTTTATAATGCGAATAGTTTCATATTCGTCTAATAATCTAACAGATCCATACGTAATTTTTATTTTAGTTTGGCAGCAATCACAACTCTCTATCTCCTAGAAGCCGCAAGACACAATCAAATTCTCAAGTCTGACATCGAACAAGTGCACAACAAGGTTCTCTCCACGAAAAAACCAACTTTGGGTCCAAAAATGTACAATACGTGGCCTACAATGGTTCCGCAAAAAACTACTAATTCCTATATCAGAGAAGATGGTATGTATAGTCCCTTTTGCCCAGCTTATATCTTTAATACATAAAATTGATCAGTGTCAATACAAAAGGAAAAGAAATAGCAGAAAAAACAAGATTTCTAATTATGCGGTTCGATCCAAAAGTTCTCAGACTAACATTTATAACGCTATAGCAAGAACGCCAAATATTATCGGCACGCGCCGATAGGTGGTGATAGGTAACACGTAGGCTGAAAAGTTGTTGGTCTGACACATAGATGTCGCCCTATTTAAAAAATCCCTATGATTTTTAAGAAGTACCAACTTTCAAACGATACGTGTCAAAATTTCATGACATTTCGACGATTAGTTTACAAGTTACAGTTGTTTTAGTAATGCTACTTTTAACATTTTCAAGATAATGGAAAAAATCGAATTTCGTGTGTTATTAAACACTGTTTTTTGATGGGAAAAATTCCGTTCAAGCAAAGCAATGGTTTGATAAGTGTTACGGGTACTCTGCCCCTGGAAAATTACTCATAATTTACTGTTATGTTGAATGTAAACGCGGTCGTACAGGCACAAATGATGTTGAACGCTCTGGAGGCCCAAATGAGGTGGTTACACCGGAAAACATAAAAAAAATCCGCAAAATTGTTTTGGACGACCGTAAAGTGAAATTGAGTGAGATAACTGACACCCTTAATGTATCAAGAGAACGTATTGGTCATATTTTGCATGAACATTTAGGCATGAGGAAGCTCTGTTTGAAATGGGTACCAGGTTTGCTCATAGTGGACCAAAAACAACAACGTGTTGATGATTCTGAGCGCTGTTTGGATGTATTTAAACGCAATAAAAAGGATTTTTTTCATGCGATATGTTACGATGGATGAAACATGGATCCACCACTACACGCCGGAATCAAATCGGCAGTCAGCTGAGTGGACAGCAGCCGGTGAAAGCCACCCTAAACGACCAAAGGCACAACAGTCGGCTGAGAAGGTTTTGGTCTCTATGTTTTGGGATGCGCCTGGAATAATTTTTATCGTCTGTGCTGATAAGGGAAGAACCATCAATAGCGCAAGGCATTCGACCGTGTTTGGCACATTAACGATCTGCTAGAAAAGACCGAGAATCCAATCTACAGCTTTGCAGATGACAGTACGCTGATCTTTATTCACTTTGGACGCTCGAACATCGGCTACTCAGGCGAATATCCGCAGACAGCAGGAGGTCGTTCAACTTAACAAAGACCTGGAAGAAATTCTATCTTGGGGTGACAGTAACCAAGTGGAGTTTAACGCTACAAAAACCCAGGCGGCAGTTTTTTCTAAAAAAGTTAACGTTGCTGAACCCGACATAGTCATGTCGGGGCACTCCATTCCCCTGGCATCGTCACTTCAATTTGTTGGGCGTTAATTTAGGAGCAAATATGTCCTGGCATGAACATGTTGCAGGCATAGCAAGGAGAGCTTCTTGGGAATATTATTTCGAATCAGAAAGCTTTACACTCCACAACTTCAAATTCGACCAACTATGGAATACTGATCCCATGTTTGGGGCTCCGCTCCCAAACACACACTGCATTTGTTGGATTCTGTTCAGAGAAGAGCTGTTCGTCTGATTGGAGACCCCGAACTGACCGGCGGCCTTGATTCGTTGGAACATCGAAGAACGGTTGGCGACTTGAGTCTGTTCTACAAGGATTTTCATGGAGAGTGTTCGAAGGATATAGCCCGCTTAATTCCTCCCAGAGCGGGGCATGTTAGAAATACACGTCGCGCTAATACTTCACACCCGTATAAGGTTCACCTTGTTACTCCGCGTACAACACTTTTGAAGAAGTCTTTTATATGGAGAACATCATCCCTTTGGAATAATTTTCCCAGGGCTGTGTTTCCCACCGAGTACAATTTACAGCGATTCAGGAACAATGTGAATCGCTTTTTTTTTTTTTCCGCACACATGCCGCTCTTGGAGCGCTTTAGGGACTTCCCTGTAGCATATGTGCTAGACCCATACAAAAAAAAAGCGAATATTATATAAAGTTATCGGTGCGTTTAAAGCCAGAAATCGCAAAGAAACGGCCCCAAATGAACAAGAAAAAAGTGCTCTTTCATTAAGACAATACACTGTGGCACAAGTCAGTGGTTACGGTGGCAAAATTGCATGAATTGAAGTTCGAATTGCTTCCTCATCCGTCGTATTCTCCAGATTTGACCCCCAGCGACTATTACCTATTCGCAGACCGCAAAAAAATGCTCGCCGGAAAGAGATTTGGCTCCAATGAAGAAATTATCGCCGAAACTGATGCCTATTTTGAATAGAATTGATTAGAAAAGTGTTGGACTGATTGTTTCGCTCTTGAAGGTGACTGTGTTGATGAATAAAGTCAAATTTTGAAAGAAAAAAAATGTGTTTTAAGTAACTAGACCAAAAACTTTTCAGCCCACGTGTTACATTCTTAACAACGATGCGTGACAAATTCCTACATTTTTTTGTATCGTAATCAGGTATTTTAAACGTTTTGTTTTTTCGAAACCCAGTTTGTTAATGCATATCTAATTTTTGCCTGTTTTTTTTTTTTCCAGAAATTACTAAAATTACTCTAGATTCGAATCTTATAAAAAGACACTCCTTTATCATTGGCCGGCCTAATGAATGTTTAACTGTTGAACAGGATTTGGCAGACTCAAATCTATGTCAGGTAAGGTTAGGATTTACTTAAATATAAGTTTTTTTTATAAATTGACTCGCTGTACTATGTTATGGGTCTGACGATAAACACAGAAAAAACAAAATTTATGGTCGTTTCTAAACATCAAACAGACAATTGCCAATTATTCCTAGAAGGTAGAAAAGTACAAATATTTAGGCATATCACATTCGACATTGACTAAGACGCTGAAATTAGAATCAGAATAGAGGTTGCAAGAAAATCATTTTTAAAATTCCGGACAATGTTTCCAAACAGAAACTTATTCCTAGCTCTAAGTTTACGTTTCCTGGAATGCTACGTGTGGTCCCAACTTTTATATGGAATCGAGACATGGACGTTGAAGCAATACACTAGCTAGAAGCGTTTGAAATGTAATTCTATCGAAGAATATTAAAAATCCCATGGACACCCAGGGATCACTAATGAGGAAGTTCTACGAAGGATAGGCCGCAGAAAACTCTTGACAGTCATAAACATCCTACTTAGGTCATACACAAATATTCACTATTGAAAACAATCATGTAGGGAAGAGTTGACGGTAGAAAGAGTATCGGAAGAAAGAAAAAGTCTTGGCAGAGAAACATCAGAAAATGGACCGGTATGAATGTAGGGGAGTTGTTTCATGTTGCGAGGGACAGAGAAACATTTAGAGAATCGCCAAACTCCATTAGGAGAAGGCACGAGAAAAGAAGATACTATAAGTCCTCATAAAGTCTACCCTAGGATGACGCAAAATAAACTTTGCCAAATTAACGCTTATATGTCTCGAAGTATAACGAATTAAACAGAGTAATACGTCGAAAATGTACAAATCTCAATAAATCTGGATAAACGAGAAATGTCGAGAATTAGAGGAATTGCAAGAAAAATACAACACATTTAACCTACATGAAAAGATGAAAGAATTGGTAGGAAAAAACAAGAAACACTTCAGAGAAATAGAAGTAATGAAGTATTAGATATTAAGGACAAAATAAAGACATGAGAGCAATACATAGAACAACCTTTCAATTGATATAGATTAGAAAATTTACAACTAAACGGGAATAATGAAATAACAAAGAGAAGTTACTCGTGCTATACAATTACAGAAGAATGGAAAAGCTGTTGGTTTAGATGAGATAAAAGGAGACATACTCAAAATATTTTCAGATAAAAGACTCTTTATTATTCGACTATTTTATTTAACAAAATATATGAAACTGGAGAAATCTCTCTTGACTGTCCGAAGTCGACTTTCATTCATTCCATACCAAAAAAGCCAAAATGTGACTATTATCGCCTAATAAGTTTAAGATCTCACGTTCTCAAGATATTCCTTAGAATTATTTATTCCAGAATATACAGAAAATGTGTTTTATATTGGGTGATTGTAAAAGTTTGTGCCTGATTTTCATAGATGGCAGAAGCATGCACTTTTGACTGTGCTGAAGTTTCTTTTATAATCATAATATTAACTGACAGTTATCTCAATGCGTCGTGAGTTAACATAACATTAAAGAAAAAAGTTTATATAAATTCATTTATTTGCAAGGTTAATATTCAAAATGGAAAATGAAAAGTTACATTTTCGTCATGTATTGTTATATGAATTTAAAAAGGGAGCGAGTGTTGGAAGTGCAACAAAAAATATTCAAGACGTTTATTTGGATCGTGCTCCTGTTCTTAGGACAGTCAAAAAGTGGTTTGGTCGATTTCGAAATGGTGCCTCTAATCTGAACAATAAACTTCGCTCTGGGCGATTTCCCGGCATTGATAATGACTTTATCCGTGACTTATTAATAATAATTCACATATTACCACTGAGCAGATTGCTGAGAGACTAAATGTTGACAATTCGACCGCATTTCGCCATTTAAAGCAAATTAGATACACTTCGAAATTCAGTATATGGGTTCCGCAGGTTTTAACAGAACGGAACAAACTGAGCCGAGTTTCCACAGCCATTTCTTTCCTCGCCCGTCAACGAACCTTTCTTGGATCAAGTCATAACTGGAGATGAAAAATGGGTTGTGTATAACAACATAATAACAAAAAGAAGCTGGAAGCATGCAAGTGAACGAGCAGAATCTATGGCAAAGCCTGAATTGCATCCATCCAGAAGAATAATTTTTTAAGAGCTTTTTCCACTTAGCCAAACAATAACTACGGAAAAGTACTGTGAGCAACTCACTCAACTCAATGGTGGAATCCAAGCTAAACGTCCAAATTTGGTCAATCGAAAAGGCATCATATTGAAGATATAACAGAATACACTGAACAATATATGGTATGGATAATACTGCTCTATTAGCAAACAATATCAAGGATCTTCAGCAACCGATCGATCTAGTCGTATCAGCCAGCGAAAGATTTGGATTAACTAGGAATATAATAATAATAATAATAATAATCTTTATTGTCTAACAGCTAGAATATCCATTTACAAGACAAATGTGTAAATTACAAAGAAAAGAAAAAAAAAGAAAATTACAATAATTGCTTAAATAAATATAACAACAATATATATAACCCGTATATACCGTTCAAAAATGTGGACACGTCCATTGAGCATCAAGAACCTTCATCTTCATCAATTTAGTAAACTGAGCACGAGTTAAGTTATGCATATCGAAATCGCTACAAACCACATTGAAAATATTCATGGATTGATACAAAGGAGTCTTCATTAAAATATTAGTTCTTGGTGTACTCAAGCAAAAAGCATGAGGGAAGTCGAGACGGCATATGAAAGTTAATTTGGGAAAGCAGGTCAGGGCAATCAATAAAGGATTTACATATCTTGAACAAAAATTGAACCAGCAAGTAAATCCTGCGATTCATCAACGACGGCATGTTGAAACGCGCTAACAAAATCTTGCTTTCTATACCTATAAGAAAAACTATGTTAAGTGGATAGTAATAACAAAGAAAAGTCTATCACCAGAATCTCTTGAAATGAAGGGCAGCACCGAGGAATATGTTCCCACATTTAAACATTTAGGAGCTAATATAAATGAAAAATAGGATCCAAGGAAAAAGATATTTTCCAGAATTGAACAAGTGACGTACATGTATATAAATAAATTTTTCCATTGGATAAATCTCAGTCTTGAACTCTGAATGAGAATGGATCGATCGGAAGACGACAACATTCTTGGCTGAAAGACATTCAAAGGTGGTTTGGATGTACTTCGGATAATATTCTTGGAGCAACAGTTTCTAAATTTCGCTTAGCTATACGGATCGCTAACATTCGTAAGGAGACGGCGCAGTAAGAAGTTCAAATTGTCTTTAAATTATAAACCCTTCCGACTCTACTCACGTCAAATGAACATAACTGATTCTGATTAGTTTAAACTTTCAATTTAAGTTCCGGAAGAAGTATGTTCCATCTTTTTAGCGAGTAACTTATAACTGTACAATAATAAATAATTTGCTCTGCTTTCCAGATTTACTGTTGCGCCCCTCACAATACTCCTCCGGTAGACATAACTCAAGCTATATTTTCGGAGAAACGCCCTCCGAACTTAAACAAAACAAAGTCGGGACTACCCCCCACGTTTAAGGAACAAGAAAAAAATAAAATCTCGAAACCGTTTCATTCCAACGATATCGACAAACAAAGAACCAGGAGAGACACTTACGATATTAGTAATGAGGCTAGTGCGTTTGATTTAGCAGGTATGTTTAGAATTTTAATATAGTAGGGATTAATTTTTATCACTGATCATCTGAAACTACACAGGGCGACTGATGTTGGATATCATCAATTACTGGCTTAATTTGGAAGTTATTGTAGTGTTATTTTAAAGCTGTGTCCTTTACCCGATTTTAATTTTGAATTTTAGCGCTAGATATTCACAGATGACGACGGTACTTTTGATTTTATACGAGGGTCGTTCCAAAAGTTCTCGCTTGACACAAATATGGCGCCAAGATGACCAGATTATTATGATATTGGTTAAGTTATGCGAAGTTTTAGACACGTGCGTTTAGTTGTCTTTTAGTAGAGATCATGTAAACAAACAAGTAGTAGTAATACTACAGAGCTTCTGTGACACTTTGGCCTTGAAAAACGGATGGCACGTGTCCATCCGTAGTGGGTGTGGTCGTAGTTCTTCGGCGAAGAAGTGACGTAATGGCCAAAGAGATGCCGAAGAAGTATGTATAGACATGAAATGGTGAGAGCGCTGAGTGTGTGGTGAATGACTTTGGGTAGGCGAAGAAGTGGTCGACAATGACGTCACACTGAGATCAGAGGCTGTTGAAGAGAGTTTTAGCAATAGTCGTAGGGAAGAGTGGAGTGTGTTAGTTAATTTTTATAGTGCTTAGTTATCGCCTAATGATTAGGTCGATGATAGTATGTCATTCTGAAAACTCGGCTAAGAATTTGGTGTTAACAGTGCATATAGGTTCTGCATAGCAAAGAAGGCTTTTTTCAGGAGATGATCGACGTGTAGGTGGAGTCTCAATCTGGTGTCTATTATGACACCCAGGTATTTCAGATGATTTCTGAAGGGTACCTGAATGCCATTAATTTTAATTGGTTCGTTTATGTGAATGTTGGTAAATTTTTTAGTTAGGACTATACCGTTACACTTCCACGTGAAATATTCTACTAATCGTTGACAAGAAGGGACCTAAACCGCTGAAGATTTGACACTACAAGTCTATTAAATGGGAAGAAGCCATGGAATATTTTCGAAGTTGCTTTGGTTAGAGGTTTGTTTCAGATCTGACGACGTATCTGACTACGCTACAGAGGTTTTCAATGTCATTTTGGTTGGCATGGGAGCTTACGTAGCTTTTGGAAGACATGCCCTTCCAACGGTAAGGTTTTCAATGTCATTTTGGCTGGCATGGAAACTTACGTAGCTTTTTGAAGACATGCCTTGGTTCGATCGAAATGCAAACATGGCGTGAAAATCGTAATGTAAATCGTAACATCTTTGTTAATTTCTGGAATAATCAACAAAACGAATGAGGCTCATAATCGTATTTAGTACAGTTTGTTGTATCTTACCATTATGTTCCGTAAGTACCTGGATAACGAGGAGTAAATTATGTTCTCTTGTTTGTCGGTCCTAGCCCGACTGATGAGCCGTGATACGGCGAAACGCGTCTCGGGATGGATTGACAAATAAGAGAACGGTGAGTAGACTACTGGAATATAGACATTGTCTGCCTTCAGTAGTTTTACATTAAACCGTATATGCCTGAGGGGATTCTTCGAAAACCGAGCTGTCTGAGTTGAAGTGTTGACTTTATTAACCACTCTGTGGGCTTGTGGCTGCTGTGCCAGTCTCCGATGGAGTATTAGGTATACCATACCCTTATCTTACACAATCAAAGAGTTAAAAAGAAACTTCTTGCCTGTCCCAATAATTCTAGGTCTTTTTGGTAAGCCAAGACATTAGTAAAAAGTTTAAATCCATTATATCGCCACTTAGACCGCCAGGCAATATTACTTTATTGTTAATTTCCAGCACGCACTATTTCCAATGTGCAATCAAAGATGTCCGATATTGTCTTTAGACAGAGAAGCTTCTGGCATTGATGGAATATCTACCATAGTACTCAAACCATGCGCGATCGAACTAATATCAGAAAGAAAAAAAAAATTTGGTTTTTGAATAATTTTTCACTTATTCTCCAGAGAAGTCGATGCAGCATCGAATCCTCTGAGGGTATCAACCAGTCAACCGCATTTGCTAACGAAACCTTAAGTCATAATATCACCTATAAACCCGCTTTGCAACATGTGATAATTTGTAGATTTTCCATTTCCTTTACAGATGATCAACAAATGTTTTTAATAACAATACAAGGTAGAAACTTCAGCACACCACTAACCCAGAAATACTTAAAACCAAATTACAACTCTTATAATTTTTCCTACTCGGTTCCTATATCAAAATATATGCGTGATGACTACGTCAACATCATATTTAGGTAAGTGTGTTAGAAACTTTATATAAATTTATGTACAGTCGGTCAAGTGGGAACATGTCGCGCATCGTTCGTTAAAAAAATTATTTATTTAAAAGTTCATCATTCGACAGTAAAGGATTGCCTTTAGAATACTAGTGATTCGGTAGTTCGTCTAGTCCCCATGAGCGTCGATGATTGCCTGGCATTTTCGGGGCATACTTTCGACGAGATTTTTCGCGGCAAACATTTCCACTGGCTAACAAATGCCCTCGACTTTCCCATATACTTAACAACCGCTGTAGGCGTCATTTTCGAACCTTGTTGATGATTACATAGAAATACAGCCTCGAAGTACACACTCATGTTCGATAATGTACTATTTAACCATAAATAAGGTTAGAAATGCATCTGTTTCCACAAAACATTGTTTGCAGGGTTTCCAACAATAACCTGAAAAAAGAGGAAGTTCTCTTACCGATTGCAAGTTATAGGCGACACGTTTTTACTTTTTCTTGTAGGGTCTTTTCGTTCCGGATGTTGGCTATCAATCTGGCGATTTGTACTTCGTTTACAGCTGTTCGAAACACTTGTTGTGGATTTATTGAGCCATGTTCTTAGGCCCTTTAGCCAGGATATTCTTCTTCTTCAAGGCCCTTTCCTGTCTTCCACCTTCCTTTCCAGGATTTGTTGCAACAAGTCATACCTTTCGTTGTTTCTCATAAGATGTCCGAGATATTCCAACTTCGCTATCTTTATTCTTATCATTATTTGCTTGTCTTTTCCCATTCTTCTTAGAACCTCCTCATTGGTAAAGTGATCAGCCCAACGTATTTTCAGAATTTTCCGGTATAACCACATCTCAAAGACTTCGATCTTCTTACATAACGCCTCCGTCAATGTCCACAACTCTATTCTATACAACAACACGGGAAAGCATAGCATCTTAGTAACCGGTAATGATAAATAGTGACATCTAAATAATTTAGCCATTTTTAGGAATGCGACTCTTGACCTTTTTATTCGATTTTTGATTTCTACTGAGCACTATGCATCGTTTACTCTTGCCCCCAGATTCATATACGCTTGTGTTGTTTCTGTCTGATACTTATTTACTACCAGTCTTCCGTTTTAATTGTTGTTCTTTGATATTATCATATTACTCAGTATATATCACCACTACACCAAAAACACTTGATTGACTCAAGTCAATCATCGCTCCTGATGAAGCTAACATGGTTAGCGAAACGCGCATCGAGTGCAAAAATAAAGTGTTTGGTGTAGTGGTGATATATACTGAGTAGTATCATTGTGCCAAAGATTCCACATTCCCAACTTTTATTATCATATGTTTAGTTTTCTTAATGTTAAGTGATAAGCCATATCTCTCACTGATTTCACTCACTGTATTCATTGTGTCTGCTTTCTGCTATCACAACCGTATCGTTCGCGCATCGTATCTTGTTTATGTATTCCCCGTCTATTTTTATTCCTTTGTTCATGTTCTCCAAGGCTTGCTAAAAAATTCTCTCCGAGTATTTATTAAACACGTTGTTACTTAACCGACTGTAATTAGTATTATTCTTGGCTTTGCCTCGGTCACCCGACAAGCATTTCATTCGCCATTCTATTTGTTTTAGATTCATTCAGCTGTTCAATAGAGATATCCAATACTGTTACAATGATTTCAAACATTACGAGTGCCCGTACATAACCTCCACAGTATACGACGACAAAGCCAAGCGAGCCCATAAAGTGAACGAAACGACGCCGAGTCAGTACATCAGGGAGCACAGTTTAACGTTCGACGTTGACATGGCCGATTTTCAATCGAAGGTTATGACATACAGGGCTGGACTTAGTAATAATCATGAGGTAAGACTGAACGAATAATCATTTTCAGGTATGACCGCGTTGATCTTCTACCGTTTGACAAAGTATAACGCTTAAGCTGCCTTGACATTACGAGTTTTATGGGAACCGCACCTAACTAGACGGTAGATGTTTTGTTGAACTTGCCACCTCTGTATCTATATATAAAGAGCGAAGCATCGTGGCGGCATACACCTGTATGTCCGAGGAACATCGAAGTCCTAGGATAGAGCAGCATATGGGCCAGAATCGTGAAGAACTTTCCTCTACTGTAGATGGGGATGAACAATCCCCTAAAAAACCTCTTAACGATAACCCTCTGAAGGTTTTAATGTCAGAAAGGCAATACTGGACTAACGGAACCGTCATCCCAAAGAACGGAATCGTCTGATGTACAGACGGACAAAAAGAGGACGTGGAAACAGTCGCATACTGCCCCTAGACAAAGATACTGCTGTCCTGGGTAGTTATGCATCGGTTTTTTAAACGGAAATCTTCATTATCCTGACGTGTGGCTGAGGAATGTCGAAAAGAAAAATAACACGGAGGACGCTGATGGTTTTGAACAGACCAGGGCGTAAAGACTTGCTGGCCAACCTGGAAGACAGCAAAAACTTGATTGCTGCTTGGCCACCTGGCCATACTGGCGTGAAAGAAGATGACCGACACACTGGCTTAAAAGAGCACTCTAGCGAGTCCCACGGGATCTGGACCCTTCTTGGGAATCGCATACAAAGGTTCACACTGTCTTATTTTTAAAGTTTAGGGTCAAGATCAGATTTTTTACGAGGATGGATTCCTAGCATGTTAAAGTGGTTTTGTCACTATGTCAAAACTATTATCATATTTAAAAAAATGCTTTAAATAGAGGCCTCTGGGATCGTAATATTAGTAATCAGCGCCCTCTCTTACGTATATATCGACTAAAAATTAACCGCGCCAGTTTATCAATTTCATACAGATTGATTTCAAACCGCCCTTGCCAAGATATCCTTGAGAGCTGCCCTGTACAGTTTAAAAATACAGCTGCCTTTATAAGAATCTTCTTTTGCTTATTTAGTTTATTAGATGGTTGATTGGTGGCGCCACAAACCTTAAAAGTTAATTTTATTATTATTTATTATTATACCAGGGCTACATTTTAAGTTTTTACAAGAACAATGAAAGAAAAAGAAATTATGGTACATATCGTTTCATTGTTTCTCAGAACATTCGCTTTTAAGATTTATACACTCTTGCATGCGTTCGAACCAATTCTCGAAACATTTTTTCCACTCTGAGGTCGATACCTCAAAATTATGGTTTTGGAAGGATTCAACAGCTTCTTGAGGTGATGAAAATCGCTGTCCACGCATTTTTTTGACATTCGGAAACAAAAAGAAATCGTTAGGTGATAAATCAGGTTAATACGGGCAATGAGACTTTAATTCGATGTTTTTCTCCGTCAAATCATCAATTTTGTGACGTGCTGTGTGAGAGCTGGCATTGTCATGATGAATGCGACGTTTTCGGTTGTTTTTCTTGATTTTATCAATGACTTCTGGCAAACAAATTGTTGTATACCATTCAGCATTAACTGTTCTTCGATCATCTAAAGCAGGGGTGCTCAAACTTGAACTGCTGGCGATCTACCTCAATATTGTTAGACTACGATCGATCGACTCTGAGAGGCTGCAAGTAAGTGTGATGCAGGATTGTCGTCTAGGTAGGGTGTATCGTGGCATAGATATTAGTTTTCCGCACAATATGTCAAGGTAAGTGTAGGTCTGTTTTAAAATGTCAATGAAAAAACTCATAATTATTCAAAATTGCGAGTTTATTGGTTCTTACAAAACAAACGAGTTCTAGTGTCTAAACTTAACTAAAGAGTGACTTTGGATGTTGAAGCGTGGCACTGCATGTTCTCAGCATACTTTTTATAAGATGGTACGTAATTACCGAGTGCTAATCGCAAGCATGATGACATATGTTCGTCAGTTAGTCGATTGCGATATTTTGACTTAATTATCTTCATTTCAGAAAATGCAGACTCGCACAAGTAAGTTGACCCAAACATTGCCGTCAGTTGAAGGGCGATTTGCCTTAGATTCAGATATATATCTTCAGATATAAAGCACCAGAATTTTGTATCAGATGCTGTGGCTTTGAGATGTATATCTGATATAATCTGCACTAACTCATTTTCAACAGAACATGAGTCCATGTTGAACTGACTTGCTATTTCAGTAGCTAATTCCTCAATGTTTTTACACGAAAAAGGATAACTCATAAATGATGCGATATTTACCAATTCACTGAAATCATAAAAACGTATTTCGAATTGGCCCAAAATATTTGATAATTCTGCCTCATAAATATCATAATTCAACTGAGGAATCCTTGCTTTCAAAGACGGAAAATTTTTCAGATCCTTTCTTTTCAGTTGATCTATCATAAGTTGTAATTTACTTTTGAATGCGTTTATTGCGCTAATCATCTCAATAATAGTTTTTCCTTTACCTTGAAGCTCCAAATTAATGGTGTTTAAATGCATTGTGATGTCTGTCAAAAATGCCAAATCAGTCAGCCATTTTCCGTTTTTCAGCATCTGAGTGTCATCACCTCTTTCGTCCAGAAAAGCTGTTATTTCGGGCAATAATTCTTGAAACCTTTCTAGGAATTTTCCGCGACTCAACCACCTGACGTCCGTGTGAAGAACTAAATCAGTGTGTTCTCCGTGTGAAGAACTAAATCAGTGTGTTCAGCTGACTCACTATCTTCCAACTGCAATTTAAAGAGCCGTCGTTGCAAGCTACGTGCACGGATAGAATTCACAATTTTTATTGCAATGCCCATAATCTCCTCCATGTTTAGAACTTTTGAACACAAAACTTGTTGATGTATAATGCAATGGAAGGAGAAAAATGAAGGGAAATCATCATTAGCTCGACACAATGCCACAAAACCGTTTTTGTTTCCAGTCATTGCTGGTGCTCCATCGGTTGTAATGCACACTAGTTGATATATTGGTAGCTTGTAGTTTGTTACAAAATTGAAGAAAACGTCATATTTATCTTCGCCACGGGTCTTTCCTTTCAGAGGAATCATTGTCAAAAACTCTTCCTTAGCCGACATGTCATTGAATACCATTCGAATAAAAATACACAGCTGGGCAGTGTCTGTCATATCGGTGGATTCGTCGAACTGTAAAGAAAAGTATGTACATTCCATATCATGTTTTAGTTTATCTGCCATGTCCTGACTCATGACTTCAACACGCCTTGTGACAGTCGGACGAGATAACTGAAGTTCTCTAATAGCAGACATAATCTCTGTTTTATTTTTAAAATCTCCAAATAAAGTCTCACCCGCTTCAATAAATGCTTCCTTCACAACCAATCCATCATCAAATGGTTTCTTGTGTTTCGCCAATATATGAGATATTTTAAATGACGCGATCGTTGCAGCTTTTGATTGTTTGGCTGGTCTTGTGAACATGGTTTGTTCTTTTTTCAAACAAGTTATCAAATCACGTACTTTTCGTTTTCTTAATTCACTTTGTGACGGAAAATCCTTTTCATAGTTTTTAGAAACCGTTTTATGATGCCTCTCTAAGTTCCCACGCTTAGGTATTGCAACTGACGCACGGCAAATGAGACAAATGCACTTATCCTTTACCATACAAAAGAAAAATTCTTCCTCCCAATCGTTATTAAAATGATAAGTTTTTATTTTTCTTCGCCGCATTCATTTTGGACTATTTATTAATAAACTTTGTATCCATGTATCGCCTTCAAGTTACAACTCAGACTGACTCCTATTCCTGCAGGCGCAACATTTATATCGGCGCGAACGAAGTCTCGAATGTTCCCGTCAAACACGCCGCCCGAAGTTTCTAGAAAAATCGGCGGGAATCAAAAACGCGGCTTTTCTTTGACAAGTACCGCGCGTTCCTTTGATAAAGCCGCCTTTTGCCGCTAGCAGGGGGTTATTACGATAAAAGAAAGTGATGAGGGGGTTATTTTGGCCTAATTGTGGATCGAATAAATTTTAGTAGTTTATTCATTACATTTTGTTTTAGTTACCTAAAACAAAATCTGTGAATAGTTCTATATCGGACTTTTTTTCTCGAGATCGACTCAAAAAGTTTCGCACACGAACCACTTTTGTTGGATTCGGTTCATTTTGGAACACCCAAACAGTTAATTGTTGTTTAGTTCCCGGCTCGTACGAATATATCCGAGTTTCCTCTCCTGTTACGATACGGATTTTTCATGTCCTCGGTTGTATTTTTCGAGCCTTTTCTTACACCAATTGACACGAGCATGTTTTTTTTTAGTTTCGGTCAAATTATGCGGAATCCATCGGCAACAGATCTTTTCCACAGCTAAATATTCATGAAAAATCGAATGAACTGCAGTCTTCGATATGCCTAAGGATGCCTATATCTCACGGTAAGTTACATGCCGACCCTCTGCAATGACGAAATTCTGTAAACCAGTTGTAAACAGTCTTTTCTTTGATTCATTACCAAAAGTTGAACGAAGCTGTTCGAGGAATTGTTGTTGAGTTAGGCCTTTACTAAAATCGCAAAAAATCATCCAACTGTTTTGTTTAAATGCTCACTATAAACAAACTACTCGTCCAATTTCTAAGCTGCCACTGTTTTAACAATAACAACTGTCAAATTTTATAACAATGGTAATGTCACATCTCAATAGCACCACCTACTGGTCATATGTAAAACCTTAAAAGGCGGCCCTCGTATATATTATGACAGCGTCGACCATATTTTTATTAGTAGGGGGCATATCATTTTTTATTGGGCAGGTTTGACAAAATTATCGTCCAATTGCTCTGGCAAGTACCTTTTTCAAAATGGTAGAATTGGGATTTGTGAAAAAAAAAATTAATTTTGTGTAGATAAGTTTAAAATCATTAGCGTGGTTTTCACAGAGGGCACTCTTCAGAATCTGCTAGTACAACCAGGACGTTTAGCGGGGCCGAATAGGGGTGAATTTGCGCGGGGGTGTTTTTCTACCTAAAACGTGCCTTTAAATTTTAAACATAAAGTTTCTGGTTGATAAAACTGGGAATCTAAGAATAGGTCCCTTGAGTAGCTGGATCAAATTTTATTTAACTTACACCAATAAAAATTAGTACTAGTATACCTCAAGAACCTCGTGTTGGATTAACTGATGCTCATATATATATATATATATATATATATATATATATATATATATATATATATATATATATATATATATATATATATATATATACATATACTAGCCGGGCCCGCGGCTCCGCTCGCGTGGACTTGGTTCACTACTATCGTCACTGCTTATTCCTTATGTTACCTAACGTAATAAAATATCTCCCATTATTTCCTCTTATCTCCCAATATTTCTCCTTATCTCCCATTATCTCTACATAATTTCCATTATCTAGGCTTATCTCTGCTCATCTCCCATTATTTCTCCTTATCTCCCATTATTTCTCCCTATCTCACGTTATTTCCCATTATCTAGGCTTATCTCGACTTATCTCGCAATATTTCTCCTTATCTCCCACTATTTCTCCTTATCTCCCATTATCTCACCATAACTTCCATTATCTAGACTTATCTCTGCTTATCTCCCATTATTTCTCCTTATCTCCCATTATACTTATTTCCCATTGTCTTACCTTATATCCCATTATCAAGGCTTATCTCGACTTATCTCCCATTATTTCCCCTTATCTCACATTATCTCACCTTATCTCCCATTATCTAGGCTTATATTGAATTATATATATGTATAAATTTATAAAAACACGTAAATCAGATAAGTGGTTCTCGGGTGATAAGCGCACTAACGGACAGACAGACAGACAGAGAGACCTTACATTTTTATATATATTATATTCTTTGCTACATGATATTGTTCCATATTTAATGCTTTAGGCAGTGTATTGCAAGAGAACGCGCTAGCGGCAAACTTTTCTCCAACTTGATTCACTATTATCGTCATTGGTTATTTCTTATGTCACCTAATATAATAAAATATATCCTATAACCTGGCCAGAGAACATACGTATGTTTAAAAAAAAGCACGTAAATCAGATAAGTGGTTCTCCAGTGATAAGCACACTAACGGACAGACAGACAGACAGAGAGACGTTGCATTTTATATATATTATAGATATTCTTTGCTCCATGATATTGTTCCATATTTAATGGTTTAGCATGTTTAAAAAAAAAAAGCACGTAAATTGGATAAGTGGTTCTCCAGTGATAAGCGCACAAACGGACAGACAGAGAGACGTTGCATTTAATATATATTATAGATATCCTTTGCTACATGATATTGTTCCATATTTAGTGGTTTAGGTAGTGTATTGCAAGAGAACGCGCTAGCGGCAAAATTTTTTCCGATTTCATTCACTATTATCGTCACTGCTTATTCCTTATGCTACCTATCGTAATAAAATATAGCCTATAATCTGGCCGGAGAACATATGCATGTTTTTAAAAAAAAAGTACGAAAATCGGATAAGTGGTTCTCCAGTGATAAGCGCACTAACGAACAGACAGACAGACAGACAGAGATACGTTGCATTTTATATATATTATAGATGTAATAAAATATATATCTATAACCTGGTCAGAGAACATATGTATGAATTTAAAAAATCACGTAAATCGGATAAGTGGTTCTCGAGGGATAAGCGCACTAACGAACAGACAGACAGGCAGAGACGCGTTGCATTTTATATATATTATAGATATAGATTATTATTATTATAAAAAGTTCTTCTTTCATTCACACATTTGATCAATGTGGTTCCATGTTTGGCTGACGGGCCAAAACCAAGTCAGCACAAACGCTATTACCATTCCGTATTAAGGAATGACCTGACAATGTTACATGTTTTCAAAATCACTGACTTCTGAATGTTTCTGTGTATGTCTGTGTTGAGTCCCAATTGCACTAAATGTGGTGTGAATGTTATTGGTGTAAGGCCTGTGGCTGATATAATGAGGGGGACAATGATGACTTTTTCCTGTCTCCATAGCCTTTTTATTTCCGTTGCAAGGTCTGTGTATTTGGAAATTTTTTCTGTGTATTTCGCTTGGATGTTTGTGTTGTTGGGGACAGCTATGTCAATCAGATAGGTGACTTTTCCTTTTTTGCACTGAAAAGTAATATCGGGTCTATTGGCGGAGACTGTTTTATCTGTATGGATACCGATGTCCCAGTAGAGCTTGTAATTTTCATTTTCAAGTATGGATGTTGGCGTGTATAGTAGGGATCGGTGTTTTCTATGACTTTGTATGTTGTGGCTAGTGCTTGGTGAACCACTTTGGCAGCTGAATCATGCCTGGCTGTGTACTCCGTTCCGACCAAAATATTTTACATCCGCTCGTTATGTGTTCGATCGTTTCTTTCTGCTGGTGGCATTTCCTACATCTGTCCTCTGCAATAGTCGGGTCTTTGATGATATGCTTTTGGTAGTTTCTGGTTAATATGACTTTATCCTGGATGGCAAGTAAGAAGCCTTCAGTCTCAGGGAATAGCTGCCCATCCCGTAACCAGGTGTATGATTGTTTTTTATTTACGTGGTCTTGTTCTATGTGGTATCTGTGTTTTCCGTGGAGTGTTTTCTCTGACCACGTTTTCATCTTTTCCTGTTGTAATTGGGTGTGACTGTGTGTGTCTGCTGAGTGGTCTGCCCGGGCTAAGTGGAGAGGTGTGTAGTTTTTGTCTGCTTTCACTGTCGCTGTGTGGAGTCTGGTTTGCTTGCTGTGAAAGAATTTCCTAAGTGTTTGTATTTGTTTTGTGTGTAATGATCTGATGTCTATAATTCCTCTTCCTCCTGCCCTCCTCTCGATGGTAAGTCTTTCTTTGCATGCGTTGGGGTGTAATTTCCTGTATTTGGTGAATTGAGATCGTATAAGGATGTGAATATTTTCTATGTCTGTTTGTGACCATTTGATGATACCAAATGAATATGTGAGAATAGGTATAGCGAACGTGTTGATGGCTTTAGTGAGATTATTATTATTATTATTATATAACCTGGCCAAAGAATATATGTATGAATTTAAAAAAAGACAGGTAAATCGGATAAATGGTTCTCGCGTGATAAACGCCCTAACGGACAGACAGACAGAGAGACATTGCATTTTATATATATTATAGATTATAGATATTCTCTGCTACATAATATTGTTCCATATTTAATGGTGTAGGCTGTGTATTGCAAACGAACGCACTAGTGGCAAACTTTTTTCCGACTTCATTCACTATTTTACGTCACTGCTCATTCCTTATGCTACCTATCGTAATAAAATATAGCCTATAACCTGGCCAGAGAACATATGTATGTTTTAAAAAAAAAAGTACGTAAATCGGATAAGTGGTTCTCCAGTGATAATCGCACTAACGAACAGACAGACAGACAGACAGAGAGACGTTGCATTTTATATATATTATAGATATATATATATATATATATATATATATATATATATATATATATATATATATATATATATATATATATATATATATATATATATGATCCGATCCAATTTCCCGGACTAATACTGTATAGCAAGATCGTCAAATAGTATCGACTAGCGCCGATAGGTGGCGGTAGATACATCCCTAACAGCGCCCCATGATAAGTTTCAACAGTGTTCTGGAAGACCTACAAGTGTAACCACATCTGAAATCATTTCGAAAGTTTGACAAATCATTCGTGAAAACCGTCGTCGAACAATGCTAAGTATCATTGACGAACTTTCTCCAGTTCTTCCCTCAAAGCTTTGAAGCGGGAACCTTCTGCATCACGACACTGAACAGTTCGTTCGGTACGCAACAGCTTTTGGCGAAGAATTTCGTGATTGTCATCCTCTTCCTCTCTTATTCGCCTGATTTGGCAACCAGTGACTCGGGGGGTGTTCCCTTATAAGAAAATGAAGTTAAAGGTTCGCCGCTTCGAGGCAGTAGAGAGAGGCGACTCGCAGGCGACGCTGGGGGCAAAGACTTTCCAAAAATGATTTGGTCAGTGGGAAAAACGGTGCATTCGGGTACAGGGGCACTACTTCTGATTTTATAGCGTTAGTCCGGAAACTTTTGCAAGGCACAACATATTTATATACAAAATAGCTTACCAACTAATAAAGACTAAACTGTTTTTTTTTCAGAATCTTTGTCACATACCCGACGGCAAGCTAGGAGTGGAATTCGTAGAGTATAACTTCCATTTTTACCGACATTGCGACGAATGACGTTTATTTGACTAAAATTATTTCAATTATCGTTTGTAGTCGAAATTATTTTCGTTAGGCAACGCCATTTGCAAAGCAATCAATAAGAGTATAGTAGAGTATAGTTTTACTAAAAGAAATTATTCAGAAAATTATTTGTAGAATATTTTGACACTCATTTTTACACAAAATAAATTTAGTAAGAGTATGTGGAAGTCACTGTGTGCGTTCTACAAGCGAAGTGGGATTGGTTTTGTTATTGGATACACTGTGTATCTTAATGTGCACACTGGAGTGTCAATCGTCTCATTTTTAATTAAGAAAATATATCTACATTAAGTCATGACATGTCGTATTTAAGATATTAATATATTTTTGTTGTGGATTTTTCCTATGTGCAATCTTTTTATTATTTTTTTTAACTTTATAAGGCTTTTCCAGCGATAAATTACCATTTGAAATAACTCTTTAACATAATACAGTTTATATTTATTTTAACCGCAGAATAAGTTGTTTTCGAGTTATTTGTAGTGGTTACTTTTAGCTAGAACGCCCTGTATACGGGGCGATCAAGAAACGTTGGCGACAAAGTAGAATTTGTTTTATTTCTTAGGTGTGTAAGTTTTTTCTCGGTATCTTTCTGTGGTCTGCTACGAAAACTTTCTCATTGTATAGTCATTTTAAAACGCCATCTTTTAACTTGATTTTACTGAGAACATAACCTTCAAAAAAGTCGCACAAAATTGTTACTTACGATGAAAATCATGAGTCTATCCAAGCCATTTCTTTCGTCTCAACTCCGTTTCATTCTTGTTCTCTGGGGGGATAAGTAATGGTCGCATGTACTACATTCCAGTTCATCATTTATCGCGATGTAGCTGGAATGTCCTTCTCAGCATTTCTGAATACCATCACAACGATCGGTATACTGCCCCCAATTTCCTGTGTCACAGAGGTTCGTATGTTGTTTTCGATCAGGTCGTGTTAATGCTGCTGTCTCGAAACCGTCCATTTCTTTGCCCATATTATATATTTTCCAACGATAAATTACCATCTGAAATAACTCTTTAACGTAAAACATTTATATTTATTATAACCGCAGAAGAAGTTGTTTTCGAGTGATTTGTGTTAGTTACTTTTTGCTAGAACGCCCCCGGAGTGACAAAATACAATTTCTTTTATTTATTGGGTGTATAATTTTTTTCCTCACCCGCTTTCACTTCTTTTTTGTCTTTGATATACTACGGAACTACTCAAATTGTTTTTTTTCTCGTTGTATAGTCATTATAATGCGTCATCTTTTAGCTTTAAAACGAGGCACAATTTTTGATTTTACTGCAAACATAACCTTAAAAAAAGTCGCACAAAATTGTTATTTAAGATGGAAATCATGAGTATCACAGCGTTCGGTACAAAACTTGCACCTGCGATCTTCTCGTGAAGTGTGTGAAAACAAGAATTTTACAAATTTCCCCATAAAAAGATTTAATATTTGTCGCAAACCATTCTGACCACCCTGTATACATCTGAATCTCTATAAAAAAATGATCTTATATACTTTATACATTCCTCTATATTCGAACAAAAACACTAATTTTATTATTTTATGTTAGTTTTTATTTTATTTATACATGTTTTATTTCAGAGCTCTATTTTTACTGAAGGTGTAATAATTTTCATTGTACTGTTAGATACTTTTATTATTATTAAGTGTGGTGTATTTATTACTATATACATATATATGTTATAAAGTAGAGTAATTCGGACATTTAAACAAAGATGTTTTAAGTTTTAGAATTAGTCATACACAGTGAAAATGCAAGATTTAGTTCATAAACGAAAAATGATATTTATAGTACATACATATCTTTAAATTAAGACACCATATTTTAGGTATATTTTAGATTATATATATCTTTCTAAACAGGTAATTATAGTAAAATGCAGTTCTCCATTAACTGATAGAATTCCGTACATGACGTTTACATCACATTATAGATATCTAGCATCACCTTAGCTGCTCATTTTAAATATAGAATCTTTATACAGAGTGTTACAAAGGGCCGTATTTAATTTTCAATAGATGCAGATAGTTCCTAACAAATTGACGCTTAAAAAATAAATATTCTCGTTTGCCTCTAAAACATCTTAATGTTTGTTGTTGCTGTATCTAAGCCTAGTTTTAAAGGCACACCTGCCCTCTATCGGAGGTTGTTTAAAGGCCACAGAGTTGTTAACAATTACCGCTAGATAGCGCGATTCTTCCCAACTATATAAAAATCAATATCAACTACTAAAACTGAACAGACACCATATTTTAGCGGTCATTTCCTGTTCGCTCCTCTGTCAAGCTATCCTAGCTTGGTTGATGAGTCGTGATAATATGACAAAACGCATCCCGCGATGGTTTAATTGATGGACTTCGTTATTCAATTTTAGTAATTGATATTGATCTAAACGTTATTCTTGTACGACCATTCTTCCTTGTAACACTCTATATAAACAGAGTCGTACTTAAACATACTCAAAAAGGTGATGTCTCCGTCCCGTAATATATCCGGAAACTTGAGAATATCATGCCTTATAATAACCGTGTGCCTTTCAGCAGTTTTAATCTCTAAAAAATGCTACAAATGTAGGTTTAGGTAGATAGGCACCAAAACTGAGTCAGCCGTAGATTTAGAACCGTAACGATATATTTTGCTTTAACGATATGGAAGTTCAAATTACGACGTTTCATCTATGATTATAAACCAAAATATCTTGGGAATAAAACGAAAGTTATCAGTTATAATAAAAAAATATTTTTTATTAGTCAGTCAGAACAATCTCTTTTTTATTTTAGATATTGTCATTTTAGTTAATTAAAACGACTACATAAGGAAGATAATTATAAAGTTGATATTACCCAGATTTTTATTTAATATTTTCTACATTTTTAAGGCCCTGCTAATATAGACAGAATTTTATTTAATACCCCAAGCAAGTTATACCTTAGAGGACTTAATATTGTCTCTCTTTCTCTCTCTATTTAGTTTTACGGCCACAACTACCCCTAGTATTCGGCCGAATGTCGGTTGATAAATAACCCTCCCTTTGGCATCTGTCTCGCGCTTAAACAAACCCCCAGTGATCCACTTCTTGTAATATTTTCTATTTCCCAGCAGGGCCCACCATTACGCGAGTCTGAAAACTGGGTCCATAACCCTACTGGTTTCATTGAATATATTGTTCACTTTTTTTTAATGTTGTATCTTCTCTACTGTAGCCAGAGGTCACCAAAAAGCTGCTACAGGTATTGGATGTAACCAGGTTCTGTTAAACCGAAGCTTGCCGAACCCAACACGAACAAGAAACACGGCTTACACGTGTGTCTTTAATATAGAGTCAACGGAGTGCAAGATTCTCTAGCAATCTTCTCTCACTGCTCTTATTTTTTCCCTTTGACGACTGTGACCAGCCAATCGAGCTTGCCTGATAATTCCCTGAAAAACACCCTCTATCTCACTTTCACGACGCAAAGATATGTTTATTCGATGAACTGTGTCGCGAAACCCTATCGACTCAACAGTTTCTTCTCTTTCTTTTTCCTTCTTGGTTAAATTGGTAAAATAATCCCTAAAGATCATCTTTGTTCTGGCTAAAAATCGAATTAAAAATACTTGCTTACAAGTAAATAAACATTTCCAATTTTAAATTAAATGTACGTGACATCATTTAACGCCATTTATTATTGTTTTGTTTCTTTAGGTCTTCTGCATTATCACTCTGAATTCAATCGTTACCACATTAAGTAGACATCGCTAAAAATTGGTAAATCAAGGATATTTCATCCTAAGCATTCCAGTATAGGGTTGATTGTTGAGAAAAAATCAAATAATTAATTATTTCAACTTGAATTTAATAACAAAATATTTTTGGTCAGATTTTAAGAACGACGTCTATTATATTTTATCAGATTTTTCCGTAATTTGTCTTATAATCAAAGTAACTTGACTGGAAGTGATATATATAATCACATCTAGTCTTTATCGACTTCCAGAAAGCTTTCGATACAGTCGAAATTGGATACATATTAGTGGTTATGGACCGAGCACGAATTGACACTCGATATACTACCCTGATCGAAAATACCTACAAAAACTCTTCTCTTCATATAAAGATAGATGAAGAGAAGAAAACCAATAACATTAAAGTCGAAAAAGGCGTTCGTCAGGGAGATACTATATCACCAAAATTATATACACTCGAGGATGTCTTTAAGAAACTATCATGGGAAGATAAAGGAATCAGAATTGACGAAGTATATCTGAACCATCTCCGATTTGCGGATGACATTGTGTTGATATCAAGTGACGAACGAATTTGAATCAATGCTGCAACAATTGAGTTATGAGTCAAAACAGGTTGGCTTAAAAATGAATTACTCGAAAACAAAAATGAGCCTAGAAGACCCACATATATTGATTGAGAACCAGGACATAGAGAATATTTGGGCCATTCAATCACTCTAGGGACAGAGAATCAGTACAGGGAGGTTACCAAGCGAATATCGCTCTCTGGAAAGGTCAATGTTGAGGTTGTCTCTGTGTGATAGAATCCGAAATGAAGAGATCCGTCGAAGAACAAGGACTACGGATGTTATAGAGACGATTGCAGAACTGACGTGGCAATGGACTGGACATGTCGTAAGACAGCGAGATGAAAGATGCCCACTGAAAATCATACAGTGGCGACCTAGGGAGACAAAACGAAGTAGAGGTAGACTCCAATTGAGATGGATAGACGATATCAAGAGAATAACTGGTAGAGACTGGCACCGAAAAACACAAGACGGGAAAAAAGGAAAATATTAGGAAAAGCCTATGTCTTGGAGCGGACGAGTTAACTGCTGAAGAAGAAATGTATATATATATATATATATATATATATATATATATATATATATATATATATATATATATATATATATATATATATACAGCTGACTGACGAAACAATGTTGCACACTCTACATTTTGCCGACGATCAAGCGGTTATTGCTCAGAACAAGAAAAACCTTGAGTTTATGACAAGAAAACTGTTTGAATTGGCGTTTAACAGTTAACTGCAAGAAAACTAAATATTTGTGTGTAGTAGGAAAACGGGGAAGAACACCGAATACCAAAGATGGTTCTAAAGTGGATACCAAACGGAAGGAGGAGAAGAGGGAGAGCAAGAGCGACATGGTTTGGAGGTGTTCAGACGGAAATGTCAGAGAGAAATCTAAGACCGAGAGATTTTTGAAGATCGAAGAGGATGGAAACTGGGAACCGGGAGGCAAAAAACGCTATAAAAAACCGGATTGATGATGATATTCTTTTGTAGTTTGCTAGTAGCTTTTTGTCTCCTTTTTGAAGCAGCCAGATCGTAGTGCTAAGATTTTTTATATTTGTTTTTCTAAACCAAGTGTCGTTTAAAGTTTCTAAATACTGTGAAATCAATTTTTGATTCGCGACGTTGCTAAGCTTTAGTTAAATAGTAATTTCTTTCTTCACAAAAGTAAGTTGTTGAGTCACTCAAGGCGTTTTTTGTGAATTGTGGAAACTATTGGAAATAGGCATGAAATCCATTAAAAAATGAGATAATGAATCTAGTTATTCGAGTGTGATATGTTTAAAAATGGGTCACTATGTTTTCATAAAATTTAATTTAAAATTTCTTCTTTATACGCCACTGCTTTTCCACTGTAGGAAATAGGCCTCTTCAGGTTTCCTCCAATTGTCTTTAGTCTGTGCAAGATGGAGCCATCTACTGCCTGGCATCAACCTGATATCATTTCGAAAAGTTAGACTAGACAGAAGAAAGATGTGTCGATACCTAAATATTTATAATTATTGGTTAATCAAGATGGATTCATATATAAAAGGACACAAAGCGCCACGAAATAGTAACAGGGTAATGTTACAGTGAAACTCGAGAACAATCACGAGATTATAAATTGTATGCCCTTGGTGGCGTTATAGTTTGATCCGGTAGAGCAGGAATTCAGGAAAGGTCATTTTTTTATGCCCAAAGGAACTGGAATCATAGCCCTCTCGTCGCACCACTGTTTTGATGTTTCTAAGACACAAATTTGGTGTTTTTTTTAATGTAATACGAGGCTGGTTTTTAAAGTAATGGCAATTTATTGTAACAATTTTATTTTTACATGAACGCCTGGGCCTTGATCTACTTTTTATCATAATTTTCACCTCTATTAAGGCACTTGTATCGTAAGACCAGCTTCTGTATTTCATCCTCGTAGAAATATACCGTCTGGTTTGCTAACCACCGCAGCACGACCGTTTTGGCGTCGTCGTCGGTATGGTTGCGCTGACCGCCAAGTTGCTTTTTTAAGTGCAGGAACAAATGGTAGAATTGATAACTGATGAACTTTTCATCAGTTTTCCGCACCAGCTCGCCTACTTCATCCATCATAGTGCACCTTTGTAGGGCTTCAACCCATTTTCTCATCATTTCATCGGTTATAGCGTTTTCGCTTCATTAATCTGCCGATGAATTTTGTCCGCTTTCACCTCCCTGGCATTTAAAAAAACGAATTGCAGCGCATATTTCACAATTCAAGGGATTTTCAATGATCTGAGGCATTTTAAACACGCATAAACAAAAACGCGAACGAATGCTTCCATGATGACGTTTGTGGCTAGTCAATAGATGCAGATACTCGCGCTCATGCGTATGTACAACCTTCTTGAATCTCGGAAAGTAAACTTTTAAAAAAATTCTAATGTGGAAAATAGTGATATATAAATCTCCGATTTTCTTAATTCGGGTACAAAGAGTCTTTATGGGACACCAGTTTGATATTAATTAGTTATTACATTCCATTTTTTTATTGTAAGTTGGTAAAGAAAGGGCCATGTTTGTTCATAAATATGTCAAGTTTTTATGGCATTTATCATTTACTAGACAATGTCTTGATCAGCCCTTTAAATTAATCCGAAAATTATTACAATTGGTTTGAAAAGTAGTTAGATGTTAAAAAGAATGTATTGTAATTTGGCAAGATGGTGCCATCTACTGCCTGGCATCAACCTGATATCATCAGTCCATTCCTTTCGAAAAGATAGACTGGATAGAAGAAAGGTGTGTCGATATCTAAATATTTATAATTATTGGTTAATCAAGATGGATTCATATATAAAAGGATACATAGCGCCACGAAACAGTAACAGGGCTAATGTTACAGTGAAACTCGAGGACAGTCACGAGATTATAAATTGCATGCCCTTGGTGGCGTTATAGTTTGATCCGGTAGAGCAGGAATTCAAGAAAGGTCCTTTTTTTATGTTCAAAGGAACGGGAATCGTAGCCCCCTCGCGTCACCACTGTTTTGATTTTTCCAAGACACAAATTTGGTGTTTTTTTAATGTAACACGAGGCTGGTTTTTAAAGTAATGGCCATTTTTTGTAACAATTTTATTTTTACATGAACGCCTGGGCCTTGATCTATTTTTCATCATAATTTTCACCTCTATTAAGGCACTTGTATCGTAAGACCAGCTTCTGTATTTCATCCTCGTAGAAATCTGCCGTCTTGTTTCCTAACCACTGCAGCACGACCGTTTTGACGTCGTTGGTATGGTTGCGCTAACCGCCAAGTTGCTTTTTTAAGTGCAGGAACAAATGGTAGATATGATAATGATGAAATCGTCAAGAGTCTATTTTATCGAATTTTTCATCAGTTTTCCGCACCAGGTCGCGTACTTCGTCCATCATAGTGCACCTTTGTAGGGCTTCAACCCATTTTCTTATCATTTCATCGGTCATAGCGTTTTCGCCATACACTTTATTAATCTGCCGATGAATTTTGTCCGCTTTCACCTCCCTGGCATTTAAGAAACGAATTACAGCGCATATTTCACAATTCAAGGGATTTTCAATGATCTGAGGCATTTTAAACGCGAACGAGTGCTTCCATGATGACGTCTGTGGCTAGTCAATAGATGCAGATACTCGCGCTCATGCGTATGTACAACCTCCTTGAATCTCGGAAAGTAAACTTTTAAAAAAAATTCTAATGTGGAAAATAGTGATATATAAATCCCCAATTTTCTTAATTCTGGTAGAAAGAGTTTTTATGGGACATTAGTTTGATATTAATTAGTTATTACATTCCATGTTTTTATTGTATGTTGGTATAGAAAGGGCCATGTTTGTTCGTAAATATGTCAAGTTTTTAAGGCATTTATCATTTACTAGACAATGTCTTGATCAGCCCTTTAAATTATATCCGAAAATTATTACAATTGGTTTGAAAAGTTGTTAGAAGTTAAAAAGAATGTATTGCAATTTGTCTCACACTGTACATACATGGTTTTTGGAGTGTGGAGGGTTTATCAGACAAGTAAATATTTTGTCTTTAATAATTAAAGTGTTAGGTCAGTTATCGTCCTGCTTAGATTCTACGTGGGCTGCCTGAAAAGTTCTCGGCCTAATAATGAAAGAATTTTTTTTTGATGTGAATATGTTTTTTTTTTCTGAAACTTCAATATATTTATTCCAACGTTTTTCCATTAATTCAATACCATCATTAAAGGGTGATTCCAGAAGGTCTGCATCTACGGCTGCAAAAGTTTCATAATTTGATGTAAAACGCTTTTCGGCCATGAATTTTTTGAGGTCTGGAAACAGATAATAGTCAGAGAAAGCCAAATCCTGTGAATATGCTGGATGTTCAAGCAACTCGTACTTTAGTTCGTTGATTTTTGCCATCGTCACTTGTGTGAACACGTGCATTGTCTTGATGAAAAATGATTCTTTTCTTCTTTAATTCTCACGAATTTTTGCTTCTAAGTGATCCAAAAGGTTACAATAATATTCAGAGTTAATTGTTTTACCTTTCTGAACATAATCTATCAACAAAACACCTTTGTAATCCCGAAAAACTGTCGCCATAACCTTCTCTGCTGATGGAACCGTCTGTGTGCCTTCTTTGGTGCACTTCCACCGACTTCAGTCCATTGTTTCGACTGTTCTTTTCGCTCTAGTATATAGTGGTGGATTCAAGCTTCATCAACATTTATGAAACGATGCTTGAAATTCATTTTATTTTGCTTAACACGATCTAAAGACGCTTGAGAATTACGCATTCGAATGCGTTTTTGGTCAATTTTCAGCAAATGCAGCACCTATCTTACCCAAAGCTTTTTTATATGTAATGCTTCGTGCAAAATATTTCCAATTCGTTCTTTTGAGATGCCTATGGCCTCAGCTATTTCACCCACTTTCACTCGTCGGTCATCTAACACCGTATCGTGGACTTGTTGAATGATTTGTGGTGTTATAGCAGTTTTTGGATAACTTTCGCATGGATCATCTTCGAGGCTTGTACGACCAGATTTAAAAAGAGCAGCCCATTTTTTCACAGTGGAAAGTGAATGTGATGCATCCTTATATACTTTTAACAATTTCAGATGAATTTCAGTTGGTGATAAACCATCCAAAAAAACGAATTTAATCACTGCACGATATTCAGTTTTTTTTCCATTTTTAAAAAAATCAATGACACGTCAATATTGCCCGATATGCCCGATGTTGTCTTCAGACAGCGTATCATAAAGCGTATTCTGATGAAGCTAGACACCAAAAAGGCTTCTGGCGCTGACGGAATACCTGCCATAGTTCTCAAAAACTGTGTTTTCTGTAGACTTTTCAACCTATCCTACAGAAAGGGAATATTTCGTTTCTGCTGGAAATGTGCTACAGTTCAGCCGATACCTAAAAAAGGCAAGAAGACCTTGCCAAATAACTACCGACCAATTGCACTGCTTTCAATAATACCGAAAGTCATGGAAAAGGCTATCAATCAGCATCTTCTAAAATATCTTGAAGGATTCAACATTATTAGCGATCACCAATATGGCTTTCGTAAAAATAGATCAACAGGAGATCTTCTGACTTATGTAACACATGTTTGGAACAACGCAATTGAACACTTTGAAGAATCTCGAGCGGTTGCTCTTGACATATCCAAGGAATTCGACCGTGTTTGGCACAATGGGCTGTTGGCTAAGCTACGATCTTATGGTGTGTCTGAAAAGTTCTGTTTGTGGCTCTATTCCTCTAACATCGTCACTCAATTTGTTGGGCGTTAATTTGGGAGCAAATATGTCCTGGCATGAACATGTTGCAGGCATAGCAAGGAGAGCTTCTCAAAAGTTGGGAATATTATTTCGAACCAAAAAGCTTTCCACTCAACAACAACTGTTAATTCTTTACAAAGCTCAAATTCGACCAACTATGGAATACTGCTTCCATGTTTGGAGCACCGCTCCCAAACATACACTGCATTTGTTGGATTCTATTCAGAGAAGAGCTGTTCGTCTGATTGGAGACCCGGAACTGACCGTCGGCTTTGATTCGCTGGAACATCGAAGAACGGTTGGCGACTTGAGCCTATTTTACAAGTACTTTCATGGAAAGTGTTCGAAGGATGTGGCGCGCTTAATTCCTCCCAGAGCGGTGCATGTTAGAAGTACACGTCGCGCTAATTCTTCACATCCGTATGAGGTTCAGCTTGTTACTCCTCGTACAACGCTTTTCAAGCAGTCTTTTATATGGAGAACATCATCCCTTTGGAATAATTTGCCCAGGACTGTGTTTCCCACCGCGTACAATCTACAGCGATTCAAGAACAACGTGAATCGCTTTCTCCGCACACGTGTCGTTCCTATAGCGCTTTAGGGACTTCCCTGTAGCACGTGTGCTAGACCCATAAAAAAAATTAAACAGTCGAATGAATTGACAGTTCGAAATAAAATTTTGCATGTGTTTATATAAAGGCTGGAACTTTCGAATGCAATTATGGTTTCACAGTTTCTAACGCCATCTATGTGTCAGACAGAGAATTTTTCAGATAGCCTAGGTATGAACTAATACGAATAATTATTATCGTGATGATTATAATCAGGATAATAATTAAAAAAAATGAAATGCAAGATGAAGATTTAATGTGTACTGTTAAACAATATAATTTATATTAAATCTCTGCAGTCAGAATCGAACAAGACCTTTTTACTAAACAAACCCTGTAGCTGTAGACTAGATAGGTTTTCAAAAGTATAGTACTAGTTGTAGTTTAAAACTCTTAGTACTATTTCCATATTACTTCTAGTTGTACTAGTACCTTCTATTCTTGTATAGATATAGGAAAATCTTGCAATATTTTTTTTGTTTTTTGTGATTTGTGTAAAATAAAATAAAAATTGTTTTCGAATTATGTATTTTTGTTTCATTTGGTCGTCCGGAACCATTTGTGGGTTTCGCGGCGCACATCATTTTAGCGGCCATAAATCGATGTTGAATAAGCGCGCGCCGGAGTCTCAATCGAAATTTGGTCGTCGTTCTGAATGTTCGTTTCTCTTCTCGGCATTCGTTACAAAACAGTTACAGTAGAACCTCGGTTATCCGAGGTAACGTGGGGGGGCACCTTCCTCGGATAATCCAGATTTGTTTTTTATTCATTCAAAAAATAAACACCAATACTTTAAACCGATGTATTAACGTTTTTAACATATAAATAGGTACATACATTATAAAACAGTGAAGTAGGTATCTATGCGCTTCTGTTTCATATTGCATCTTCTTTTTCTCGCTGCAATGTTTCTCCATCTATTAAGAAGAAGCAAATCCGCTGGGATTGCCTCTGGTTGTTGTTCGATATACCTCAAAGTTTTTTCCAAAGAAGCAAAACCTTCTTGATGACAGATCTTAGTGGGAGACAGTTCATCCACCGCCGCGTCGTCATCGTAATCTGATTTTTCGGTTTCCTGAAAGGCATTCGTTATTTCTTCAATACTCATTTCTTCTTCTAAATCATCTGCTGTAATCCATTCAACAACATCTTCTCTTTGTCACATTTTCGCAACCTTTTAATTTTGCATTAATTCAAATAAACTTTTTTTTCTTTTTCTATCTATCTCGCTGTCAAAATTTGAACAGGACATTTCTCCATGGTTTCTCAATTTCAAAGCTAATTCATTTAATTGAGTATCATCTTCACTGTCATAGTCCTCAAAATCAATAACTTTTGACCAAGATTTTTGAATAGTGGTAATACGCACAGAATCCCAAGCTTGACTTACCCAGTAAATAACATTTTTCAGTGTAACCTTTCTCATCCCATCGATAATATCCTCCTTTTTTGTGTATTCTAACAGATGTTCAAGATATAAACGCCTATTTTTTTTTTTTAATGTTTTCGAGGATGCCTTGATTCATTGGTTGCATTGTGCTGGTTACATTTGGAGGAAAAAAATTTACAACAATTTCGCCCACATGAAGTCCTTCCCCAGGGTGAGAGGGGGCATTATCCATTAACAAAATTCCTTTAATAGGAAGACGGTTTCTGTTCAAAAATTTAGTCACAGATGGCACGAACTCTTCTTCAAACCAGTTAGTAAATAAGGTCGCATCCATCCATGCGCTCTTCTGACTTTTGTAATAGACTGGTAGGGCTTTGGGTGAGATGACTTTTAAAGCTCTTGGACGTACAGACTTGCGAATCACCATCAGTGGGATTTTGTGCTTGCCAGATGCATTGGAACATACCATTATAGTTAATCTTTTCTTACTTCGTTTGTGTCCAGGAGGTGATTTTTCCTGTCGAGATGCCAATGTTTTTGATTGAAGCATTTTATAATTCAGACCAGTTTCGTCACAGTTGTAAATTTGATCACATATGTATCCACAATCTTCGATTTGCTTTTTAAAGTTCTGCTTAAACTTCTCAATTGATGACACATCAGCAGAAAGTTTTTCACCACATACAGTCAATTGTAGTACACCGTACCGTTTTTTCCAGCGGTCAAGCCATCCAGAATTGGCGGTAAACTGATCTATCTCTGGGAATTGCCTACTAATCATTATTGCTTTCTGTTGTAAAATTGGACCTGACAGAGGCACACCTTTTGATCTCTGTTGGTTAAACCACATGAATAAAGCTTCGTTAACCTTTTCATAGTCGCCGGTTTTCATTGATTTTCTTCCTGAGGACGAGGAGGCTTGATTTATACACCAATCTTCTATTTTTGTGCGGTTTCTTTTCCAATCTCCAACTGTTACCTCACCTACTCCATAATCTCGTGTAACAACTTTAATTGTCTCTCCTGCTTCAATTCTTCTGATGGCTTTTAATTTTTCTTCAGTAGGAACGACGAGTCTTTTACGCTTGTTTTGCTCCATTATAATACGACAAACAAAAAAATTCAAACAAAGCAGTTCGTATTAACTACACTTAACTACCAGAACTCCAACCAAATAAATTATGTGAGTATACTCATACTTCTCCGTAGTAAACGCTATAACGCACTGCATTCACGCAAATTTACATGCTGAAAGAGGCTAAAAACATAAATAGGGGAACCCCTCACCCGGGCTAGGGGGATTCCCCGAAGGCCCCGACTATTTTAAATGGAAATATATACATACATATTTTAGAAGCTCGGTTAATACGCAGCATAGACGCGCGTACCTCGGATAATCAGGTTCTTAGTTTGGCTCGGTTAATCCGGAGCTCGGATAATCGCGACTCGGTTAATCGAGGTTCTACTGTATTTAAAAAAGTGATTTTTCTTTTTTGTAGTTTATCTTGACGAAAATTGTAATGGATTTGAATATTACAGGTAACAGCACATACGTATTGATCATTTTTATGTATTTTTTTTTTAAATAAATAGTAATGTTTTGAAAGTAGAAAATGTTACTCGAAATTGTTGTATGAAAACCCCTTTTTCAGTACTTAAAAAGGTATTTGTTATATTTCAGAGTGCGTCCCCGTGCAATAAAATCATTGGTTTTTACAGAAAAAAATGTGCGGTGGTAATTTTTTATTTGAACGTTATTGTTTTCTCATCTGTCCATAGATCTCGGAACGTGTTTCGTCGCGTCACAACTCATCCGCCGAGCTAGGATCGATAGAGAAGAATAATAAAAGAAAAAAACTCAAAATATTTGTCGTAGTACACCTCAAAGAATCAATGAGATACAACCTTCAAAACCGGGGTTACAGCTACCAAAAATGCAAATTGGTGCATGTTACTCATTCTCTGCGCTAGTACTGGGATAAATACTTTTATTCTTTTTTCTGTCAATCCTAGCTCCGCTGATGAATCTCTGTATACTGTAAGTTCTAAAGACATACCTGCACTGCGTCGTTTTTATCGTGTGTGTCCTGACGTTCAAAACGTTACGATCTGAAAGATCAGTCACCGCTTTCACAATTTTAGTACCATATTTTGCACTTTCGTATCTCGCAGGACGATCTAAAGTTTAATAAATGATTTGCGCAGCTTCAGATGCATTTTTTTGGATTCAAAATGCTTTATCTTAAATGTGGCTTCCCGAACGACTTCGCTTTCGAAGCTGTATTTTGAGGTTAGCATAATACATAAAGGTCTTACGAAAATTAGAAAACGGTATATTTTATATACTGTATATATAACACAGAAGATAGCCTTTTTCATAACTTTCGATATTATTAAAAGGAGTGCGATTGGTCGGTAGTTGTTTGACAAGGTCTTCTTGTCTTTTTTGGATATCAGATGATATAGCGCATTTCCCGCAGGAAGGAAATATTCTCTTTCTGTAGAATAAGCTGAAAAGTCTACAGAAAATAGACGTTACAGCCTGTCAAGTAAGAACGTGTCCGCGATAATTCATTTTTGGTAGATGTGATTATTGCGATTCAACAAAAAATCGGTAGAGGGAACCTTTGTCTACGACGCATTTTAGTACAAGTTTCAATCGATTGCGAACTTTCGTTGAAATCACGTAAACTCCAAAAGGAGTCGCTGTGTAGGTTCGACCCATTCTTTCTTTGTTCCCATCCAAAGGGACCTGAAATGACACATTACGCGGCTGTTAAATAGATTTAAAAGTCGGTATCGTTTGTGAAGAAGTGGGCAAATCATTTTAACGAGACGAAAAATGTCGACGACTTACCAAAACGTGGCTCGGTAGGCAAAGTCACTCCGAAAGTCGAAAAATGAATCGTGTCTTTGTTTTCACGGGACCCAAAATTGACACTGCGTCAAGGAGCAGCAAAATTAAGAAGATCGGGTTTGAATGTGTCCCATGAGACCGTTCGACAACATCTTCGTGCTCATGATGTCAAGTTCCGAAGCACGTTGAAGAAATCCATGCTGGGGAAAATCACGTCGCGAAGCGGCTCGCTTGGACCCACGATAAGATACTAAGAGTGACCCTCACAATCGCCGAACGCCAACTCTATTGAAAACGTTTGGTCCCTTGTAAAGAGAACACTCGGAGACAAGCCTCTGAGAACTTTGACTCAGTTATCTCGCGAGATTTGAAAAATTTGCCGCGCGAGTGTGCAAAAAATCTCGTCTACAGCATGCCTCGAAGATGCCGGGCGATTATTGATGCAGGAGGCGATTGGACAATTTACAGTCACGTAAATTCTTCGTCCAAGAGTGACGTCGTCTACCTGCACCTCTCTTCGCCGCAAGTTTGCCCTGGAGTATGAGCTGCAACAGTCGATACTTTTCATGCCTCATGATGATGATGTACGAACCAATTCCAGATCTCTACGCATTCTCCCGAGAACATCTTCATTTGTTATATGTTGTGTCCAGGGAATTTTCAGTGTGCTATGTTACAGCCACATTTCAAAAGCGTTAATTCTTTTCAGTATAGTTTCATTGACTGTCCACGCTTCAGCCCCATACAGTAAAATACTCCAACACTCGATTTTTTCGTGACAGACTAAGATTTTTGGCGACGAAAAATTCTCTGAAGAAATGCGCCTCTGGCTTTTTCAATTCAGTTTTTCATTTCCGCCCCGTAATCCTATGTATCGTAGATTATCGTACCCAAATAATTAAACGTCGATACCCTCTCAAATCTACTGCCTTTCACTGTCAGGGGTCTTGGTTCGGAGTGTGGTTTCGTGGACACTACCATGGAAACATTTAGACTAAGGCCATATTGTTGTGAATATTGATGGATTTTTGCAGTTCAGTTTTGTAAGTCTTGGAAAGTACCAGCCACAATAGCAGTGTCGTCTGCATATCTGATTTTATTGATATATTCGCCACTGACTTTTATTCCACTCTGTCCAGTTAACACCTGTTGAATTATTTGTTCAGGGTATATATTAAATAAGATTGGAGAGAGAACGCATCCCAGATGTATTCCCCGACAAATCTCGATCTCATTGGATGTACTACCGCAAACTTTTATCACAGCTCGTTGTTTCCAGTAAAGGTTACCAATTATTCTTATGTCTTTCTCATCTATTTCAGTAGGTCAAGTATTTCAATGACACAATTGTAATGGACGTTATCAAAGGCTTTGGAGAAGTCGATAAAACAGATGAAAACGTCATGGCTCTCTCTACATCTCTGAACGAGTACTGGTAGAGTTTCTCTAGTGCCGAAAGAGTCATGAAAACCCACTACAACTACAATACTATAAAAACATCTCTAATAAAATATGTTTCTTATTGTCCGTGATCCACGCACCTATAAAATAAATCTTATCTAATAACAAGGTTTATAAGAAAATTATTTGCATTAAGAAGTAAATGAATATACATAGTTTGATGATGTAACCAACAGGGGCAGACTTAATATTAAAATGCATTCACAAATAGCTTGTATGTTAGACTTTCCCTTTTTAGGCTTTTAATTTATTGTTAGCCTTGAGGTTCATTAAAGAAAATTACGAGATTAATAAATAATTATATAGCGTAAGCATGAATCAGTGTTTTTTTTTAAATAGTTCTTGGAATTCTTTTTAAAATTTCGCGTCGAATTTACACGGTTGTAATTCGATTATGGCAGAGTAAAAGTGTTGTTTAGACGATTTTTTATAAGCAATTGTCATGCATTTTTTGCCTATTTACTGGCTACTCTAGTATCTACAGTCTGTCAAGCAAGAACGTGTCCGCGATAATTCATTTTTGGTATAATCCGATCAATGATTCTTTGTATGCAAGTGCATAAATGTCTGAATATAGTGTAAACATCCGTCTATATCAGTGATTCCCAAAGTCGTTCAGGTGGACCCCCCGGGGGCCAACTGGAGACTCGACGGGGGTCTACGTTGGCGTGAAAAAAAAATGGGGGTTCATAAGTTGTAAGTGGGGGTCCACGAAAATTTATCTGGTTTCGATAGTAAAGAACAAAAATGTTGGCTTGGCTTTACCTATCAATGTAGGCAGATAATACACTACTCAAAAAAATTAAGGGAGCAAAAAAAAATTCCAAACTTTTACGGTGATTTTTGACAGGCTGTATATCGGTGAAAAATGGTCGTATTGAGATTTAAAAAAAAAAGCATTTTGAAGCTTTAAGATTCTAAATGTCAGATTTTTTGGCTAAAATTTTTTAGGAGCTACGGTTCTCATGCAATCCTAACAGATAGCGCGAAAAAATAATATTGCAAATATTTTGCATCAGATAGCCTGTTATTTAGCATTAATTTCCTTGTTTTAAAACCTCCCTTAATTTTTTTTGAGTAGTGTATTTTAAGAAGGTCAGCGACTGTTACTTGTAAAAACTTGCATATTCGATATTCAGTACAACGCGCGTCGAGACTTGCAAAGCGCCGCCCGCCCGCCCGCAACGCAACCCGTTCAGACGTGCAAAGGGACGAAATACGACTTGTGCTGTGCTTGCAATCTTGTATGAACTTGTTTGATTCTTCACCAATATAAATACGAATGCCAAGGACAAACGTTACTCATTTGTTACCGGAATTTTGAAAAAAAAAAGCTGTGTGAGTGAATCGATGTCAGTGTTTGCCAGTGCCGGAAAAAGTAAATACCTGCCTATTTGTTATTCATACTTTTATTTTATATTGTAATAATATTATATTTGTTATGTTCGCGTGTAGTAGGTACGTAATAAAAATTAAATACTGAACAGGGCCATTATTCGATACTTCTATAAAAGAACAGAAAGCCGAGAAAGATTGAACTTTTAGTACTTTTTATTATAAAATTATTTATTTACCCGACTGTGGTGATTCACTAAAGGAGAGATATATGACTGACCTGCATGTTTGTACATATTTCAGTGCCCTCATAGTTGCTAATGCTAAATGACTAAAAATATTTTCTCTCGAATTTACAGAAATGTATCAAAATATAATTAATCAAAAAATATTTTATATTACATTAAAATAGGTTCAGCCGTTTTGTGAAAACCTCTATATGGGTCTTAGCAGTTTATTGCTTTTAATAATTAAAATCAGTTTTGCCACCGGCATTTGTTTTTTTTTCATTGCAATAATTAATTAATCCTATTTTATTCTGTTAAAATAGCCATATCCTGTTAAAATCGCCTTATGATTACTAAAACAAACATTTTTTTCTTTACAGGTAGGTAACTGATACGAAACATGGCTGAATCTAAGAAGAAATGTCGACAGTACAGTGTTGATTATTTGAAATTTGGTTTTCTTCCATCAACGGCAGACAAACGATTGCCCATATGCCTTTTATGCAACAAAGTTTTGAGCAATGACTCTATGAAACCATCGAAGCTCGAAGGTCATCTAAGAAGGTGTCATCCTGATAAAATAGGTAAAGATTTAAAATATTTTCAAACATTGAAGGAAAAATATGAAAAGCGACCCCACCGTGCACAGTATGTTCGCTTCAACGTCTCAAAGTAACGATTATGGCTTGCGGGCATCTTACAATATCTCATTGCTTATAGCGAAATCTGGAAAACCGCACACCATCGGAGAACAGTTAATTTTACCCGCTGTTGAAGAGGTTTTAAAAACTGTTCTGCACAAACCTCCATTTGACGTACTCAAAAGAATTCCTTTGAGTAACAACACTGTACAAAGACGTATTGATGAAATGAGCTCTGATATTGAAAGCTTCTTGTGTAATTATCTGCAAACAACTCATTTTTCTATTCAACTGGACGAGTCAACTTTACCTGGTAATGAAGCATTATTATTGGCATATGTTCGATTTGTTATGGGCGAAGAAATCCACGAAGAACTGCTATTCGCGAAAACTTTGGAGCCGGACACTAAAGGCGAATCAATATTTAATGTCCCGAGTGATTTTTTTAAGGCAAAATCGACTCCATTTACAAACATTATTTCGGTGGCAGCAGATGAAGCTCCTGCCATCTTCGGGCGATATCGTGGGTTTATAAGCCATCTTAAAAGAATTATACCAGGAGTAACTGCAATTCACTGTGTCATCCACAGACAACACTTGGTAGCGAAAAATTTGAGTGATAGATTGCACCATTCGCTTCAATTTGTGATTAAAGCAGTTAACAAAATAAGAAGCAATGCGTTGAATACTCGTTTATTTTCACAATTGTGCGACGAAAATGATGAAGACTTCCGACGATTGCTCTTACATACTGAAGTACGCTGGTTGTCGAAAGGTGCATGTTTAACAAGATTTTACTCACTTTTTGAATCAGTTTTAGAGTTTCTGGAAAGTAAAGATCCAGATTTAAAAGAAAACCTGATCAAATTGAAAGCAGACATCGCGTATTTGACAGATTTGTTCAAAAAATTTAATAATTGTAATTGTAAGTGTCAAGTGTCAGACGCGCAAAAGTGATAAATTAGAAAAGTGTGTGCATAGTGTTGTGTTGTTGTGTTCAATATGTCGAAATTTATACCGAACAAAGAGCATTCGCGGACAGCATAAATTTTTTGTTTTCATTTGAAGAAAACTGCTGTTGAATCATACCTATTACTTCGAGAAGCTTATGGTGAACATGCTCCATCGCAAGATACGTGTGAACGATGGTTTCGGCGTTTCAAAAGTGGTGACTTCGATGTTGCAGACAAGGAACGTGGAGAACCGCCAAAAAAATACGAAGATGTGGAATTGCAAACATTGTTGGACGAAGATGATTCGCAAATACAAAAACAACTCGCCGAGCAATTGGGCGTTAGTCAACAAGCTGTTTCCAATCGGCTACGAGAGATGAGAAAGATTCAGAAGACCGGTAGATGGGTTGAACGACAGGGAAATGGAAAAGCGCAAAAACACGTGTGACATTTTGCTCGCTCGGTACAAAAGGAAGTCGTTTTTGCATCGTATAGTTACAGGGGATGAAAAGTGGATTTATTTTGAGAATTCCAAGCGCAAAAAACCATGGGTAGACCCAGGCGCACCATTCACATCGACCGCAAGACCGAATCACTTTGGCAGAAAGACGATGCTCTGTGTTTGATGGGACCAGAGGGGCGTGGTCTATTATGAGCTGTTAAAACCTGGGGAAACGGTTAATACTAAACGTTACCAACAACAATTGAGCGATTTGAACCGTTCGCTGCTTGAAAAAAAAAAGGCCAGAATACCGAAAGAGGCAACACAAAGTCATTTTTCTTCAAGACGATGCTCCATCACATACGGCAAAACCAGTTCACGACACGTTGGTAGCACTCAGCTGGGAAGTTCTACCCCATGCGGCTTACTCACCAGACTTGGCTCCTTCCGATTACCACTTGTTTGCATCGATGGGTCACGCACTTGCTGAGCAGCGCTTTGGTTCGTACGAAGATGTGAAAAAATGGCTCCATGAATGGTTCGCAGCAAAAGGGGAAGATTTTTACTGGCGTAGTATTCACAAATTGCCCGAAAGATGGGAAAAATGTATAACAAGCGATGGAGCATACTTTGAATAAAGCACTTTTTATGATTCTTCCGAATTTAACATGTTTTTTTAGAAAAAAAAATCCGCATTTCATACTTGTACACCCGGTATATATAACGTATATAACATTTAAGAATTAATATTTCTATGTATGATTTGAAACCGCCACGAACTTAATAAGTAATAATAAGTAAATTTATTAAAAGTTCGTTATTCATAGCATAAAGTGGCATTACTTATGTTAAATTAATATAATACTGATTGAAATTAAAATATGGTGTATTTTTATCGTTAAGAAAAAATAAAAAACGCCGTCAGCTGAATGTTTGTGGGTGTAAAGATCGTCAGTTCATATGCCAAAGTGCATATGCAATAGTCATGCAACGCTCAGATGCACTGAGCGCGCAGCATTTTTATGACGCTGACTGATGCTCTTACCCTCGTTAAAAATATGACCGACGATTTTTTTCATTATTTTAAAAGTATAAAAATTCAGCTGCATAAATTTCATAAGGTATAAAATGACTTTATACTTAAAAAATTTTAATATGGTGACTGACATATAACCCCCTTTCTTCAATACAGCTGATTAATATTTTTTCGTTAAAAATGATCTGAAAAACCATCTTATGAATTTTTGTACGGCATGAATATACTAAAATCACAATTTTTTTTAATAACTTTTACATGATGTCACTTTTAACTCCACCACTACTGGAGTAGCTGACGTTTAGAGCTCTTAAGTATTAGGGGAAAACTATTATTGTTATGATTTTCAGTCGGTATGAAATGACTTGTTCAAATGCAACGCTACCTCCCGGACTATAAGTTATATACAAGCACATATAACCTGCTATTAAAATTAACAAGTATAAGTGACAACACCGGTATTCCCAGCCGGTTTTAGTAGTAGCACACGTGCAATCAGGTTTTTAGCAGCTATGCACGGACGCGAGATATGGGATTTTTTTTCCATAACACAGAGTTGGAAATCTATCCAGTGTTTTCTACTTGTCCTTACCGCACTCATCGAAGTTTCTTATGAATCATTGATTTAGCGGGCAACGATGTTATAAATAACATACTCTGTCTACTCTTTTTTTGTGTCTGGGTTGGTATAAAAAATAGAAATGATTTTTTAGAGAGTGGAAAACGAGATATACGAAAATTTTTTAAAAAATTGTTATAACAAAAGGCAAGCTTAATGAGAACATACAAGATTTTGCGAAAGGCAAAGAAGAATCTCTAGCTTAAATACATTTCCAGGAATATATAACCACACTTTTAACTGAAACAAAGGTTAAACGAACGAAAAGGATTGCAAAAGGAGGAGAACACTACGAAAATAAATACTTGGAGATTATCTTGCATTTTCAAGGGACTTTCCTTACATGAAAGCCAACATTTACTAATTTCTTTTTGATTTTAGAAAATCTAAAAGACTATTCCAGTTTGTAAAGAAGGAGGCCACCATTTTAGAACACTGTAAACAAAAGAGCGCAGAAAAGATATTTCTGGTAACCAGAATTTTGCGGAATTAGTTAGTATCGTTAATCCCGCCAAATTCTGATTTCTATAAACATATTCCCTGCGCCCTTTCGTTTACAGAGTTGTAAATGCGCTTATCAGGCAAATAAAGTTCTACTAGTGCAGAATTAACCCAAGAAACCAAAGAATTACATTTCAAAATAGTTTCTGTTGAGATGTGGTCACATATTATCGGAAATGTATTTAAGCCGGGGATTCTTCTTTGGTATCAAAAGTCGTGTACATTCTCGTTGTGCCTTTATAACATTTGTTATTAAATATTTCATAGTCATCCTGTTTTGAATCTCCGAAAAAGCTATTTTTATACTAACAGTTAATTTTAGCTTACTACTGTCAAAATTCTTAACAGAAACAAATGTCATTGTCAATTTGTGTTATTGTGAACCTTATAAGGTTGAAAAAAGCGTTTCGTGCATGATAACACCATAAAAATATATATTGTGTATTCCAGAATTAAGAGTCTTATAAAAGCGAAAAATAATATACAGGGTGTTCCTTGTAAAAAATATGAAGGTTATGTTATGTGTCTAAAAGGCGACTGTTTTTGTTTTTAACTCCATAAAAGTAACTCTTAGATCTAATTTTTGTCTGACTCATGAGATCAGCGAATTAGACGAGTGGCCTATTTTAAATGACTAACTCTGTACATACTTTTAAATTTTTACCTCAGATATTTTGGTAATTTGAAACTAAACATGAAGCCTATGAATTGCATAATAGTGTTCTATAAGAGAAACGACAAAGTTTATTACTATATATCTTAAGGTTGGGAGAGCGTCTAAATCTGGGGGCACGGTAATGCCCCACCAAGTCGAGCAGAAAGCGCCGCCGTACCATCCTTTTCTCGAAGCCACTCACGGCACTTTCGACCCCCCTGTAACTTCGTTGTGGATAGAGCTAGACGTCTGAATTTTCAGTGACCAAGAGGACATACTATACCAGCTATATTCCTAAATTATCTACTATTTATACCTTATAGTTTACGAACTATCGCCAGTCGAAGTTCTTTAATTTTGTCACTGACACACTCACCGATCATTAAAATTCTAAGGTACTTCTACATAGTACGAACAAATTACAAAAAAACCATGAACTCACTATTTTTCAAAGGGCCGAATGACTTTAATAACTTGCCTATACATGTTAAGGAGTGTACCAGTTTAAGAGTTTTCAAAAATAATCTCAATAACTTTATGAAAAACGGTTTATAATTATTCTTAAAACCTTCTCAAAATGGAAAAATTAATATTCCAAAATATCTTGCCTTGTATTTCTTTAAAATTATTGTATAAATATACTATTCATATGTGGAAATGAAATTATTTTGTAAATCTGTTACTTGTAAGACATCAAATTGTATTTGAAGAATTATTTATTTATTTACTGCACTTTACAGATTGATCACAGAGATCTTTCCAATTACAAAGTACTAGAACTTAAATTAACTTAATTTAAATAATATTACATAATAATCTCCATACACTTAAAACAGCGCACGCAATTTAGTTTTGAAAAGGCTGCACTTATCATTAAATATATCTACACTATTCTGGATTCCATTGTATAGCATGCAAGCATTATACAATGGAGATACTGTAGTAGCGTGTGTTGCCTCCTCTACTTCGGATGACAGCGTTTATGCGCCTGGGCATGCTTTTAATTAAATTTTGGATAAAATCTTGAGGAATTTGCTCCCATTCTGTGATAACTGCATTTTCAAGTTCCCTCAGGTTTCTAGGTGCAGGTATATGGCGTTTCACATTTTTCTTAAGGTGATCCCATACATGTTCTATCGGATTCAGATCTGGGCTTTTTGGTGGCCATTGCATAATCGGTATATCAACTTGATTAAGATAATCCAGTACCTCCCTAGCCACGTGAGGTCGAGCGTTGTTTTGCATAAACAGGAAATTGGGCCCCACAAAATGACCGAAAGGCATCACATGTTCTATTACAATATTCTCAAGATAGTAGTCAGCATTCATGGATCGCGTACGGACAGGAACTAACTCTGTGCGACCATTAAAGCAGATGCCACCCCAGAACATAACAGAGCCACCGCCGAATGGAATCCTTGCAGAGATATTGCAAGGAGCAAACCTCTCTCCTGGCTTCGCCATACTCGCTCACGACCATCTGGATGTTTTAGACTAACCCTAGTTTCATCTGTGAAGAAAACTTGTTTCCAATCATCCACAGACCAGTTTTCGTGATTTCGAGCAAAACGTAATCTGGCAACTCTGTTTTCTCTAGTAAGCAAAGACGCAGTGGCTGGTCTCCTACTGTTTAATCCAGCTTCATTTAACCATCTTCTAACTGTTTTAGAAGAAATTGTGACATTGGGAACAGCTTCGAGTTCGTGTCTTATTATAGAACTAGTGACAGTCCTTTTCTTAAAGCATATTGTCTTATAAAACGTTCATCTAGGTCGCTAGTGCATCGTTTTCGCCCTTGCCCTAGCCTTCTAGAATAAGTTCCTACTTCATTCAAGCGTCTTACCATACGACTTATTGTGGAACGATGTTTGCCTAACAAATTGGCAACATAACTCGGACAATAACCCTCGTCCAATAAAACTGAGGCTTGCACTACCTCGTGTTCAGTTAAATTCCTTGTTTGCCTTGTTTGATTCATTTTTCTAATTCTTCGGGGGCAAAAATAAAACAGTCTACCACAAAAACGTATTACTTTGAAAAAGGGAACAATTTATAAGCTTACTTTTAAAGAAAATTTATTGCATTATTACAGAAAATTGTTTATCTTCTAAAAAATTCTTTAAAACTGTAAATCTAAACGAATTGTTTTGATTTCTGTCATGAACAACGAAACAAAATATGTATAGCCTACTATTCAAATACTCGATAAACTTTAAAACTGACATAAGAAAAAGATAAATTAATTTTCAGATTGTTGCGTTAATTTTGTCCAGGAATTTAGTTGCTTTCAATGAAGGAAATGTGTCATAACACTTCTCAAGTCATTCATCAAAAAGCAATGTTTAATCAACATACAAAATTATTTTTGTTCCATCGTTTTGCAAAAATCAGAAGTAGTGTCACTCAAACAGCTGTAACAAGCAAAATAATATATAAAATGCTTTTGTGATAGTTTAGTTAATACCAAATCTATTTGCGCCTTTAAAAGTAATTATATCTCTAAATTGAAATTTTTACCTTTTCTTCTAAACGGTGTTTTTTATAGAGGTATAAAACTTTAAGTTGGCAACACTTTTTTAACTGGCGGCCATTTTATCAGCTGTCAAGTGATTTATGTTTGGTTTGGCATTTCAACATGAATAGACTGACGCCTGAACAACGCTTCCAAATTGTGCAAATTTATTTTGAAAATCATGGTTCTGTTCGAAATACGTATTGCGCACTACGTCCATTTTACGGTCAACATAATCGTCCATCAGAGCAATTAATTCGATTAACTATGGAACGTTTTCGCACCACGTTTACTCTAAATGATAATACGCATCCACAGAGACGTCGGACAGTGCGTACAGAAGAAGTCATTGCTGCTGTAGAGCGTAGCGTAGAGGAAGACCCGAATCAGTCTATCCGCCACCGTGCACAGGAATTGGATATGTGTCCATCCACTTTATGGAAGATTTTGCGGAAAGATCTTGGTTTGCGTGCTTACAAAATCCAACTCGTGCAACAATAGTGGTGGTGAATGGGCCCAAAACAAGATTGCCGTTGATCCCGATTTTCATAAGCGAATTTTGTTTAGCGACGAAGTTCACTTTTGTTTGAAGGGATACGTCAATAAACAAAACTGCCGTATTTGGAGTGATGATAATCCTCAAGTGTATGTTGAGACACCGTTACATCCAGAAAAACTGACTGTTTGGTGTGCTTTATGGGCTGGTGGAATCATTGGTCCGTACTTCTTTAAAAACGATGCTGGTCAGAACGTTACAGTCAATGGCGACCGCTATAGAGCCATGATTACTGACTTTTTCGTTCATCAATTGAACAACCATGATGTGCAGGAGCTGTGGTTTCAACAAGACGGCGCAACATGTCATACAGCTCGTGCCACAATTGATTTATTGAAGGAAACGTTTGGTAACCGCATAGTTTCACGTTTCGGACCCGCGAATTGGCCTCCAAGATCGTGCGATTTAACGCCGCTAGACTATTTTCTGTGGGGATATGTGAAGTCGCTAGTCTACGCCGATAAGACCGAAACGATTGATCACTTGGAGGACAACATTCGCCGCGTTATTGCCGATATACGGCCACAAATGTTGGAAAAAGTCATCGAAAATTGGACCTCCAGATTAGACTACGTCCGAGCCAGCCGTGGCGGTCATATGTCAGAAGTCATATTTAAATTATAATGCCAGAAGATTATCTTTCGAATAAAGTAAATTTCATGTCAATTTAAAAAATTCATCTTTGTTTTATTCCATTTCAAAGTTCTATACCTCTATAAAAAACACCCTTTATAAGTGGCAAACCATTAATCAACTTCAGTAAGTAATTGCATAGAGACTCGTCAGGTACTGATCCCTCTAATTTACGAATAATTTTATCCATCAATAGGATTTCAGCAGGATCAGAAATATTGTTTCCTTGTATTCAACAAAGTAGAATAAGACTACTTATTTTTGTGCTGTCAAATTTACATACAGTGTCTTCCGTTATGACTGCGACGTACAGCCACTCATTATGGACCCTAGTAAGATTACTTATTACCACTGATGAATTTTCAAGTGAAAAGTATGCTTCATACTTTGAAATGTCGATGTATATTCGTATGTGATTTTCAACTTCAAAATATAACAGTGGTTTTTTTACATTTGTGACTTGGCCCTTTAAACAAATACATTTAAATGACTTAAATAACCATAACAATGCTTATCCAATTTGCCTTTCTGTTTCAAATATTTCCCTTTATTTGAACGATTGTTTTGGACTCTCGGAATGTTCCCAACTTGCCGCCAATGACTTCACATAGTACCATCCGGAATCTTTATTTTACAGAGTTTTAGTGTTCCAATCTCAATCTTTGAAAATGCCTCGTGCCTTGAGAGTTTTCGTATTTGGTTTTTCAAACGTTTTGTAATAAAAAAAAACAACATTACAAAAAAATATAGCAGGACCCCCTAACCTTTAATTAAGATATCAACTTCACTTACGTATATTGGGCGACCAAATGGCGTTTTACCTTGTCTGTACATCGTTATAAAAAGCTGGAAATTATAAAAATAATAAACTCATTCCATTTCTTGGCACGCACTTACAAAACGAACTTTTTCAAAGTAACGGTTTTCACGGGTTTCCCCAGAAATTTCTAATCCACAAAATATAAAGAATTAGATGCCGCGACATCTCTTGGTTGATGACAAAAATTATAAACGTACAGTCGTTGAAATCTGCCTTCCAAATATTGAATTTTCAAATATTAGCATACAGAAAAACTCAATTTTAATTAAAAAATACAGTAAAACACGTCACCACACTATAAATTAAAAAGTACGGGCTACAGCAAGCTCTATGGTTAGGAGAGAAAAATAATTATGTTCGAGGACTTGAGCAAAAATCCTATATGCAGGGCCGCACCGACCCTAGGCAGCGCCTTGTGCGTAACCTATGAAGCACTTCAAAGATCACAGACGCCAAGGCATCAGCGGCGCCTAGTGGCGCCCCTGATGCCTGTGTGTCCGGCCCTGCCTATATGATCTTACGAGAGGTGCCTTGAATCACATAATAAAACAGGGATAGTTTAAACGTAAACTAAGTAAGAATATCTTCTATCAAAGGAAACTGCAATCGCCAGATTTCTAAAATAATCCTATTAATTTTATTAGTCTGCGACAACTTGAATAGTCTCGTTACACACTTCCGACATACGAAAAACAAAGACAAACATAGCCCGAGCTGAAAATTTGCTGATATAAATCACTAATGCTAGAAGAACGTGGCGATTTTTACCCAATTTCCAATTTCAATTTCCTCGATGAGTTCAGCAACAAGACAAGGTCTGTTTCATTTGAGTAGTATGTGAGGAGAAAGACAAACTGTTTCAGCTTGAACTCTGTAAAACAATACTGTTTTACAGATTACTATTTTCTTCTAAAATCATGTAACAAAAATTGCCAATTATCTTAATAACAGACTAATTTTTAATTAAAATAAAAATATCAAATGGGACATATTGTCAAACATATTTTCACGTTTTAGAGTTGAGACTTCTGATTTTAAACGTTTTGACTTTTGACGGTTTTTTCACTTTGGCGTGTTATAAAAACGAATTCTTCAAAAAAAATTTTTTATGTTGTTTTTTTGTTGTGAAGGATGCTTTTGCTGATATATTAGCAAAGTAATTTGTATGAACGTGTGTTCTTCACGTGTTGTTTAAAATTAATTATTAAAATAAGTTTTACTATAACACGCTAAAAATGTACTGTAATTCTTAAATTGAAAGTAATAGAAGAGACTTTTGAGACTCTTATTGTAATAATTAGAATTAACAATCAATCAAATCACTTTGAGAATTTTTATTTAAAATATTAGGTGCTTATATCGCTATAATGCTACCAGAAAATCATAGGTAATCATTTAGAAAAGGTCAATTTAATAGTTGAGTTCCTGTGAACAAACTCTGTATTTCAGTATATCCACTGTATGGAATACAAACTTCTATACCCCTCCTTTCTTTTAAAACTGAACATTTTATTAGTCAGTTTCTCCTGTTTATTATGAGTTACTAATTTTTGTTATTTTGATGTTTTTTATAGTAGATCAATAAATCATAATGGTGATATCTACTCCAAAGCAAACCTGAGGGAAATCCAAGCCACCACTTGTCTTTAGCCTGACATTTGAATTTACACCCTTACGAAGAGATAAGCTCAGAATATCATATCAGCTACAAGTTGTAAGTAAAAAAATTTGTTTTTCTCTTTTAATTGTTATTAAAAAATATGATAATTTCATGGGCCTTTGTAATTAAGAGGAACACCATTTTAAAATACTCTAAATAGAAGAACACATGGAAAATATTTATGGGGGTTTGTAATTAAGAGAAAGATCTTTATAGCAACCAGGATTTAGCAGTATTAATTGTCAGCGTTGATTGATTTTGTCGGAGCCTCCAAATTCTGATTGCTGTGTGTATACATATCTTTGCTGCCTTCTAGTTTCACAGTGTTGGAAAATGGTATTTCTCATAATTACAATTGCCTGTAGCAATCAGAATTTGGCAGGATTACCAATATCAATTACAACAGGCTATTAATTCCTTTAAATTCTGTTTGCTCCAAACACCTTTGCTGTGTTGTAAAATGGTGGTCCCTGTTAGTTGCAAACCTGAATAGCTATACTGTTGTACCAAATTTTATGATTGTGGTCAGAAAATATGTATTTTATGCTGGAGATTACAAATATTAAAATGAACTTTGATAGTAACTTTCAAGGTTTTTTAAACATTTATTGAAGAAATTCTTTATTTTATTTTGTAGCTTTTCAATAACATTGTAAGAATATTTCCTGATTTTCGGCTGTTATAATAAATAATTTTCGATTATAATTATTTATAATCAAACACCCAATAATTATTTGTGATCAAACACATAAGGGGTTAATGAGGTGTAGGAGGGAGTTAGAGAGGTCACTTTGTATATATCATGTTATACACCTTTTCATGGTTTCTTAGAGAACTGTGTTATCTTTCTTCTTTTTAGTGTTCCATACGGAATACTTATAAGATCACATCAGTGTCTGTCCATCTGTCTGTCTGTCTGGATTTTCTCCAAAACTATGTGACATAGAAAGTTGAAATTTGGCACTAATATAGGAATGGCCTCATCAGAGCTGTGTAGTTTTGAAAGATAAATTTTAACTTAATGGGTTAGTTTTGGGGGGTGAAGGGGAAGTGAAAAAAAAATTTACTAGGTCATCGAGTGGGGTGTCAAATGAAAGCTTGTAAAAAAAAACATGAGTTCAAAAAAATATATAATGTAATACCTGCGCGCACTTCTCTTCGTATTATTTTTTAAAAATTGCGAAAAAATCGCTGTCCCCCCCCAGTGGCGGACTAAGGCTAAAGCGGGCCCTAGGCAACATTGTAATTCCGGGCCTATTTTTCAGTCATGACCCATACTTTGCGTTTGGTAGTTTGGTTTTAAAGCATATAGTATGAGTTCTATTTAATTATCGGATTCCAAGAAAAAAAAAAGGAAAAAAATAATATACATGTACAAAAATTAAATAAACATAATTTATTAAATCAAACATAAACATAATTTATTAAAACAAACAAACATAAACATAATTTATTAAAACGAACAATAATACTTAAACAAATATACCCAGATTGATTAGTTATATTGCCTTTTTTCTCACTTTTAATTCTGCAAACTCATCAATTAGTTTGTCATAATTAATAGAGTTATTTAATAAGTCTTTGTCTATATAAAGTAATGATAAACTATTTAATTTTTGTTGGCCTAATGTGGATCTTAAAAAATTTTTTATTCTGGCCATTACTGAGAATGATCTTTCACCCCTTGCATTGCTTATTAGAAGGGTTAAATAAATTCTCAGAATTATGTTTAAATTAGGGAATGTTGCAATAATATTATTTTCCTGAATAAATGACCACATGGATACAGGCGAAATAATATTTTCTTTACTTATAAAAGTCTTAAATTGTAATACTTCATTTTTCAGTTCTGCTAGGTTTAAATCTTGTTCATAACATTTTAATTCCTCTATTGAAGAGTCACTAACATCACTATCATGAAAAATTGTTTTGAATTTATTGTTAATAGTTTTATATCCCTCAGATCTTTTTTTAATGTTGCTAATTAAAGAATCGCATACAACAAAAAAATATTAACTTTAAAATGTTCTTTGCCACTGAATCTTATTTCATGTTCTGGAATTTCATCATGAAATAGTTTTCGTATTTTCTGCCGTTTTTTATCATTAGTATATGCAATATCTTTAACTTTTTCTGCTTCTTTTTCTAAATTGTCAAAATCATCTCTAACAGTTTGTATGAAATCTATCAATGAATCATATATTAAAACTGCTGTATTTAGGGATTCGTCTTTTTGTTGAAGAGTCTTGTTTGAAGCATCTATTCTCTCTAAAATCTTTTCCCATATAGTAAGTAACAGTACATACTCAAATGTATCAAGTTTTTTATGTAAATCGGCAGCTTCGGACCTTGTTAATGGTTTTTCATCTTTGTTTGAGGAAAAATGACGTAAACAATGTTTAATTTCTTCATAATTTTCCTTTAAGGATTTCACAGCATCGGAACGAGCAGACCACCTGGTGTCACAAATAGGTTTAATACTCAAGTGTTTGCTCTTACAAAATTTTTGTAATGCATTCCACCTATGTGTAGAACTTGAAAAAAATACGTACAATTCCTGAACGATATTGAAAAAAGTGGTCATTTCCATGCAACTTTCGGCAGCAGCGTTTCCAATTAAATTTAATGAATGATTTGCGCATGGTATAAAATGGGCAGAAAAAATATGTTGTTTTATTCTGGATTGGAGTCCCTTATATTTACCTGACATATTAAACGCATTATCATAACTCTGTCCCCGACAGTTAGTGATGTCTAAATCTATATTATTTAAAAATTCTAAATAACTTTCTCCAAGTTTTCACCAGTATGAGAAAATATAGGTAGAAATCCCAAAAATCTTTCTTTTATACCGCTTGGAAGAACATAGCGAATAATGACGGTCAGCTGATCTACGTGAGATATATCAGGTGTTGAATCAATAATTAGAGAGTAAAATTTGGCTTTCTTTATTTCGTTCACTATTGTGAGTTGTAAATCTTTCGATATAATAGAAATAAATTCATCACATATTGTAGACGACAAATAGTTTATAGTACCGGTGCCGCAGTTTGCATATTTTTTCATGTGTTCCCGCAAAAATGGATCGAACTCGGATAAATATTCCAGAGCACCTATATAATTACCATTATTTTCACTAAAAAACACTTCATTTTTACCACGAAACGCTAAAGAGTATGAAGGAATAAATTTGATTGTCGCTACCACACGTTTAAGTACTTCCCTCCAATATTTTTTTTCATTTATAATTTGTTTTTCCAGTTCAGTGTCAATGCGTCCGGTAATTTTAGATCTTGTTATAAAAATTAAAATGGAGTTAATGTGGTCACTGGAGTTTTCATGCTCTGACAATTTTTTATGTACATTTTTCCAATCATTCGTCCCTTTTGTCATTAGCGTTGTTTG
>CM032448.1:115420341-115543790 GCA_019049505.1 Pachyrhynchus sulphureomaculatus | reverse complement strand
TTGGCGAGAACCTCGAAACCATCATGACGATTGCTACTTCTGCGTTGTGAAAATAAACGGAATTAACCCTGGAAATCGAAGTAAGTGGTCATATCCTAACTTATCTTCTGCTCAACGACCTCAATTAAAATCACAAGAGTACAACCCAGCACATCTAAAGCTTCTGATGATCCAAATCTCTGTGAACCCGAACGAAATACATCAAGTGAAGACTCTGATTCAGACTACAAATGTAGCCTTTCAGAACCTCAACCATTTAATCAGAAAGAACTAAATGAGATCTGAACTTACCAAAAGAAGCTTCTGAAATTTTAGCATCTCGTTTAAAAGAAAAAAATTTACTTACTCCGGAAACCAACATTACATTTTATCGTACCCGAGAAAAAAAATCTGTTACCGTATTTTTCTCAAGAGAAGGATTTAGTTTTTTGTAACGATGTTGGTGGTATTTTGCAGCAGATGGGATTAAAACAGTACCAACCTAGTGATTGGCGTCTTTTCATAGACAGCAGCAAAAGAAGTTTAAAGTGTTTTGCTTCATAACGGTAACAAGTACGGATCTATACCTATTGCACATTCGACGACTTTAAAAGAAGAATACGTAAATGTTTCTAAGGTTATGGAAAAAATTAAGTATCAAGACCAAAAATGGGTCATTTGTGTTGATCTGAAAATGGTTAGCTTTCTTTTAGGTCAACAAGGGGGGTACACAAAGTTCCCTTGTTTCATGGGTCTCTGGGATAGTCGTGACAAACAACACCATTGTCACAAAACGTTTGGCCAGTGCGTGAAGAGCTAAAAGTTGGTACAAAAAATGTTATAAACGTGCCTTTAGTTAGCCGAGACCGCATCCACCACTTCATATTAAACTCGGCATAATGAAACAGTTTGTGAAGGCGCTTGACAAAAGTTGCGAATGTTTTAATTTTCTTTCACGCAAGTTTCCAGGATTAAGTTCAGAAAAATTGAAAGCTGGTATTTTTAATGGGCCACAGATTAGGCAACTCATGAAAGATCCTAATTTTGTCAAATCAATGACTGAAGTCGAATCCAAAGCTTGGAATTCATTTGTTTTTGGTTATGAGTAGTTTCCTAGGCAAAAAGAAATCTGACGACCATGTCGAGCTTGTTGAGTATATGCTATCGAACTTGCAAGAGCTAGGGTGCAACATGAGCATAAACATCCACTTCCTGCACTCGCATTTAGACCGATTTCCACAAAATCTGGGTGATTTTAGTGAGGAGCAGGGTGAAAGATTTCATCAGGATCTTCGGACAATGAAAGAGCGTTATCAGGGGCGGTGGGACTCACATATGATGATGGCAGAGTACTGCTGGAGTTTGCAACGAGATCTACCTAAAGCCGTTCATTCAAGGAAATCTTATAAAAGATCATTTGCTAGTGTTCAATAAAAATTTTGTTAACATAATGTATTATTTTTTTTTGTATTTTTTTTTGGCAAAATAATAAAACTGTATATTTCAAAAGGTAAAGCTGTTAGCAATCTCCCAGTATTTTTTTTCATAGTCAGGGCCATAGAAATACCCAATAACAGAAAAAAAAATAAAGGAAACAAGACTTGTGTTGACCAGTGTAATTGAAGGAAAAATAATCGGAAGGTCAGGACCAGGGAGGCGCCGCAACTCCTGGTTGAAAAACTTATGACAGTGGACAAACATGACATCTACTGAACTATTTAGAGCGTCACTAGATAAAATCAGAAGGGCAAATGTGATCGCCAACGTCCTTAGAAGTTAAAGCACACTAAGAAGAAGATTCTCCAAAAAAGAGACCCGGCAGAAAACAACTTCAGCTGACAGACAACACAAAACAAGCAGTAAGGCATATTATTCATAACTTTTTTAGTGAAAATGAATTCCAACTTTGGATATGATCCTGCAGGCTGCGACAAGCCACCCAGAACTACCGAAATGAGTAGAGTAAAACTATGGAGTGTTGGTAAGGTATGAATTTTTATTGAAAAAGGTGTGAAAGAAAATTTTTATTGATAGAAAGTAGAGAAATTGGACACTGGAGAAGAGACTATTTAAGGAAACTTAGAAAAGCTCGCTTTGAAGGAAAAAGGGTATATTACTTAGATGAGACGTGGATAAATGAAGGGTACACAGTTAAGAAAATTTGGCAAGATAGGAATATCAAAAATGTTCGCCAAGCAGTCAGTGAAGGTCTCTCTACTGATCTTAAACCGCCATCTGGTAAGGGACGTAGGTTAAATATTACGTATATTGGAAGCGAAAGTGGTTTTACAGACGGAGGTCTTTTAACATTCGTATCCAAGAAAACAGGAGATTATTACGAAGAAACTACCAGAAGGTTCTGTTATTGTAATGGATAACGCAAGCTATCATTCTAAAAAATTAGAACCTTGGGTTGACTGAAAAAGGACATCCAATCTTGAATGACTGAGAAAAACATTTCATTCAAAAAAACAGAATTAAGAGAGAATTATTAGAACTTGAAACTTGAAGTTCTCAGAAATAAAGACAAGTATGCAAGTTTAATCATCGACGAAATGGCAAAAAAATGTAATGTTACTCTATCGCCTGTCACATTGCAAGCTCAATCCGATAGAACTTATATGGGCACAGGTTAAAGGTAAAGTCGCCAGAAACAATACGACCTATAAACTAGCAGACGTCCAAATCTTTTTCAGAATGCCATATTTAATTTTTTCTACGGAAAATTGGCGAAATGCGCCGAGCATGTATCGGGAATGGAAGATAAAATGTGAACTGTGGACAAGACAGTGGATGCCATTTTAATTATACATGTAAATTCAAGTGAGCCCGACAGTAATAGTTTTTCAAGCATGTCGAAGATAGAAGATTGCTAATGCTCTTTTCATTGTTGTTTGACTTCCTCATTTGTATATTTTTTAAGTAATAATGTTTCATTATCGTTATTTTTTCTAATAAATGTTTGAACATTATAAAATTGTCTCATTCATACTATTCGCAAATAATACGTATACGTCCAGGCGCACCACCATTGGCCAGAACTATTTCAAACTATTTAGCCCGAAAGAAAAAAAAAACCGGTCAAGTGCAAGTTGAACTTGCACAATTAGTGTTCCGTACGTTGATTGCTTTTAAAATAAAAAAAATTGTTACGGTGGTATAAAATGATCAGTGACTTCACAAAACACACCCCAAAGGAGTTTTTAACAAAGTTTGTTTCCAATCTTTACTGAAAACTGATCACTAGAGACCGGATTATATGCATTTGCATATTTTCATATGCATTTGCATATTTAGACCATTCTCACCGATTATTGTATATTTTACCCAAAATCTAGTAATGATGCATATTTTCCCTATATTTACAATATTTCTCGGTATTACTAGGCAATTGAATTGCTCAGGGTATTGTTAATGTCGCCGCGCCGTCTGGAACCGATCTTATCGCCGACACATTGCCTGCAATAGTCTAAACATCGATTAGGTTATAGTGCCGAGGGAATACCCAAAATTACGACGGTATTTTATTCCTTTGTTTCTTGGTCGGGATATTAAGTGATAAGTAGTTAGTTTCTAATATTTGTTTGAGCGTGGATCAGATAAACAATTTTCTCGAAGACGAATTTTTATTTTAAAACAAGATATCAGTTTTAACATTATTGTTGACGCGCTTGCATCAGTGTAGTCTTTTTGCAATTTTTAACGTGTTGTGTTAAAGTTTAACGTGTACCATGCCACCCGCAAAAAAAAGTGTCTCTTTGTGGGTAGCTGATTATCCTGGAACATTTACATACGACGGAAATGTTTTATATTGTCGAGTTTGCGAGAAAAATGTTTCGTGCACAAAAAAAGTTTCAAATTGACTAGCATATCAAGACAAGTCTTCATATCGCAGGATTGCAAAAAAAGGCCCACGACAACAACTTATAACAGCAGCAAGTAGCAGTGATTCCACTTCTATAGGCAAACAAAAAAACCACTTTAGCATGGATTTATGTGAAGCATTGCTTGCAAGTAATATTCCTCCCCACAAACTTACAAATCCTACATTCAAAGATTTTCTGCGAAAATATTGCTTGAGTCAAAAAATACCAGACGAATCAACACTGCGTAAAAATTACATACCAACAATTTACCACCATGTTCTGGAAGAAATACGTAATGAACTTAAGGATGACATTATTTGGATTTTGAGCTGATGAAACTACCGACAGTTGTGGTCGCTATATTGCGAACGGTCTTTTTCCACTTATAAAAATATTTTAAGTGATCGAAGACACAATCTTACTACTGAACATTTGTAACAATACCATATTGTTTACGTGTACAAGAATACAAATGTTAAATAATTTTAAAAAATGTTAAATAATTGTTAATTAAATTTAAAAATCGTCGATAACTTGTTAATTTTATGCTGATTTTAAAATAAAAAACTAAAAATTACTACTTTTCTTATTATTTAATATTACATATTTTGACCCCTTTTCATGCATATTTTAAGCATTTTTCATGCATATTTGCATGCATATTTCAAGATTTTTATGTTGCATATAATTCGGTCTCTACTGATCACCTTAAAATTTTTGTTTTTTCTATATACCAAATAAATTATTAAAGGTAATGCACTCGTGATAATTCTCATTCAATGTACACCCCGTGGAGAGCATTCCAGAATTTTTTTTCAAAATTTTTTGATGAGTACTTTTCGAGATAAGGTGGGGGGACAGCGATTTTTTCGCGACTTTTTAAAAATAATACAAAGAAGAGTGAGTCCAAGTACTACATTATATATCTATATATATATATTTTTTTACTCGTGTTTTCACAACCTTTCATTTGACGCCACACTCGATGACCTAGTAAAAAAAATTTTTTTTCACTTCCGATTTCACCCCACAAAACTAACCCCTTGAGGCAAAATTTAACTTTCAAAACTACACGGCTTTGATGAGGCCATCAATTCCTATATTATTACCAAATTTCAACTTTCTATGACAAATAGTTTCGGAGAAAATCGGGTGTGGCAGACTGACAGACTGACGGACAGACAGACACCGAAGTCAGCTTATAAGTGTTCCGTACGGAACACTAAAAAGGGTTGTTTTCCTATTGTATTCAAATATAAAAGATTGTGAATATTAGATCGATGCCAGATGGTTTTCCAATAAAGTTGTTGAACTACTGCATTACAGGTAAAATATAGGTAACACTCTGGGACCCTTACTACTGCTTGATGCTAATTCGCATAAATCTGGATGATTTATTGCTATCATTTTCAAATAAATAGAGTATAGCTTTAAACTTTGTATCGTATATCACTGTTAAGTTAGTTTTATTAACCCCGTACACCGTATGATCGAATGCAGAACAACATCTAAACTATCCGACTATCCATAAAGTTAAGATATACCCGCAGAATATAGGCCTCTATCGACTTATAAGACTCTATTATTACCAATTTCACAAATGATTTTGTAGCCAACTTTTACCTGCGTTTACCGTTGACCTTATTACCAATTAGTTTTAGCGTTGTCGACGTTATGTATCTTCGGCCACCGCCAACAATAACACTGACGAGACAACCGCGCGCCAAGAGTTCGGTATCACTTAATCATATAATAAATTGGATAAATAAATGAATGGACTCGTTAAAAAGACTCATAATAAGTAGATTTTCTAGAAGCACACCTGTGTCGGCCCGTTACGTTAGACATTTAATAGACGCGCATGCTATTTCAAGTGCAGGAATGAGGAATTGGACCGCTTTGAAACTCACCCCATCGTGCCGATAGGAGACGAGCATTTATTACGCTTAAAATTCCTACTCTGCCCTGTGTATTTATTCTGGGGAGTATTATAAATGCGCGGCAGCATCTGGACCCGTACGTGAAACACGACAACATTCATATTAATTCTACGAGCAACAAGAATAAGTTAATACCGGTCCGGGATATCTGGCAATGCATTTGTATAACAATATACCTGGCAATTTAAAATGGCTTCCTCCTTGGGAGTTTAAAGTTTCCATTGAGTCGCCTGGTCAGGCTTTTTGATATAGATAAATTATAATTTCATGTATTGTATAATACACAGCGTGTCTCGAAGTAAACAGGACTTTTTTAAAATGAAAACAAAACGTTATTATTTTGGCAAAATTTATTTATTATACATCGATCCCTGAATTTAATTTTCAAACAGTGGTTTTATTTTTGGTATCATTAGAATGCTGATTTTCTATTCTTTCTAATAATACCAAAACCTTCTAGATTTCCAAAAAATTTTACTAATTAAAACGGTTTTACTCAACTGAACCGTTATTGCTCGCTCAGCAACGTACTCGTTGCGCCCTATTTATCCATATAAAAACATAACTGGGAGGAACGGCACAAGTCATTGCCCTATTGCAAGAGAGGCATAGCCAACGTATAGTCGCTGCGCAACTGCACCTGAGCCAGTCAGCTGTCTCCACAGTCTACAGACGTTACCAAGAGACTGGTGCCTTTACACGAAGACCAGGATCAGGAAGAAGAAGGTGTACCTCGGAGTGAGAAGACCGCTTCAACGTCGACACAACTCTAAGAAATCGTCACTTAACCGGCGTTAAGGTCCAGCAGGAGCTCCGACAAGTTCGTGGTCGGGCTGTCAGTCATTGGACAGCCAGAAGAAGACTTAAAGAAGCTAACCTACATAACTCCGAAGAGACCAGCTAACGGACCCAGATTGAGTCCATCGACAAGCGCGACTCAGATTTGCCCGAGAACATGTCGACTGGACCTTAGAGCAATGGCGCTCCGTTTTATTCTTCGACGAGTCCCAAATGTGCCTACATGGCAATGATGGAAGAAGGTCTATAGGAGGCCTGGGGAGCGCTAAGCGCAGTGCTGCATTACTGAAACGGTCGCCTACGGAGGAGGTTCTATCATAGTGTCACTGGATGCGAAAACCTATTTGGTTTTCGTGACTGATGAGACTCGTGGCGGTGAATTAACTGCTCACCGGTACATCGAGGAGATCCAGCAGGAACACGTCGTTCCTTACGCTGGGTTTGTTGACGATAGCTTCATGCTAATGCACGACAATGCTAGATCACAAGCTGCTGCATCGGTGTGGTAATACCTGATGGAAGTGGGAATTTGGTATGATTAGAAAGAGAATAGAATGGGCTTTCAAATAATACTAAATCCGTAAAAATATATGAACACTAAATTCTAGGATCTGTGTTAAATGAGACCAAATAGTTTGGGTCGATTTTTTTGCTCACCACTGTATTCAAACTAGTCCCCTTCGGACTGGATACAGTATGCGATTTCTTTTTTGATCTTATCTTGACCATTTTATGTCTCTCATTTTTTACGCTGATGACAAGTGAAGCTCTCACCATACGATGATCGTTGCCTATGGATTCTTGGTTTAAAACTGTGACCTCTTTGATTATAGATTTCTTGTCCGATATTATAAAATCTATTTCGTTTTTTGTTCGGCCGTCTGGACTGGCCCTGGTCCAGTTTCCTGCAGATTTTTTATAGAAGAAAGTGTCCATCAAAAAGAGGTGCTTCTCTAGAAGGAAGTTTATTAGGGTTTCGCGCTCGTTTTTAGTTCCGCTTCCAATATTAATGACCGGTTAGTTCAGGCTAGTTCAGATTAGTTCAAGTTAGACCCAACAACCTCGGAATCATCTGATTTATTGCCATTTTTGGCATCGAAATTCCAGACGATAATGTCGAAGTGAGCGTTCCTATTCTAATGCTGTCTTGATACTTCTACTTCTTCACCTGCATAAGTTGAAGTTGGCGCGTAGACAGTTATCATTTTGAGGCTGTATCGGGATTTTATTTTCAGGGTTATGTACTTGGTGATATGTAATTTATTTCGACTATGCTTTTTATTTATGAAGTAACCTATACCTCCCATAAGAACATTCTTAACCCTATAATAATGGAGCATATGACCTGATTGTAAGTTCTTCTCTTCTTCTCTTTTTCTTCTTCTCCTTTTTCGTCTCACCTCGCAGAGTTCTATGACATTCCACTTTACTTAGGTCAGTTCCTCCTCCAGTTCTATAATTTTCTTATCGGATGACAGCGTTTAGATCTTATAAGTGACAATCTTCAGTTTGTGTTTTGTTTATTAACTTTTTCCGACTTTCATTAATAACAGCGGCCCAGGACACATTCTTACTCCTTAAACTTTGTGTGGGTTTTCATAGTGGCTTGGTCTATCCCGGTGATTCTTTGCACCCTCTGTACGTTGCTTAACTTGATAGCTACCGTTACCAAGTATCTGGGTACTCCCGAAGACTGAGGGCCTGGACTCTCCAACTTGTTCCATAATGGAGGTTTCTTGACCATAATTTCTCGCGCTGGATATGCGTGTTAATGAGTGGATATGATATAGGAAAGGATTTGATGTGAAAGAAAATAGGGGTTTGGGACCTGACTCTCGGTATCAGGAGATGAGAGAAAAACCCTAGCTAGCGTAAAGGCAGGATTGACCGTATCCTGTAGTAATCTATCCTCTACCGGGATCGTAGAGGAGTGCTACTCGCTACCCTGTTACCAAATTTTACACAAAAACTTAATATTCTGTTTGTTCGACTTTCATTTTTTCGACCGAAAGCTAAAATACAGTGTCACTTTAAGCGCAATATCTCAGCGTCTATTCATCCAATTAACCGTAGACTTTTCGTACCACTGCCTTATATTTTTCAACCACGATGTTCTCCTCCCTGGAGTATGTGTACCTGGAATCTTTTCTTCTGTAATCAGATGCAAGATTTGGTATTTTTCTGGATGGCTGATAATGTGGCCAAAACATTCTAATTGCGTCGCTTGATGGTCGTGGCCACCTCCAAGTCCTTGTCCATGCGAGTTCCATGTACAAGAGAACCGCCTACCATTTTGATCCGTAATTTCACTGGCTATTATACCACCATCTTCAATATTAGATTCTTTGCTTATAATCAAATATTTTGCTTTATTTCCATTAAGTCTTAAACCAAACTGTGAACAAGTGTCATTTATTTTATCCACAAGTTTTTGTAGATCTTTTCCGTTAGTAGTGATAACACTGGTAAACAAAATTGTAACTTTGTCGTGCCACATGGACTTTTATGATATTTTTTTTACTTTAATAGGTGGTTGGCAGTAAAAACAAACATTAAAAAAAAATTTGTTAGCCAAGAATTTTATTCTCTTAAGTAATTTGAAATATTTCAAAAAACAATGACCTCCTAAACCAAAAATGTAAAAAAAGTTTTATTATGAGGTTACGATCTAAGATTTTCTAGCAAATTTAGATCCTGAGGGGTCCCTTTGGATTGTCCAGCAGTAATCTGCCAATATATTTGGGTTTCATTTGCCCTGGTAACGGTTTTCCATCTTAGAAATGTCCTGATGGAACCTTTCTACGTGCTCATCGCTAACAGCCCCCAAATTCTGAGGAAAAAAAATCCAGGTGTAAATCTAAAAAATGAATCTTGAGTGACATGTTGTAACCCAATGCTTGATAAGTCAACAGTAGCTCGCTAACCAAATCTCCGTAGCTCTCACTCTTATGGTTACCCAAAAAATTTGCAACAACATTCTTAAAAGATTTCCATGTTGGTTTTTCTAAATCGCTCAATTTTTCTTCGAATACCAGATCTTTTATTAATTCCCTGATTTGAGGTGCTACGAAAATACCCTCTTTTATCTTTGCATCACTTATTTTGGGGAATTTTTCTTTTAGATACAAAAATCCACTCCCATTGCGATCCATTGCCTTTACAAAATTTTCAGGCCTAATTTGATATGCAATGGTGGAAGAAGTACTTCAGATGGCTCTACAAGGGGTAAATACTTCACATTTTTTTGATCAGGAATTAAGGATGCACGCGTAGGCCATATTTTTTTATGATAGTGGTTTGTTCTGTCTCGACTGTCTCATTCACATAAAAAGCAGCAGACTTTAGTATAACCCAGCTGAAGTCCGAGTAAATCGCCACAGATTTTGAAAGAATATGTACTGTACTTGATTTTTTCAAGTAATAACTTCATGTTTTTATAAGTTTCTTTCATATTAGCAGCTTAGGCCAGAGGTACAGAAGGAAGCATATTTCCGTTATGCAGTAACACTGCTTTTAGATTTGTTTTAGAAGAGTCAATGAATAAACGCCACTAAGAGGGATCAAAATCGATTCCCAAAATCTTCATAATCCCATTTATATCATTACAATACACCATGTCTTGAGAAAAGTATGATCTGAAGTGTTGATCACGATTTCGAAAATAGCTGATTTTAGTTTCATGATGTAGCAAATTCCATCCTTTTAATCGAGATCCTAATAGTTCTGACTGCTTTTTTGACAAATTTAAATCGCGAACCAAATCGTTTAGGTCTCCTTGAGTTATTAAGTGTGGCTTGGTTAGAATTTCTTCAAACTCACACATTGACTTGAAGTCGTCAATCTCAACGGACGCAGATGCAACTGGTATAGGCAAATTTTCACTATGAGGGACTGGTCTCATGGCTGAAGGTAAATTAGGGTGTTTTTTTTCTTGAAATTTATACCATTTACGTCAGTAAGACAAAAATAGCAGTCCGAAATGTGATCTCTTGGTTCGATCCAAAACATGGGTACAACAAACGGCATCTGACGGGACCCTTTCTTCCAATCGGTTAAATTCTTCACACACGTTATGCAACAAATATGAGGGGCCCAGGATTTGTCTTGATGGGTCACAGCGAAACCAAAATACCGGTGATAACTCTCCAAGACCAATTTTGTGAAATTTCGTTTTTGTTTTTTGAAAGTTAGTGCACCACAAACATAACAAAAAGAGTTGGGATCGTTACTACACTTTCCCGACATGTTAACGCAGTTAATAAATCACAATATTTTGATGAAATCACAGACAAATAGTTTTATGACTATTTCTTCGCGAACGTTCCTTTGCTTTTTTTGTCGTAGTACTAGTTATAAGTATTACCGTATCACAAGAAAACTGAGGCTAATTGAAACAAAACAACTGCAGTTGAATAATGAGGGTAGTTAGCTAAAACGGTATTAGCTATCAAAGTTCGTGTGGCATGACTAGTGTTGACCAGTGTAATTAATATATCATCAGCTTATCTGATGTTATTTATGTTAACGCCATCATATTTCTTCAGTGGTACCAGGGAGTGCTTCATTGAATATCACATCTGAATAGAGGTTGAACAACAAGAATACAACCTTGACGCACTCCCGCTTGATTTTAATTTCATCCAATAGTTGATGTTCCAACCGTACTTCAACTGTCTAATGCCAGTACAAAATTAGACATAGTGTCAATGAAAGACGCATCTTTGCAACGCATATTATAACTAATAGGTGGCCCCACTAATATTGGCTATTTTGAAAAAGTCCCGTTTACTTTGAGACACACTGTATATACGGGGTATGTCTAACAGGAAGTGAACCAACACGTCTGATATCATCTTTTCTTTATTCGTGTTTCTGCGGGCCCTTAAGTAATAGTCACTGGGTGCTAGGTCAAGGCTGCAGGATGAATGATTCATTTTTTTCAAACCTAACTTCGCGAATAGCGTGTTTCGCAACTGGATAAGTAAAATGCTGCTGCTGTCATTTTTCTGTTATAGTTTGGCAAATGCTGCCAATTAATTCAGTCTCTACGACATTCGCTGAACCTTGTACGAGGCTGGTTTGAAAAGTCCGTGCAAAAATAAAAACTACTTATGTGTTTGGGGTAAACCTTTTTTATTTTTCGACATAGTCTCCTCTTAGGCTTATACACTTCGTCCAACGATGTTCTAGTTTGTTGATCCCTTCCGAATAATAGGATTTGTCCAAGTCTGCAAAATATCCATTAGTGTCTGCAATCACCTCCTCATTTGAATAAAATCTTTGTCCCGCCAGCCATTTCTTCAAATTGGGGAACAAATAGTAGTCCGAGGGAGCCAAGTCTGGAGAATAGGGGGATGTGAAACGAGTTGGAATCCTATTTCCATTAATTTTGCAACCACAACTGCTGAGGTGTGTGCTGGTGCGTTGTCGTGATGGAAAAGGACTTTTTTGTGGGCCAATCGCGGGCGTTTTTCTTGCAGGTCGGTTTTCAAACGGTCCAATAACGATGAATAATATTCACCTGTAATAGTTTTACCCTTTTCCAGATAGTCGATGAGGATTATCCCTTGCGAATCCCAAAAGACAGTCGCCATAACCTTTCCGGCCGAAGGAACGGTCTTCGCCTTTTTTGGTGCAGATTCCCCCTTGGTAACCCATTGTTTAGATTGTTGTTTGGTCTCAGGAGTATAGTAATGTATCCATGTTTCATCCACAGTGACGAAACGACGCTTAAAGTCCTCCGGATTCTTCTGGAACAGCTGCAAACCATCCTTGCAACACTTCCCACGATTCCGTTTTTGGTTAAGCGTGAGGAATCGCGGCACCCATCTTGCGGATAGCTTTCTCATGTCCAAATGTTTATGCAAAATATTATGTACCCGTTCAGTCGAGATGCCCACAGCACTAGCAATCTCACGCACCTTAACTCTTCTGTCATCCATCACCATATCATGGATTTGATTAATGATTTCTGGAGTCGTAACCTCCACAGGCCGTCCAGAACGTTCAGCGTCACTTGTGCCCATATGGCCAGTCCGAAAATTTTGAAACCACTTATAAACTGTTCTAATCGAAGGTGCAGAGTCACCATAATGTTTATCAAGCTTCTCTTTAGTCTCCTGAGGCGTTTTGCCTTTCATAAAGTAATGTTTAATCACCACACACGAAATTCTTTTTCGTCCATTTCTTGAAAATCACTCGACTTCCTTGATTCACACGAATGCCAAACACAACGAAATAGACCAATATGGCTGAAACTTGGTGTGCGTTCATTCAAGAGATGCTACTAACTAAACATGACCTCGATACGCGCTGGTGGTGCCATCTCTCGGACTTTGCACGGACTTTTCAAAGCAGCCTCGTATTTGAGGATTGGGTTGTCTCTCTTTTGCTGTTTACCGCATTGATTTTTGTTTTGACTCAGGCTCATATGGGTGTTTTTTTAAGGAGATAATTGAAAACAACACCCTCGTAAATATCGAAACTTCGGTGCTAAAATGTGAAAACAATTCAAACCTATTTAGAACAAAAAACCTAATAACAGGTTTTATCTGTTCATAAACGTTGTAGTTGCAGAGACTCCCTATTATTTCTTGAAGCGGTCAGATACGCTCACCTCTCACAAGAAACACATTGTTTCGAATGAAATGCCATTCATCAATTTTGAAAATTTTTTAATTGGTCGCTCACGATTATACTCTAACAGAATTTTAACGGCATTATCGACCGTATTTTTCAATTAGTACAGGGTTTCGAATATGGGTCGGTAATTTACTTTGATTTTTCCATTTTTCTGGTGATCGTATACTAAGTACCTTGTTCTCCCAAAATTAAAATATTTTAGAAACAAAAATAAGTTTATTACGATTAGTAATATGAGATTAAAGAGAACGCTTGATAACATTTTTGTTAACTTATCCTGTTGATTTCGGTAAGCAAAATTCCTTGGGGCGAGCGAAGCCAGCATGTGTCTACTCCTTCAACTGTTCCTTTGTGCCTATCGACTATTCGATCCAAAAAGTTAGATGGATCCTCTTCAAAAACTTTACAAATCAGTTGGGACGTTATGACTCTGCCATTTTTTGCCGGAGTTCAGATATTTACGGATCCATTTAGCTGATAATTTTATTATACCCAAATAAACTATACATTGTGGAAAACAAGTTCGTATGATACATTTAAATCCTCAGCTATTAGCTTAGTCGTCAGAGGCAAATTTTGACGAAAAGCTCTCATTAAATGTTAACAGGCTGCAGTTTGTTGCACTAAAGTGAACGCTAAGCCTACAAAATCAAAAATAAAATGAAAAATTCAGTTTTTCGCAAATATCTCTAAAAATAAAAAAGATATCAAAAAACTAATAGCACCACGTGAAAGAACGGGAAATTTTACAAAAAAATTGTATGTAGATTATTTTTTTAGTTTTACCGTAATTTAAAAAAAATATTTAAAATAAAATGGCTGGTTTAAACCCTTCAGTTGTAGTGGGAATCACGCTTCCGACTTCATTTATGATTAAACTAGCCGTGCCCGCGGCTCCGCTCGCGTGGACTTGATTCACCTTTATCGTCACTGCTTATTCGTTATGTTTATATTATTATATAATTTTTACTGCCTGAATCCATGTAGATCGAGGTCTACCCTTCTTCCAAACGCTCCTCTTATTAGGGCTTGCTTTGCCTGTCTTTCTTCCTTCATCCTTGCCACGTGTCCCAACCATTTTAATTAATGGCTTCTTATGATTTGGCTTATAAGGGGTTTCGTATATAGGCATTTTAATTCGTAGTTTGTTCTTCTTCTCCACAGTCTCTCTTCTTTCCTTCCTCCGTAGATTCTTCTCAAAGCTTTCCTTTCCCACACCTCCAACGTCTCCTTTTCTCTTGCATTCAGTTTCCACATTTCGCATCCATATGTCACCGTGGGTCTGACAACTGTCATATATATTCTTTCTTTTGCTTTTCTTGATACATTCTTTGATTTCAATATTGGATTCATTACCCCCAAACATCTCTGTCGTTTCGCTATTCTTTCTTGTATCTCCGTCCTGTCTTGTCCACTCTCTATTATTGTTACTCCCAGATAATTAAATTTGTCTACTTTTTCAAACATATATCTTTTCCCTAAGTTGTTTATTATATCTAAACTTTTGTTGTTTTTATTATCCTTCTTCTTTGTAATTTCCACGTATCTGGTTTTTTCCTCATTTATCTTTAGTCCTCTCATCCTTCCCCTTTTTTTATCCTACTTATGGCTTTTTTGAGGTTCTCTTTTGCTCTTGCAATCACTGCTACATCATCCGCATAGGCCAAGCATTGGCAGGTTTGTTGGTATATACGAGGCATGTTTTTTAAGTAAGTACCGTTTTGGAATTAAAAAAAGACGTGCAAAGATATCGCTATAATTTTATTTTTACATGAAAGCCTGTACCTTAATCTACTTTTCTACATAATTTCCGTGAATATTGAGGCACTTGTCATAACGTGGCACCAGTTTTTGAATACCCTACTCATAAAATTCTGCCGCCTGACTTGTTAACCACTGTATCACAAATGTTTTGACTTCGTTATCGTCTTGAAGACGCTGACCACCCAGGTGCTTTTTCAAGTGCAGGAACAAATGGTAGTCTGTTTTCTCTCACCTTTTCGTCCACTTTCTGCACCAAATCTTCATTAACGACCGAAGGACGCCCACTCCGTTCTTCATCATGCACATTTGTGCGGCCATCTTTAAATGCTCTCACCCATTTCCTTACCATTCCATCACTCATAATGTTTTGTCCGTAAACTTCACAGATCTCACGATGAATATCGATCGGTTTTACGCCTTTAGCACTAAGAAATCGTATAACAGCCCGTACTTCACAATCGGCGGGACTCACGATTGTCGGAGGCATCTTAAACACTCAGTAAACAACGTATACAATGAAGAATCAGACTGTAATGGCGTCAGTGCGTAGACATGAGATGTAGGTTACCAGCGCGCATGCGCGGAACGCCGACCGTATCGCTGCGGCGGCGGAATCGCAAAACGGTACTTACTTAAAAAACATGCCTCGTAGTTCCATTTGTTTTTATTTCTGACTCCCGGATTATCTTCTCTAGTACCAAATTAAATAGACGTGTTGACACTGGATTCCTCTGTCTTAATCCTCTCTTCACCTTAAACTTGTCTGATAATTTACCCTCAACCAACACTAATTTCTCTGTCATTCAGAGTCATTCTCACCATGCGAATCAATTTATTTGGACTTTTTAGTTCTTCCATTATCTTGTAGAGTTCTTCTCTATTTACAGAGTCATATGCTTCTCTGAAATCCACAAAGACCAAGTGCCAAATTTTGTTATAAGCTATTATCTTGGATTTGCTTAATCGAAAATGTCTGGTCTGTAACCGATCTATTTTTCCTGAATCCACACTCGTACTCTCCCAGAATAGATTGGGCTTTCTCTTCTAGTCTGTTTTTGATAGTCATTACTACTATCTTGTACACGACATTCAGTAAGGCCTATAATTAGCACATATAGTTTTTTCTCCTTTTTTGTATATTGGACAAATGAGCGACTCTCTCCATCTCACCGGCATCTTTTCTGTTTCCCATATTTCTTGCACCAACCGGCATATTTCATTTTCCAGATCTACTCCTCCAGCTTTTATCATTTCTGCTGTTATACAATTTCCACTCGGGGCCTTGTTTTTTTTTGGTTCTGAGTATTTCTCTTATTTCTTCTTTGCAAGGTTTGTTTGTCCCCTCCTGCCCTTCAGTTAATTTTGCTTCCTATTTCTCATTCAACTCCTCATTTTCATCTCCATTTAATGTTTCTTTAAAATATTCCGCCCATCTATTCAGTCTTTCTGCTAAGCTTACTGCTAAACTTCCATCTTTTTTCCTACATATTAGCATTTTGTCTCTGTTTATTTCCTTTGTATTTTATAAAAAAAAAAAACACGTAAATCGGATAAGTGGTTCTTGAGTGCTAAGCGCACTAATGGACAGACAGACAGAGAGACGTTACGTTTTATACATATTTCGTAAAGTATTATTATTATTATATAACCTGGCCAGAGAACAAATATATGAATTAAAAAAAAAAACACGTAAATCGGATAAGTGATTCTCGAGAGATAAGCGCGCTAACGGACAGACAAACAGACAGAGAGACGTTGCATTTTATATATATTACAGATATTCTTTGCTACATGGTATTGTTTCATATTTAGTGGTTTAGTCAGTGTATTGCAAAAGAACGCGCTAGCGGGTAACTTTTTTCCGACTTGATTCACTCTTATCGTCAGGGCTTATTCCTTATGTTATCTAACGTAATAAAATATAGCCTATAACCTGGCCAGAGAACATATGTATGTTTTAAAAAAAAAGCACGTAAATCGGATAAGTGGTTCTTGAGTGCTAAGCGCACTAATGGACAGACAGACAGAGAGACGTTACGTTTTATACATATTTCGTAAAGTATTATTATTATTATATAACCTGGCCAGAGAACAAATATATGAATTAAAAAAAAAACACGTAAATCGGATAAGTGATTCTCCAGTGATAAGCGCACTAACGGACAGATAGACAGACAGAGAGACATTGCATTTTATATATATTATAGATTAACGTTTCTGTATACCGTCAAATTGAAATTGGCTATTAAGGTGCTCTTTTTGTTTTTTGGGGGTTTTTGTTTTTAATTTTGAAAAGTTGGTTGCCAGTAAGTTATGGGCTCTATGAGCGATATTTATATTATGCTTTTTAAAAAGTTTTTCAATTTTTTGTGAAAATCCGTTTAAGTATGGTAAAAACGATATGCTTTGTTTCTTTTGGGCTTTTTTGTTGTTGGTTTTTGTTTTCGGTAGAATTATAAAAATTATGTATCCGTCTTTTGAATATTTGGTTTATAAGATATACCGGGTAGTTATTTAATTCCAGTGCTTTTTTGGCTTTATTTATTGATTCTTTCCGACATTCTTGGTCTGTTAGGAATATTGCCCGATCCGCCAGACCAATTATAACTGATTTCTTGTATTTTAGTGGTGGTGGCACAATTAGTAATGGAGGAATTAGAGGAGAATGTCCTTTCCCACATACCATTTGAAATACCATTTTTCTATAGGTTCGTTGACGATTGTATTACTGCCATTCCAAAAAATTGAGTACAATATATTTTAAACAAGTTTAACAATTACAATAAAAAACTACAGTTCACAATACAAATAGAAATGGATCAAAAAATAAATTTCCTTGACCTAACATTACACAACAAAGACCAAAGTATAAAAATAGAGTGGTACACAAAGCAAACATGGTCATCTAGATGTCTAAATTATAAATCAAACCATCCACTAAAATACAAGAAGTCAGTCATAATTGGTCTTGCGGATCGGGCAATATCCCTAACAGACCCAGAATATCGGAAAGAATCAATAAACAAAGCCAAAAAAGCACTGGAATTAAATAACTACCCGGTATATCTTATAAACTAAATATTCAAAAGACGGATACATAAATTTTATAATTCTTCCGAAAACAAAAACCAACAACAAAAAAGCCCAAAAGAAACAAAGCATATCGTTTTACCATACTTAAACGGATTTTCACAAAAAATTGAAAAACTTTTTAAAAAGCATAATATAAATATCGCTCATAAAGCCCATAACTTACTGGCAACCAACTTTTCAAAATTAAAAACAAAAACCCCAGAAAATAAAAGGAGCAATGTTGTATGCCAGATTCCTTGCAATAATTGTGAAGGTAGTTATATACAGTCCCTGGCCAAATTATTAGACGCACTGTATTTTTTTTAGTAATTTTATGTTTCTTAAGAGTTTTTATGCAATAATGGTACGAGGCATGTTTTTTAAGTAAGTACCGTTTTGGAATTAAAAAAAGACGTGCAAAGATATCGCTATAATTTTATTTTTACATGAAAGCCTGTACCTTAATCTACTTTTCTACATAATTTCCGTGAATATTGAGGCACTTGTCATAACGTGGCACCAGTTTTTGAATACCCTCCTCATAAAATTCTGCCGCCCGACTTGTTAACCACTGTATCACAAATGTTTTGACTTCGTTATCATCTTGAAGACGCTGACCACCCAGGTGCTTCTTCAAGTGCAGGAACAAATGGTAGTCTGTTTTCTCTCACCTTTTCGTCCACTTTCTGCAACAAATCTTCATTAACGACCGAAGAACGCCCACTCCGTTCTTCATCATGCACATTTGTGCGGCCATCTTTAAATGCTCTCACCCATTTCCTTACCATTCCATCACTCATAATGTTTTGTCCGTAAACTTCACAGATCTCACGATGAATATCGATCGGTTTTACGCCTTTAGCACTAAGAAATCGTATAACAGCCCGTACTTCACAATCGGCGGGACTCACGATTGTCGGAGGCATCTTAAACACTCAGTAAACAACGTATACAATGAAGAATCAGATTGTAATGGCGTCAGTGCGTAGACATGAGATGTAGGTTACCAGCGCGCATGCGCGGAACGCCGACCGTATCGCTGCGGCGGCGGAATCGCAAAACGGTACTTACTTAAAAAACATGCCTCGTATATTTAAACTACAATATTATTGATTTTTATTTAAAAGAATTGTTGTAGACTACATATTTGTATTTATTTTTAACATATGGCAACACTGCGTTGACAAAGTGATACATGAACGTAAACAAGTACAAACCTGTATCAGTCGCGATCGGAATCGAGTCAGGTACGGACGTGTTTCTGTGGCTTTATGGACTGTGATTGTTTGTTTAACAGTTTTATACTACTCAGTTATTAGTTTATTTTGTATGCAGTGTTTTAAAAAAAGTAATTGGACTATTTTCATTATGGGTAGAAAAGGCGATCTTTCACCACGTAAAAAAGCTGAAGTGAAGGCCCTTGTGATTGCGAAAACATTTACAAACCGAGAAATATCACGAAGATTGGAGGTTTCTGAAGGTAGTGTACGACGCATAAAAAAGAAAATTGAGTCAGGGAAGGAATTAAGCCCGAAAAGAAAGAAAAGATGCGGTAGAAAACCAATTTTTACTCCACGGTCAGAGAGATGTTTGAAGAAAATTTGTGTAGAAAACAGATTTGCTACCACAAAGGTAATAAAATCACAACTCCAGGATGCTAGCGTAAATGCTTCTGAGCGCACTGTTCGAAGAAAATTGAAAGAATTAGATTTTAAGGCCTGTCGCCCCGCCAGGAAGCCCAAGTTAACAGCTGCAATGAAAGCAAAGCGCCTGAAGTGGGCCAAACAATGGCAAGACAAAGATGTGGACTTCTGGAGATCGGTAAGATACAGCAATTTAATCAATAATTGATACATTATTATCATTTTCAGTTAAATAAAGCAAATAAACATGGAAGTTTATATATTTTTTCCTATTTTTGACAGGTCTGCTTCAGTGACGAAAGCACATTCGAAATTTTGCAGAATAAAGCTCAGTATGTGCGTCGTCGTCATGGAGAAAAGTTTCATCCTGATTGTGTCGTCCCGACGGTTAAACATCCCTCCAAAGTGATGATTTGGTCAGTCATCAGCGGCAAGGGCACTGGACGTCTCTACGTCGTCAAAGGAATAATGAGGCAAGATCAGTACAAAGAAGTATTACAAAATCAGTTGATTCCGCAGCTCGGAGAATGGTTTCCAAATGGGGAACCATTCACTTTCATGCACACTGCTCGGTCTGTTAAAGCATTTTTGGCAGAAAAAAATATCCCTCTGTTGGATTGGCCTCATTGAAAATGTGTGGGAGCTGATGAAAAGAGAAGCGGCTAAAGATGTGATTACCAACAAAACCCAGCTCCTAGAAAAGATTATTCATGTGTGGAATCATCATCCTCAAATGCAGGAGACAGTACAATCTTGCGTTGATAGCATGCCGCGCAGAATTAAAGCTTTGATAGCGGCTAAAGGTGGCTCAACTAAATATTGACTTTTACTAACATTAATTTCACTTTTCTTTAAAACTTAATAAACTTATGCTTTTCTAAATTAATGCTGTTTTATTTATGTCAAATAAATAGGTAATTGATTGGATAATATAAAAATAAAAAACAAATCAATTTAAAATAATAAAACGGTACAATATCACTCGGTAATTAATATTTTACATGAAATCTTGCAGTGCGTCTAATAATTTGGCCAGGGACTGTATATATATATATATATATATATATATATATATATATATATATATATATATATATATATATATATATATATAAAGCAGAAGGAATGACAGAACCGATCAACTATGAATCTGGAATCAGGCAGGGAGACTCTTTAAGTCATCTTCTATTTAATATTCTCAGGGATGAAGTTATAAGGAATATCAAAAGAAAGAAGGGATATAGAATGGGTATCAAAGAACTTAAAATTATATGTTACTAGCTGTACGGCTGCTCATTCCAAAAAAACACGTAAATCGCATAAGTGGTTCTCGAGTCATAAGCCCACTAACGGACAGGTAGACAGACAGACAGATAGACAGGGAGACGTTGCAACTATACGAGGCTGGTTTGAAAAGTCCGTGCAAAAATAAAAACTACTTATGTGTTTGGGGTAAACCTTTTTTATTTTTCGACATAGTCTCCTTTTAGGCTTATACACTTCGTCCAACGATGTTCTAGTTTGTTGATCACTTCCGAATAATAGGATTTGTCCAAGTCTGCAAAATATCCATTAGTGTCTGCAATCACCTCCTCGTTTGAATAAAATCTTTGTCCCGCCAGCCATTTCTTCAAATTGGGGAACAAATAGTAGTCCGAGGGAGCCAAGTCTGAAGAATAGGGGGGATGTGAAACGAGTTGGAATCCTATTTCCATTAATTTTGCGACCACTGCTGAGGTGTGTGCTGGTGCGTTGTCGTGATGGAAAAGGACTTTCTTGTGGGCCAATCGCGGGCGTTTTTCTTGCAGCTCGGTTTTCAAACGGTCCAATAACGATGAATAATATTCACCTGTAATAGTTTTACCCTTTTCCAGATAGTCGATGAGGATTATCCCTTGCGAATCCCAAAAGACAGTCGCCATAACCTTTCCAGCCGAAGGAACGGTCTTCGCCTTTTTTGGTGCAGATTCCCCCTTGGTAACCCATTGTTTAGATTGTTATTTGATCTCAGGAGTATAGTAATGTATCCATGTTTCATCCACAGTGACGAAACGACGCTTAAAGTCCTCCGGATTCTTCTGGAACAGCTGCAAACCATCCTTGCAACACTTCACACGATTCCGTTTTTGGTCAAGCGTGAGCAATCGCGGCACCCATCTTGCGGATAGCTTTCTCATGTCCAAATGTTTATACAAAATATTATGTACCCGTTCAGTCGAGATGCCCACAGCACTAGCAATCTCACGCACCTTAACTCTTCTGTCATCCATCACCATATCATGGATTTGATCAATGTTTTCTGGAGTCGTAACCTCCACAGGCCGTCCAGAACGTTCAGCGTCACTTGTGCCATATGGCCAGTCCGAAAATTTTGAAACCACTTATAAACTGTTCTAATCGAAGGTGCAGAGTCACCATAATGTTTATCAAGCTTCTCTTTAGTCTCCTGAGGCGTTTTGCCTTTCATAAAGTAATGTTTAATCACCACACGAAATTCTTTTTCGTCCATTTCTTGAAAATCACTGGACTTCCTTGATTCACACGAATGCCAAACACAAAGAAATAGACCAATATGGCTGAAACTTGGTGTGCGTTCATTCAAGAGATGCTACTAACTAAACATGACCTCGATACGCGCCGGTGCTGCCATCTCTCGGACTTTGCACGGACTTTTCAAACCAGCCTCGTATATATATAAAGCAGAAGGAATGACAGAACCGATCAACTATGAATCTGGAATCAGGCAGGGAGACTCTTTAAGTCCTCTTCTATTTAATATTCTCAGGGATGAAGTTATAAAGAATATCAGAAGAAAGAAGGGATATAGAATGGGTATCAAAGAACTTAAAATTATATGTTACTAGCTGTACCCGTCGCTGCTCATTCCAAAAAAACACGTAAATCGCATAAGTGGTTCTCGAGTCATAAGCGCACTAACGGACAGGTAGACAGACAGACAGGGAGACGTTGCAACTATACGAGGCTGGTTTGAAAAGTCCGTGCAAAAATAAAAACTACTTATGTGTTTGGGGTAAACCTTTTTTATTTTTCGACATAGTCTCCTTTTAGGCTTATACACTTCGTCCAACGATGTTCTAGTTTGTTGATCCCTTCCGAATAATAGGATTTGTCCAAGTCTGCAAAATATCCATTAGTGTCTGCAATCACCTCCTCGTTTGAATAAAATCTTTGTCCCGCCAGCCATTTCTTCAAATTGGGGAACAAATAGTAGTCCGAGGGAGCCAAGTCTGGAGAATAGAGGGGATGTGAAACGAGTTGGAATCCTATTTCCATTAATTTTGCGACCACAACTGCTGAGGTGTGTGCTGGTGCGTTGTCGTGATGGAAAAGGACTTTCTTGTGGGCCAATCGCGGGCGTTTTTCTTGCAGCTCGGTTTTCAAACGGTCCAATAACGATGAATAATATTCACCTGTAATAGTTTTACCCTTTTCCAGATAGTCGATGAGGATTATCCCTTGCGAATCCCAAAAGACAGTCGCCATAACCTTTCCGGCCGAAGGAACGGTCTTCGCCTTTTTTGGTGCAGATTCCCCCTTGGTAACACATTGTTTAGATTGTTGTTTGGTCTCAGGAGTATAGTAATGTATCCATGTTTCATCCACAGTGACGAAACGACGCTTAAAGTCCTCCGGATTCTTTTGGAACAGCTGCAAACACTTCACACGATTCCGTTTTTGGTCAAGCGTGAGCAATCGCGGCACCCATCTTGCGGATAGCTTTCTCATGTCCAAATGTTTATGCAAAATATTATGTACCCGTTCAGTCGAGATGCCCACAGCACTAGCAATCTCACGCACCTTAACTCTTCTGTCATCCATCACCATATCATGGATTTGATCAATGATTTCTGGAGTCGTAACCTCCACAGGCCGTCCAGAACGTTCAGCGTCATTTGTGCCCATATGGCCAGTCCGAAAATTTTGAAACCACTTATAAACTGTTCTAATCGAAGGTGCAGAGTCACCATAATGTTTATCAAGCTTCTCTTTAGTCTCCTGAGGCGTTTTGCCTTTCATAAAGTAATGTTTAATCACCACACGAAATTCTTTTTCGTCCATTTCTTGAAAATCACTGGACTTCCTTGATTCACACGAATGCCAAACACAAAGAAATAGACCAATATGGCTGAAACTTGGTGTGCGTTCATTCAAGAGATGCTACTAACTAAACATGACCTCGATACGCGCCGGTGGTGCCATCTCTCGGACTTTGCACGGACTTTTCAAACCAGCCTCGTAATATATATAAAATGAAACCTCTATTTGTCTGTCTGTCTGTCTGTTTGTCCGTTAGTGCGCTTATCACTGGCGAACCACTTCTCCGATTTACGTGCTTTTTTTTATTAAACATACATATGTTCTTTGGCCAAGTTATAGACTATATTTTATTACGTTAGGGAACATAAGGAATAAACAGTGACGGTAATAGTGAATCAAGTCGAAAAAAAGTTTGTCGCTGGCGCGTTCTCTTGCAATACACTGCCTAAACTGTTAAATGTGGCAAAGAATATCTATAATATATACAATGCAACGTCTCTCTGTCTGTCTGCCTGTCCGTTCGTGCACTCGAGAACCACTTATCCTATTTATGTGTTTTTTTTTTAATTCATATATTTATTTTCTGGCCAGGTTGTCTATAATTTTTCTTAATATATATAAAATGCAACGTTTCCCTGTATATTTGTCTGTCTATGTTTTTTTAATTCATACATATGTTCTCTGGCCAGTTAGTTTTATATATATTATAGAAGATTATAGATAACCTGGCCATAGAACAAATGTATGAATTAAAAAAAAAACACGTAAATTGGATAAGTGGTTCTTGAGTGATAAGTGCACTAACGGACAGACAGACAGATAGAAAGACATTGCATTTTATATATATTATAGAAGATTATAGATAACCTGGTAAGAAAACAAATATATGAATTAAAAAAAAAAACACGTAAATCGGTTCTCGAAAGGTAAGCACACTAACGGACAGACAGACAGACAGAGAGACGTTGCATTTTATATACATTATAGATATTCTTTGTTACATGATATTGTTCCATATTTAATGGTTTAGGCAGTGTATTGCAAGAGAACGTTATGTTACCTAACGTAATAAAATATAGCCTATAACCTGGCCAGAGAGAGAGTATGTTTTTAAAAAAAAGCACGTAAATCGGATAAGTGGTTCTCCAGTGATAAGCGTTCTAACGGACAGACAGACAGAGAGAGAGATGTTGCATTTTATATATGTATATTCTATAATAAATGCAGATGACGTGATAATAATGGCTGAGAGCGAGAACGATCTGCAAAGGCTGCTATATGAATTTTACTTAACAACAAACAATATAATATGTCAATCTCAACTGAAAAAACCAAACCAATAGTAACAGAAAAAGAGCCGATTAGATGCAAGCTGGTGGTGGAAGATAAACCAATAGAACAGGTGATGGAGGTCGATTACCTGGTCATCATAATTTCTAGTATCGGAAAAATCGACGAAGAAGTAAAACATTAAGCCAACAAGGCTAATAGGATAGCGGAACGCCTCAATGATATCATATTTAGAAATAAATTCCTCTCCGTGGAAACCAAAACAATAATATACAAGAGCGTAATACGACCAGTAACGACTTACACATCTGAAACAAGACCCGATACAAGTATAACACAGAGAATGGTGAAATCATCTGAAATGAGACTACTTAGGGGATGTACAAACAAGACACTTAGGGATAGAAAAAGGAGGGAAGAGAGAGAAGAGACATAAGAAGCACATGTAATATAGAAAATATCAACCAGTGGATAAGAGGAAGAAAAGTAGAATGGGATCAAAACATAGGAAGACTGGCAAACAACAGGATAGTACGGATAGCAAGAAACAAGTCACCGAATGGAAGAAGATCAATGGGACGTCCAAGAAAGAGATGGAGCGACGTTCTATAGAGCAGGGAACAAAGAAGTCGGAAGAAGAAGAAGTTTAAGTTATACAACTAACTAGCCGTGCCCGCAGCTCAGTTCGCTTGGACTTGAGTCACTACTATCGTCACTGCTCATTATTTCCCCTTATCTCCCATTATTTCTCCTTATCTCCCATTATCTCTATATAATTTCCATTATCTAGGCTTATCTCTGCTCATCTCCCATTATTTCTCCTTATCTCCCATTATTTCTCCTTATTTCCCATTATCTCACCTTATCTCCCATTATCTAAGCTTATCTCGACTTCTCTCGCAATATTTCTCCTTATCTCCCATTATTTCTCCTTATCTCCCATTATCTCACCATAACTTCCATTATCTAGGCTTATCTCTGCTTGTCTCCCATTATTTCTCCTTATCTCCCATTATTTCTCCTTATCTCCCATTATTTATACTTATCTCCCATTATCTCACCTTATCACCCATTACCTAGGCTTATTTCGAATTATATAGAACATAATACGTATAAATTTATAAAAACACTTAAATCGGATAAGTGGTTCTCAAGTGATAAGTGCACTAACGGACAGACAGACCGACAGAGAGAGGTTGCATTTTATATATATTATATTCTTTGCAACATGATATTGTTCCATATTTAATGGTTTAGGCAGTGTATTGCAAGAGGACACGCTAAGGGAAACTTTTTTTTACGACTTAATTCACTATTATCGCCACTGCTTATTCTTTATTTTAACTAACGTAATAAAATATATCCTATAACATGGCCAGAGAATATATGTATGTTTAAAAAAAAAGCACGTAAATCGGATAAGTGGTTCTCGCGTGATAAACGCACTAATGGACAGACAGACAGATATAGAGATATTGCATTTTTTATATATATTATAGACTATAGATATTCTCTGCTACATAATATTATTCCATATTTAATAGTTTAGGCTGTGTATTGCAAGAGAACGCGCTAGCGGCAAACTTTTTTCCGACTTCATTCACTATTATCGTCACTGCTCATTCCTTATGCTACCTATCGTAATAAAATATAGCCTGTAACCTGGCCAGAGGACATATGTATGTTTAAAAAAAAAGTACGTAAATCGGATAAGTGCTTCTCCAGTGATAAGCGCACTAACGGACAGACAGACAGACAGAGAGACGTTGCATTTTATATATATTATAGATATAGATAATAAGCAAAAAATACATTTAGCATGAATACTTTTTTAAGAGTAAAAAAAAAGAGAACGTTTTTCAAGTTTTTAATGATTTTCTAATATCAAGTATAATTTTAACTGTAACTAAAAAAAATTGTCCGACTTTTTTGAACTGCTTTCGACGTAAAATTGCCGGCGGCGCATTACAGCAGGCAAATTTTCATATTTTAAAACTCATCTTTTAATAACACAGCCAATGTGGGTATTTTTATTTATTCTTATATTGAAACTTAAAGTATAATAATGACATATACACAAGGATTTTTTTCTCAATATTATATTTTATTAAATATTTGTAATTTACTGTATGCCCGTTAAAATCATGCAAACCAAATTTCGTTTTAAGTTTTACAAATTATAAAGCAACAAAAATAAAAACTATTAGTATCATCGGAAAGCTGAAAGTGTCTTCTTCAAAAAGGTATCTTTTAATTAGACTTTCAAATCAACCTGTTTGGCGCGCTACACTTTTGAATTACCTATCCAAATTTTTAACAAATTCTCATGCTAATAAAAAAAAAATCTGGAAAAAATCTATATACTGTTTTTTTTTGTAAAATTTTACGCTCTTTCACGTGGTGCTATTAGTTTTTCGATATCTTGTATATTTTTCCAAATATTACCGAAAAACCGATTTTTTTCATTTTGGATTTTGTGGGCTTAGCTTACATCAAACTTTAGCAAACTTTTTTATCGTATTCTACGTCCAAAAAACTGTGTGCCAAAATGCAGCCTGTTAACATTTAATGAGAGTTCAAAACCCCTGGCGACTGAGCTAACAATATTTTGAAGCATTTCAAGCTTCCGTCATTGGCAAATCTTGAAATAAACGGTATTATTCGACTATAGCCCAACTTACATATTTAACCGGTATTAATCCCGTCTAGTCTGGGCCTCTTAAATATAGTTTATTACAATTGTTATATCATTCTATACAGTTATTCACTCCAACAACAAGATATCACCTGTTTTCGGTTTTGGTTCTCTGAATCTCAGAGCATTGTTCGAAACCGTGTACCCATACCCACACGAAATAAAAATTAATTGATTGGTTATTTTAGATAATTTATCTTAATTTTTTTTGTTTGGGTATTGACCCATCGAATCATTAAGGATTAATGTTATTTAGTTGGCATCTTTTTTTTTTTCCTTTTACGACTTTTAGTGTTCCATGTCAAAAGTGAAAAACGGAACACTTAGGCAATCACTTTAATGTCCGTCTATTACAGCGGATTTACGCCGAAACCATTTGACATAGTAAGTTGAAGATTGTCACAAATATAGAATTTGATGTCTTAATCACAGCCGTGTAGTTTTGAAAGTTAAATTTTGACGTAAGGGGTTAGTTTTGGGAAGTGAGAAAAAAAAATTCAAGGTCATCGAGTGGGGTGTCAAATGAAAGCAAATACGAGTTCAAAAATATACAGGGTGCCCAATATGTATGGAATAATGCAGCATCTGTTAATCAGTGGATCAAAAAATGTTTAAATAAAAGTTATAGGGTGTTGTACGGCGCACGTGCTGACGTTGAAAATAAAATATTTTGAACTGTCAGTGCGAAGAAAATACGCCATCTTAATTTTTTTTAATGGAAAACCCTGTATATTATTTAATTTTTGAGTCCTACTAAAAATTCTAGGTATTATTTGTCTAGCATATATATATATATATATATATATATATATATATATATATATATATATATATATATATATATATATATATACATATATATATATATATATATATATATATATATATATATATATATATATATATATATATATATATATCGAGGATTTTCTACAGCTGACGCAGTCTCCATCTCTTAGACCCCTGTCCTCCATAGCCTCGTTCACATCGTCTCTCCACGATCGTCTGGGTCTTCCTCTTTTTCTTCTCCCTATAGGGCTCCACTCCATTATTTTCTTTATCCACCTATTATCTTCGCTCCGTCTTATGTGTCCATACAATTTTAATGGTTCTTCTTCAATGGTGTTTATTGCGTTCTCTTTGATGTTCATTCTGCTTCTTATTTCTTCATTTGTTATTCTCTCCATACGTATCACTCTACAACATCTTCTCCAATACTCCATCTCTACCGCGTTAATTTTAAATTTATTTCTTTTGTTGATCGTCCATGTTTCTGACCCGTATGTCATTATGCTTTGTATTATTGATTTGTATATGCGTGTTTTGTTTCTCTTTGTAATGTGCTTGTTCCACAGGATCGAATTTAATTGTCTTATGCATGTCCACGTTTGTCCGAATCTAGCTTTAATCTCTTCTTCTGATGTTACGTTTCTTGAAATGATGGTTCCTAAATATTTAAACCTATCGGTTCCTTTGATTATTGTTTCGTTATCGACTTCTAGATACTCCACGTCTCCCTCCTTTGTTGTTAGATATTCCGTTTTATCAAAGTTTATTGCTAATCCTGCTTTAATGTATTCTTCTTTCAGTTTTCTTACCATATAACTGAGGTCTTCCTCATCTTGCGCTATGATTACTTGGTCGTCTGCGAAACTTAAGAGTATATAAGTAATCTTCTCGTATTGGGACTCCCATTCCACTGCATTTTTGCTTCCATTTTTTTAATGTTTGTTCGAGGTATATTTTGAATAGTGTGGGGGATGTAGAGCATCCATGTAATAGGCCTTTTAATGTTTGGAGTCTCTTCCCTATTTTATGTCCTATTTTTATGTTCACTGTGTTGTTTTCGTAGAGAGCTTTTACTGCGTATATTAGTTCTTTGTCAATGCCCATTTCTTTCATTGCGTTCCATAATCTTTGTCTTGGTACTGAGTCATAGGCCTTTCTTATGTCTATGAAGGCTAAATGAACTTCTCTATTCTTTGCCAGTTTTTTTTCCATTGTTAGCAGCTTCTTATAATATTCTTCCCACTCGCTTTCTGGGATATACTCTATATACATATTCTCTCTATTGTTGGTCCTTAATACTTTGATTATTCTCCATGACTCTGTGCTTCTAGTTCCTCCTGTATACTGTTCTACATGTTGGCACGATCTTTCTTATCTCTCGTTCTTTTCTTTGTTTATCATCCTCCTCGTTTCTGCATTTTTCTCTTTATATTTATGTAGATCTTCTTCTGATTTTGTATTCAGCTATTTGTCTAACATATATGTCTAAATTGAACTGTTTTGGAATTATTGTCATTTGAAATTTACAATAAAAAAAAGACAAAAAAAACTATTAATACTCCAGGTTTATTTTTAAGGTAACAATTGCTCAAAATGCCTACCGTTAACAGCGAGGCAATGACCCAATTGGTCATAAACAGCCTGAACAAAGTTTTGCAGAGAATCCAGGGTGATCTGTGCTACTTCATATTGAATTATTAGTTGTAAATCTTCTACAGTTTCAGATCGACTTCGGTAAACTTTTTTTTTTCAAATGACCCCATAAAAAAAATGGCGTGAGGGCGGGACTCCTTGTAGGCCATTCTACAGCACCTCTTCTGTCTATCCATCGATTAGGAAAAATCGCATCCAAATATCTACGAACATTGAATTCATAGTGAGGAGGTGCTCCGTTCTATTGATACCACAGATTCCTGTTAGGGGTATCCAAATTATTTTTATCGGGAAAAAGACCTGCGCAAGTTGGAATAACTTGCTCTTGGAGTAACTGTAAATATTACACGTTTATCTTTTGTGGTCTTTGATAAGGGCTGTCGATTATCCAGTGGGGGTTCTCAGTAGATCAGTACCGGCAGTTATGCCTGTTAACTCTTCCGTTAAGACCAAATGTGGTCTCGTCAGAAAAAACAATATTATGAATTAGGTTAGGATCATTATTGATTCGTTCCATCATGACCTCGCAAAATTCAACGCGTCTATCGTAGTCATTTTCAGATAATTCTTGCAATAGAATGTGTTGGTATGGATGCAATTTTTCTTCATTCAGTATACGACTTAAGGTACCTTTACTTATGTTGTGGTCTAGGCAAAGCTGACGAGTGGCTGTATGGGAATTTTCTGTAATTTCCAATAAAACATCTAACTTTTTATGTTGTTTTAACTTTTGGAGGTCCAAATTTAGAACGATCCTTGATATGACCTGATTGTCTAAATCGTGTTATTGTTTTGCTAACTACGGATTGGGTAATATATATGTTCTCGAATCGGATATTCTGCGTTAAAAAGTTCACACACCTCCTGTTGTGTTCTCCTACGGTCTCCGTAACCAACCATCATTAACAAAGTGATTCTTTCAGTTTCTGTTAAATGTACCGTTATGATATTACGCTTAAATTGCAGTTTCACAAAATGCAAACTTTTTCGTTAATAAATCATTTTTTAACGTGTTAAGTCGTTACCTGGCAGTAAATGTTTGACATAAGCCAGTTTAAAATTTGATCTCATTAATTTCAAATATCAATAATTCCAAAACAGTTTAATTTAGACATATGGTATGTTAGACAAATAATATCTAGAATTTTTAGTAGGACTCAAAAATAAAATAATATACAGGGCTTTCATTTTAAAAAATTTAAGATGGCCTAATTTCTTCGAACTGTCAGTTCAGAACATTTTATTGTCAACGTCAGCATGTGCGCCATATAACACCCTATAACTTTTATTTGAAAATTTTTTTGATACACTGATTAATAAATGCTGTGGAATCATTATTTCATACATATGGGGCACCCTGTATATACGAGGCTGGTTTGAAAAGTCCGTGCAAAAATAAAAATTACTTATGTGTTTGGGGTAAACCTTTTTTATTTTTCGACATAGTCTCCTTTTAGGCTCATACACTTCGTCCAACGATGTTCTAGTTTGTTGATCCCTTCCGAATAATAGGATTTGTCCAAGTCTGCAAAATATCCATTAGTGTCTGCAATCACCTCCTCGTTTAAATAAAATCTTTGTCCCGCCAGCCATTTCTTCAAATTGGGGAACAAATAGTAGCCCGAGGGAGCCAAGTCTGGAGAATAGGGGGATGTGAAACGAGTTGGAATCCTATTTCCATTAATTTTGCGACCACAACTGCTGAGGTGTGTGCTGGTGCGTTGTCGTGATGGAAAAGGACTTTCTTGTGGGCCAATCGCGGGCGTTTTTTTCTTGCAGCTCGGTTTTCAAACGGTCCAATAACGATGAATAATATTCACCTGTAATAGTTTTACCCTTTTCCAGATAGTCGATGGGGATTATCCCTTGCGAATCCCAAAAGACAGTCGCCATAACCTTTCCGGCCGAAGGAACGGTCTTCGCCTTTTTTGGTGCAGATTCCCCCTTGGTAACCCATTGTTTAGATTGTTGTTTGGTCTCAGGAGTATAGTAATGTATCCATGTTTCATCCACAGTGACGAAACGACGCTTAAAGTCCTCCGGATTCTTCTGGAACAGCTGCAAACCATCCTTGCAACACTTCACACGATTCCGTTTTTGGTCAAGCGTGAGCAATCGCGGCACCCATCTTGCGGATAGCTTTCTCATGTCCAAATGTTTATGCAACATATTATGTACCCGTTCAGTCGAGATGCCCACAGCACTAGCAATCTCACGCACCTTAACTCTTCTGTCATCCATCACCATATCATGGATTTGATCAATGATTTCTGGAGTCGTAACCTCCACAGGCCGTCCAGAACGTTCAGCGTCACTTGTGCCCATATGGCCAGTCCGAAAATTTTGAAACCACTTATAAACTGTTCTAATCGAAGATGCAGAGTCACCATAATGTTTATCAAGCTTCTCTTTAGTCTCCTGAGGCGTTTTGCCTTTCATAAAGTAATGTTTAATCACCACACGAAATTATTTTTCGTCCATTTCTTGAAAATCACTCGACTTCCTTGATTCACACGAATGCCAAACACAAAGAAATAGACCAATATGGCTGAAACTTGGTGTGCGTTCATTCAAGAGATGCTACTAACTAAACATGACCTCGATACGCGCCGGTGGTGCCATCTCTCGGACTTTGCACGGACTTTTCAAACCAGCCTCGTACTAGTCGAAAGATTTCGAAAAAATTTTGAAATATTCTACATAAAATCTAGATTGAACGAAAAATATCGCGAGTGCGGTACCTTTGATAACACAGGTATGAAAAAAAAAATTCTCTGTCTTTTAAGTGAAACACGTGTTTTCTTAAGTATTTTTTTATGTTGAATCCAAAAAAAAATCGTAAAAAAAGACATCCACCGTGAGGTTTTTTTAGAAAATACGCTTAAAGTTGCCAGAAAACTATTAAATTGAAAAAAATACCTTTTAATGAATAATGTAAAACATATGGGGCACCCTGTATATGATGTAATACCCGCGCAAACTTTTCTTCATATTATTTTTAAAAAAATTGCCAAAAATATGTCCCCCCATTATATTTCTTACAGTACTAGTCGAAAATTTCGAAAAAATTTTCGAATATTCTACATAAAGTCTAGATCAGGGGTGCTCAAACGGTCGGTCGCGATCGACAAGTCGATCGCGAGTGCTTTTTGAGTCGATCTCGAGAAAAAAATTCCGATATAGAACTATTCACAGATTTCGTTTTAGGTAACTAAAACAAAATGTAATGAATAAAACTACTAATATTTATTCGATCCACAATTAGGCCAGAATAACCCCCTCATCACTTTCTTTTATCGTATTAACCCCCTGCTAGCGGCAAAAGGCGGATTTATCAAAGGAACCCGCGGTATTTGTCAAAGAAATGCTGCGTTTTTGATTCCCGCCGATTTTTCTAGAAACTTCGGGCGGCGTGTTTGACGGAAACATTCAAGACTTCGTTCGCGCCGATATAAATGTTGCGCCTGCAGGAATAGGAGTCAGTGAGTTGTAACTTGAAGGCGATACATCGATACAAAGTTTATTAATAAATAGTCCAAAATGAGTGCGGCGAAGAAAAGTAAAAACTTATCATTTTAATAACGATTGGGAGGAAGAATTTTTCTTTTGTATGCTAAAGGATAAGTGCATTTGTCTCATTTGCCGTGCGTCAGTTGCAATACCTAAGCGTGGGAACTTAGAGAGGCATCATAAAACGGTTCATAAAAACCATGAAAAGGATTTTCCGTCACAGAGTGAATTAAGAAAACGAAAAGTACGTGATTTGATAACTTGTTTGAAAAAAGAACAAACCATGTTCACAAGACCAGCCAAACAATCAAAAGCTGCAACGATCGCGTCATTTAAAATATCTCATATATTGGCGAAACACAAGAAACCATTTGATGATGGATTGGTTGTGAAGGAAGCATTTATTGAAGCGGGTGAGACCTTATTTGGAGATTTTAAAAATAAAAGCAGAGATTATGTCTGCTATTAGAGAACTTCAGTTATCTCGTCCGACTGTCACAAGGCGTATTGAAGTCATGAGTCAGGACATGGCAGATAAACTAAAACATGATATCATGTAATGTGCATACTTTTCTTTTACAGTTCGACGAATCCACCGATATGACAGACACTGCCCAGCTATGTATTTTTATTCGAATGGTATTCAATGACATGTCGGCTAAGGAAGAGTTTTTTGACAATGATTCCTCTGAAAAGAAAGACCCGTGGCGAAGATATATATGACTTTTTCTTCAACTTTGTAACATTACAACCGATGGAGCACCAGCAATGACTGGAAACAAAAACGGTTTTGTGGCATTGTGTCGAGCTAATGATGATTTCCCTTCATTTTTCTCCTTCCATTGCATTATACATCAACAAGTTTTGTGTTCAAAAGTTCTAAACATGGAGGAGATTATGGGCATTGCAATAAAAATTGTGAATTCTATCCGTGCACGTAGCTTGCAACGACGGCTCTTTAAATTGCAGTTGGAAGATAGTGAGTCAGCTGAACACACTGATTTAGTTCTTTACACGGACGTCAGGTGGTTGAGTCGCGGAAAATTCCTAGAAAGATTTCAAGAATTATTGCCCGAAATAATAGCTTTTCTGGACGAAAGGGGTGATGACACTCAGATGCTGAAAAACGGAAAATGGCTGACTGATTTGGCATTTTTGACAGACATCACAATGCATTTAAACACCATTAATTTGGAGCTTCAAGGTAAAGGAAAAACTATTATTGAGATGATTAGCGCAATAAACGCATTCAAAAGTAAATTGCAACTTATGATAGATCAACTGAAAAGAAAGGATCTGAAAAATTTTCCGTCTTTGAAAGCAAGGATTCCTCAGTTGAATTATGATATTTATGAGGCAGAATTATCAAATATTTTGGGCCAATTCGAAATACGTTTTTATGATTTCAGTAAATTGGCAAATATCGCATCATTTATGAGTTATCCTTTTTCGTGTAAAAACATTGAGGAATTAGCTGCTGAAATAGCAAGTCAGTTTAACATGGACTCATGTTCTGTTGAAAATGTGTTAGTGCAGATTATATCAGATATACATCTCAAAGCCACAGCATCTGATACAAAATTCTGGTGTTTTATATCTGAAGATAAATATCCGAATCTAAGGCAAATCGCCCTTCAACTGACGGCAATGTTTGGGTCAACTTACTTGTGCGAGTCTGCATTTTCTGAAATGAAGATAATTAAGTCAAAATATCGCAATCGACTAACTGACGAACATATGTCATCATGCTTGCGATTAGCACTCAGTAATTACGTACCATCTTATGAAAAGTATGCTGAGGACATGCAGTGCCACGCTTCAACATCCAAAGTCACTCTTTAGTTAAGTTTAGACACTAGAACTCGTTTGTTTTGTAAAAAACCAATAAACTCGCAATTTTGAATAATTATGAGTTTTTTCATTGTCATTTTAGAGCAGACCTACACTTACCTTGACTAAAAAAATGCATATTGTGCGGAAAATTAATATCTATGCCACCATACACCCTACCTAGATGACAATCCTGCATCACACTTACTTGCAGCCTGTCAGAGTCGATCGATCGTAGTCTAACAATATTGAGGTAGATCGCCAGCAGTTCAAGTTTGAGCACCCCTGGTCTAGATTGAACGAAAATTATCGCGAGTGCAGTACCTTTGATAACACAGGTATACAAAAAAAAATTCTCTGCCTTTTAAGTGAGACACGTTTCTTAAGTATTTTTTTATGTTGAATCCAAAAAAAAAAATCATAAAAAAAGACATCCACCGTGAGGTTTTTTCAGTAAATACGCTTAAAGTTGCCAAAAAACTATTAAATTGAAAAAAATACCTTTTAATGAATAATGTAAAACATATGGGGCACCCTGTATATGATGTAATACCCGCGCAAACTTTTTTTCATATTATTTTTAAAAAATTTGCCAAAAATTAATGTCCCCCCATTCTATCTCTTAGAGTACTAATCGAAAAATTTCGAAAAAAAATTTTGGAATATTCTACATAAAGTCTAGATTGAACGAAAATTATCGCGAGTACGGTACCTTTGATAACACAGGTATACAAAAAAAAATTCTCTGTCTTTTAAGTGAGACACGTTTTCTTAAGTATTTTTTTATGTTGAATCAAAAAAAAATCATAAAAAAAAGACATCCACCGTGAGGTTTTTTCAGTAAATACGCTTAGTTGCCAGAAAACTATTAAATTGAAAAAAATACCTTTTAATGAATAATGTAAAACCGTATAATCATTAAAATTATAGAATAAAACTATTATTTCGGTCATCTTTAAATGTTGGGAATCTACATCTATAATATACATAAAATGCAACGTCTCTCTGTCTGTCCATTAGTGCGCCTATCACTGAAAAACCACTTATCCGATTTACGTACTTTTTTTTTAAAACATACATATGTTCTCTGGCCAGGATATAGGCTATATTTTATTACGATAGGAAGAATAAGGAATGAGCAGTGACGTAAAATAGTGAATGAATGTCGGAAATAAGTTTGCCGCTAGCGCGTGCCTTTACAATACACAGCCTAAACCATTAAATATGGAACAATATTATATAGCAAAGAATATCTGTAATGTATAATCTATAATATATAGAAAATACAATGTCTCTCTGTCTGTCTGTCTGTCTGTCCATTAGTGCGTTTATCACTCGGGAACCACTTATCCGATTTACCTGTCTTTTTTTAAATTCATGCTTATATTCTTTGGCCAGGTTATATAATAATATGTAATAATCTATATCTATAATATATATAAAATGCAATGTTTGTCTGCCTGTCTGTCTGTCCGTTAATGCGCTTATCCCTCGAGAACCACTTATCCGATTTACGTAATTTTTTAAATTCATACATATGTTCTCTGACCAGGTTATAGGTATATATTTTATTACATCTATAATATATATAAAATGCAACGTATTCTGTCTATCTGTCTGTCCGTTAGTGCGCTTATCACTGGAGAACCACTTATCCGATTTTCGTATTTTTTTTTTAAAACATACATATGTTCTCCGGCCAGGTTATAGGCTATATTTTATTACGATAGGTAGCATAAGCAATGAGCAGTGACAATAATAGTAAATGAAGTCGGACAAAGTTTGCCGCTAGCGCGTTCTCTTGCCATACACAGTCCAAACCATTAAATATGGAACAATATTATGTAGCAGAGAATATCTATAATATATATAAAATGCAATGTCTCTCTGTCCGTATGTCTGTCTGTCTGTCCGTCCGTTAGTGTGCTGCACTGGAGAACTACTTATCCGATTTATGTGCTTTTTTTTTAAACATACGTATGTTCTCTGGCCAGGTTATAGGATATATTTTATTAGGTGACATAAGGAATAAGCAGTGACGATAATAGTGAATTAAGTCGGAGAAAAGTTTGCCGTTAGCACGTTCTCTTGCAATACACTCCCTAAAGCATTAAATATGGAACAATATCATGTAGCAAAGAATAAAATATATATAAAATGCAACTGCTCTCTGTCTGTCCGTCAGTGTGCTTATCACTCGAGAACCACTTACCCGATATACGTGTTTTTATAAATTTATACATATGTTCTATATAATTCGATATAAGCCTAGATAATGGGAGATAAGGTGAGATAATGGGAGATAAGGAGAAATAATGGGAGATAAGTCGAGATAAGCCTCGAATAATGGGAGATAAGTTGAGATAAGTATAAATAATGGGAGATAAGGAGAGATAATGGGAGATAAGTCTAGATAATGGGAGTGATGGTGAGATAATGGAAGATAAGGAGAAATAATGGGAGATAAGGATAAATAATGGGAGATAAGTCGAGATAAGCCTAGATAATGGGAAATAAGGTGAGATAATGGGAGATAAGAAGAAATAATGAGAGATAAGGAGAAATAATGGGAGATAAGCAGAGATAAGCCTAGATAATGGAAATTATGTAGAGATAATGAGAAATAAGGAGAAATATTGGGAAATAAGGAGAAATAATGGGAGATATTTTATTACGTTGGGTAACATAAGGAATAAGCAGTGACGATAGTAGTGAATCAAGTCCACGCGAGCGGAGCCGCGGGCCCGGCTAGTTTATCATAAACACTTAAAAATATTACAACAAAAACACGCATACACCACCTTTAACTAAGCTACGTAGCAAAATGCTGTTTAAAATAAATATGTGCAACCGCTGAATTAAAAAATCGTTTTTAATTTCTATTAATCTTGCACAAAACTATTATTTCATTGCATTCATTTATATAAATAAGCTTTTTACCAACCACATACCACCCTTGTAAGTGTCAAAAGCGAGTTTTTTGTTGAAAAACTGAACATTTATTTTTTGATGAATTTTGAATCTCGTGAAGTTCCTGAACATATATGGAGTAGTTTTTGTGACCTTGACAATTATATGAACACCACTTCTTTTTCAAGTAATATTGTACAGACGGAAATAACTGATTTTATTGTATAAATATTTTAATGTTTTCGTTTATACTCGTATATGTACCAACATACACTTAGTGTGACTTGTTATATTTTCCTTTGAACATTTTCTTTTAATTTAATAATTATTATTATTCACTTTTCTAAGCATTAGCGCCTAATCTAAATAAAAAAGTAGTGAAAAATGATATTTTTTTGTTTACTGTTTGTAACGAACTTCGAATATAGCGAACCATTTTTAGTGATTTTTTAGAGTTTGTTATAAACGGACTTCACTGTATATTTTTTTCAATTATCCACCATACCACCACTCACACGGCCAGATAATTCTATTGCAACGATACCTGTTGAGAAAGCGAACTTGTTGGCTGAACTCTGCTTCACATTCTACTGTCGATTTCCAAGGAAAAACACCACCTGCTATTCCCATAGTTCTCAAGGATGCCCGATATTGTCTTCAGACAGCGTATCATAAAACGTATTTTAATGAAGCTAGACACCAAAAAAGCTTCTGGCGCTGACGGAATACCTGCCATAGTTCTTAAAAACTGTGCGAGGGAACTAACACCAGTTTTCTGTAGACTTTTCAACCTATCCTACAGAAAGGGAATATTTCCTTCCTGCTGGAAATGTGCCACGGTTCAGCCGATACCTAAAAAAAGGCAAGAAGACCTTGCCAAATAACTACCGACCAATCGCACTGCTTTCAATAATATCGAAAGTCATGGAAAAGGCTATCAATCAGCATCTTCTAAAATATCTTGAAGGATTCAACATTATTAGCGATCATCAATATGGCTTTCGTAAAAATAGATCAACAGGAGACCTTCTGACTTATGTAACACAAGTTTGGAACAACGCAATTGAACACTTTGGAGAATCTCGAGCGGTTGCTCTTGACATATCCAAGGCATTCGACCGCGTTTGGCACGATGAGCTGTTGGCTAAGCTACGCTCTTATGGTATGTCTGAAAAGTTCTGATTGTTGCTCTCATGTTTCCTCAGAGAGCGTTCTTTACGAGTGGCAGTCGACGGATTTCTTTCTAACACCTTCACTATCAACGCCGGTGTACCTCAAGACTCCATACTGTCTCGTACTCTCTTTCTCATTTACATTAACGATCTGCTGGAAAAGACCTACAGCTTTGCAGATGACAGTACGCTTATCTCTTCATTCACTTTGAACGCTCGGACATCGGCTACTCAGACGAATATCCGCAGACAGCGGGAAGTCATTCAACTTGACAAAGACCTGGAAGAAATTTTATCTTGGGGTGACAGTAACCAAGTAAAATTTAACGCTACAAAAACCCAGGCGGCAGTTTTTTCTAAAAAAGTTAACGTTGCTGAACCCGACATAATTATGTCGGGGCACTCCATTCCTCTAACATCGTCACTCGATTTGTTGGGCGTTAATTTGGGAGCAAATATGTCCTGGCATGAACATGTTGCAGGCATAGCAAAGAGAGCTTCTCAAAAGTTGGGAATATTATTTCGAACCAGAAAGCTTTACACTCTACAACAACTGTTAATTCTTTACAAAGCTCAAATTTGACCAACTATGGAATACTGCTCCAATGTTTGGGGCTCCGCTCCCAAACATACAGTGCAGTTGTTGGATTCTGTTCAGAGAAGAGCTGTTTGTCTGTTTGGAGACCCGGAACTGATCGGCGGCCTTAATTCGCTGGAACATCGAAGAACAGTTGGCGACTTGAGCCTATTCTACAAGTATTTCCGTGGAAAGTGATCAAAGGCTGTGCCCGCTTAATTCCTCCCAGAGCGGTGCATGTTAGAAGTACACGTCACGCTAATACTTCACATCCGTATGAGGTTCAGCTTGCTACTCCTTGTACAACGCTTGTCAAGCAGTCTTTTATACGGAGAACATTATCCCTTTGGAATAATTTACCCAGGACTGTGTTTCCTACCGAGTACAATTTAGAGCGATTCAAGAACAACGTGAATCGCTTTTTCCGCACAAGTGTCGCTCCGGTAGCGCTTTAGGGACTTTTTCCCTGCAGCATGTGTGCTAGACCCATAAAAAAAAATAAAAATTCTGGCAACTTTAAGTATGTTTTCTGAAAATACCTCACGGTGGATGTCTTTTTTTGGACTGAGCATAAAAAAATACTTAAGAAAACACGTGTCTACCTTAAAAGACAAAACTTTTTTTGTATACCTGTGTAATTTATCTAGTATATAAAAAAAAAGATCGGAAACTAATTTTGTTTGATATATGTTTCGTACTTGTATACAAGTCCCCATCCTATTTAATAAAACATGTTATCCACTGTATAGATGGAAGTATAAACACACACGCACAGCAAGGATCTAAGATACACGCCGACAAAAATGGACGAAACTCCAGACCCTGAGACTAGAGTATCAACGGCATCTGAAAGTACTACTCTTCCCCATCAAAATGCATTTCGAATTTTTCAGATATATTATTTCTTCTCGGAGAAATCGTCTTTCTAGTAGCAACATTGTTTATTTGTGATCAAACATGGTGTCCCATTTTAATATACTAGGCTTCTTAATTTTTTTATGTCAACTTTGAGTAAAAAAAGTTTCAGACAAAAATTGAAGGGTTTTGAAGGGGTAATAAAGTGATATAATTGTGATGACCTTGGAAGATCATTTTGAAGATCATTTCAAGGTCAACTTTGATTTTTTAAATAGGAACCCATATTTTTTATGACGGCATCATATTTCTCTAGCAAAAGTACACAACTTTTGTTCGAAAAATTTTTTCGATAATACTCGGTTCTTCCAATACTTCATTGACAAAAGAGACTATACTCTTAATCCCTAAACAAACATAAAGGCAAATGAACCTAACGTAACCTCAGGCGTCGAGTGAAAATTGATAAAAAATATTACATTCCCAAAAGAATTAAAATTTAGCACAACTGAAGGGCAAACGTAACAAACTCTTAACCAAATTGGTATGGTTGTAATGAAAACGCCAAACTAATTAATTTCAACGGACGCTTTTTTCGAGAAGAAATAAAATACCTGAAAAATTTGGAAGGGGAAGAGTACTACTTTCAGATGCCGCGACGAGTTTTGTGGAGAAAAAATAATTCGCCGTGTAATAAAATCCCTAATATAGCGAAAAAACCGTGTTTCTCGCATTTTTGGGTTAGGATATCTCGAAAACCTGATGTGATGGAGCAATTCTGAAGCCGGATTTGGATTCAGTGCACCAAAAACCTTCGAAAAAGTATAGTCTGGTCTCAGGGTTTGAAAAATGTTGGCTTACGTAATTATTGTGGAAGATTTTAACTTAAATTTTTTAGAATATGTTAATAATAGTCCATCCGCCTATTTGAATAGCATTGGACTTATACAAATTCTAGTTCTTCTAGAGACAGAACCTTGATAAACAATGCGTGAAAGTTTCTTTAGCCATCACAGTAAGTTTGTGTTACGGCATCTGCTCCGTCGAAAGCAACTCTGTGTCGGTGAACTTAAATGCGGTCATACAAGCACCGATAATGTACCGCGTTCCAGAACTCCAAATGCCACAGTCACTCCAAAAAACAAAACAAATCCACCTTATTGTTCTGAATGACCGCAAAGTGAAAGTGAGAGAGATAGATGTTTTTTGTGGGTGGGAGCACTCAACTTATTAATTACAAGGTTTCGAAAGATTCTTCTCCTGCTTAAGGGCAGATTTACAAAAATAAAAATCACTCTTCTAAATGGCTAATGGGAGAGAAAGAACTCTAAATAAAACGCAAAAATACATATTATCATTTGTTTATATTTTACAGTTATATAATACAACAAAAATCGATCAGTTTTATAAATATTCCGATTTTTAAACAGATACAAACCAATCTATATACAAGTTAAAAACCTTTAAAAATCGATATATCTACAGTTCTTTTTAACATCTTATAAATTTCAAAGAACACTTATGCCTTTTTTAATTTTATTTTTTGCAAACATTTAGTAAAAATGAAACCATATTTTTTTGAAAAACATAGGTTAAAACATTAAAAAGAACACTACAGAGTATTAGTTTTCTAACAATGTTGGACGAATTTGCCATCGTCCGACATTTCAGTTTGGTGGCGGCGCATGTCGGGCGCGCGAGTACTTCTCACCAAAAGTGATTTGACGGTCACAACATGTCGGGCACTAGTCTCGCACCTCCTCAAACCTCTAGAAATATCTAGACTAGAACTGGAGATTACATACATATATATATATATATATATATATATATATATATATATATATATATATATATATATATATATATATATATATATATATAGATATTATCACGAGGTTAGTTCAAAAAAAGACCGAACTTTTGAAATTGTGTGCGAACGTTATACAGTTTACGTTATCGCGCCATGCTGCACCTAGTGGTATTCTTTGGAAACAAAACGCGGCTTGCCGCATAATGGTAATTTGATGAATTAGCAAATTAGAGACGGCTAAGTGAACACGTGCAGTGACCGCTCTGCGATATAGTGAGACAGTGAAGATGAAGGACTTTGAGGAGCAACGTTGTAATATCTTGCGTTAACGCCGGGAAATCTTTTTTTGAAACGTCGGCATTGCTTCAGCAGGCCCATAAGGAGGACTGTCTGAGCCGTACACAATGTTACGAGTGAGATGATCAATCCGAACGGCCGTCCTTCCCCACCCTTCGTACTCTCCAGATATGGCTCCAGCAGACTTTTTCCTATTTCCCAAAGTAAAAATCACCTTGAAAGGACGTCGTTTTCAAAGTGTAGAAGAAATTCAAACAACTGTAATAAAGATTTTATGGCGAAAGTTCGGTTTTTTTTTTTTGAGTAGATCTCGTATATGTAATGGCACCCTATATATATATATATATATATATATATATATATATATATATATATATATATATATATATATATATATATATAGGGTGCCATAACGATATTGAAATGTCCGACACCTCGAGTAAATTTTAACACAGTTGAAAATTTTAAAAAAATCACTCCCTTACGTAATTTCAAAAAGTATTGCGCCCACATTGGAATCAGTTAAGATTAATACTGCAATACGTCAATGAAAGAGATGAGATTTTTAAGGAGAAATGAAGAGAGATGACACCCTGGCGAAGTACACTTCCAAAGATGATACATATGTTGTGTCTACGTCGTTAAAAGTGCTGCATTTTTTTTTCTGTAAAACATTGCAAATTAGGGATTTGAAAAAGGTGTCTTAATTGTTTTATCCAGTATCCAGATCTTCTTGGACTGGATGCCTACATTCTGTAGAATTCAACATTTTACTTTTGGTGACATAACCTATATTTTGTAAAAAAATATCATTTCAAAATTATATTATATATATTTTTATATAATGAGAGCATTTAAATTAAAACGAAAAATACTGGCAAAATATAAAGAGGACCAAGCTGTATATAAGTACGTCTGTAGAAAGGAACAAAATATTGGTTATATACAGAGTCAAACAAATCATATGTGATGTACAGTATTCGATACCGACTTTTTTTGAACTGGGATATCTATTTTTATTTAAATTGTAAAAAATTTAGTGATTTTCCGATTATTTTATTTGCGTAGATATCCAACAATGTATATCACATTTTTTTGTCGAACCCCGTGTAAAAATAGATGTATATACAAAAAAAATGGGTTAGGTTTTAGCACACATGCTAAGGAATGTTTGAAAATACATCGGTACAGTATTACGTAATACACACTGTTAAAAAACGTACAATTGTGGACAAAAAAAGTTGCCATAATAACACACCAACAAAAACGTACTTATGATAATCGATACTGCACTTACACATAAACAATAATACTGTAAAAAAAATATACAAAAATAAAGCCATAAATATGAAAAATATACCAGTATATGTATATAAACGAAAAAAAAAATGGCAAGTTTATATTGATATCGTGGCAATATAATTTTAAATACATCTATTTACAAATAATTTACAAGACAAGCGTTTCTGTCATGTCAAAAATTAAACCCAAAAAACAAAAAAAAAAGAATAAGGAAATTAAAAAAAAAGGGGACACCACCTTACGAAATGCTAAAAAAGTAATTTTTTCAAGCACTCTCAACGATAAACAAGAAAGCCATGACATCAAGACAGCTTTCACGTCAAGTGTGCTCGTATAAAACGAAAGACAATTACACAGAGAGCTTTTGTTTTTTATTAAAACAATTACGGAACGAATACGATCATATACCTGCGAAAATGAAACGAAGAGGACTTTGAAAGGCGCCATATTGACAAATATGGTCAATTAAAGCAATCTTTTTTATAAATATCAGTCTTAGTGACAACATTCTATTAAAATTACAGAGGCAGCAAACATAATTTACTTCCTAACGGAGCGCCTGCTACATAAGTGCCAATCCAGGGTACGTTTCATGTTTTTGGACCTTATTTGTTAGATACAGCAGTATCCTTATTCTTAGGCGTCGTAAAGAGGCTATTGAACGTCTGTCTATCAACCGCGCCATCTGGGGCCGCAACAGATACAACTCGGTAACAGGGTGCCAGCTGGGAGTACCGCGCTTAGGTTGTGCTGTGTTTTACGTGATTTTCGGTTTAATTTTTACCTCACTAATCATCTGACGCGAACGGTCTCTATTATAGTCTTGTTATAATTTTCTGCTGTATTGAGAGCTCGCGTCCTCATTCAGAGCTATTCTTTTGTAACTACGGTGGGCGCGGTTAACGGGCTTTACTAGGTTTAAGAATTAAGGTAGTAGGTGTTGCCATGTCATTGCCGTAAACTGTGCGATACTGGTATACTTACATCTAGCTGACGAGCCTTAATCCATTGCAACGCCCCCCTAGATAGGCACTGAAGCAGTAGGTGCCCTTATACTCTCCTCTCTTTGTTAATTACGGCCGTCAAACACTTTTTGAGACCTATAAGTTCGTCTAACTGATATACAACCTTCTCTACAAACGTACACAATTAAACGAAGACATTTTAAGCCCATAATATCAAGATGGTGCCCTTCAAATATATGAATATTTTCATTTTTAAAATGAAATAAACACTTCCATTAATTCGAAATTTCCACTAAATTTTGCAACTTATGACAATTGTTTCGGTACACAGTACCTTCTTCAGATAATCGTTATACTCTATTTATTTGAAACTGATAGTAGTAAAAATGCCAGTGGACTGAGTGGCGGTCCTATAACAGAGGCGTGCTACCTATTCCCAGGTATCTTTCTTGCTTGGTCTTTTGTAACGAAGTTTTATTGCCAATCAAAGAATTTTATTTACATACCTTCCTGTTGCCCCAACTATAAATACATATTTAGAGCAGCATACCCAAGCCAGTTAGAGTGTTAACAGAATGTCTTCTCCAGCAAAACGGCAAAAGTTCGGGCAACTAACCCATAATGGAAAGCGTATAGTTAAAAATGCTTTAACTACGGTAAAACCGATTAAAATTGTGATTTAAGTGTGGACGATTGTGTGATAAAATGTTCCTTAATGGCCGGTGTTGGTAAAGCCATAGTTTCCAGAATTTTAAGGGAAGAAAAGGAAGGGGGTATAGACTCTCCAAAAAAGATACTAGGCAGAATAGAACTTCAGCTGACCGACAACACAAAACAAGCGTATTGTTCATGACTGTCTTATGGAAAAAAGAATTCCAACTTTGGATATGATTCTGCAGGCTGCGACAAGCCACCCAGAAATACCGAAAATGAGTAGAATTTTATTGGAAAAAGTGTAGAAGGAAATCTTTATTAACAGAAAGTGGAAAAATTGTACACTGGAGAAGAGACTATTTAAGGAAAGTTAGAAAAGCTCGTCGTGAAGGAAAAAGGATATATTACTAAGATAAGACATGGATAAATGAAGAGTACAATTTTGGCAAGATGGGAATATCAAAAATGCTCGCCAAGCATTCAGTGACGATCTCTCTACTGGTCTGGCAAAGTACGTAGGTTAATTATTACGCATATTGGAAGCGAAAGTGGTTTTGTAACGGAGGTTTGTATCCAGAAAACAGGAGATTATCACGAAGATATGAATTCCGATGTATTTGAAAATTGGCAAAGCTATCATTTTAAAAAATTAGAACGAGTTCAACTTTGGGTTGGTTGAAAAAGCATCCAATCTTGGATGACCGAGAAAAACATTTCCAAAAGACAGCGTTAAGAGAGAATTATTACAACTTGTAAGGCTTGAAGTTCTCAGAAAAAAAAGCAAGTACACAAGTTTCGTTATCGACGAAATGGTAAAAAAACCTAATATTACTGTTTATCGCCTGCCACCACATCATAGCGAGCTCAATCCGATAGAACCAGCCAGAAACAATACGATCTATAAATTAGCAGACGTACAAAATCTTTTTCAGAAAGCTGTATCTAATGTTTCCCCGGAAAATTGGCGAAAGTGCGTCGTGCATGTATTGAGGGTGGAAGATAAAATGTGGACTGTGGACATGGCAGTGGATGCCATTGTTGAACCTTTAATTACACTGGTCAACAAAAAAAGGAAAATTGCTTGTTTCCTGTGATTTTTTTTTGTTTCTATTGACGCTTATTTTTTAAATATGGCAACAATTTTTCTCTAACAGCTTTTGTTTTTGAGTTATAGCTAACTACCCTCATTTACTATTTTTACTTAGATTTTCGTTTTTTATTGGACACTAAAATATATTTTGTTGTTGTTTTAGATATGGCTTCGTCAAGAAGATGTTGTGTGCTTAATCCCGATTGTTTTTGCTATATTTGTGGTGAATATATATTTGCAAAATATCGAAAACCTATATCGGACTTTGTGAAAACTACGTATCATCAATACTTTAAAATAAAATTGTGTAATCAGGACAAGCCATGGGTTCCTCATATTGTATGCCAGAAATGTGTGGTATGTCTATGGTTATGGTCCAGTGGAACAAGAGATGCAATAATGTTCGTAACACCCATGATTTGGCGAGAACCTCGAAACCATCATGACGATTTCTACTTCTGCGTTGTGAAAATAAACGGAATTAACCCTGGAAATCGAAGTAAGTGGTCATATCCTAACTTATCTTCTGCTCAACGACCTCAATTAAAATCACAAGAGGTACAACCCAGCACATCTAAATCTTCTGATGATCCAAATCTCTGTGAACCCGAACGAAATACATCAAGTGAAGACTCTGATTCAGACTACAAATGTAGCCTTTTAGAACCTCAACCATTTAATCAGAAAGAACTAAATGACTTAGTAAGAGATCTGAACTTACCAAAAGAAGCTTCTGAAATTTTAGCATCTCGTTTAAAAGAAAAAAATTTGCTTACTCCGGAAACCAATATTACATTTTATCGTACCCGAGAAAAAAAAATCTGTTACCGTATTTTTCTCAAGAGAAGGATTTAGTTTTTTTGTAACGATGTTGGTGGTATTTTGCAGCAAATGGGATTAAAACAGTACCAACCTAGTGATTGGCGTCTTTTCATAGACAGCAACAAAAGAAGTTTAAAGTGTGTTTTGCTTCTTAACGGTAACAAGTACGGATCTATACCTATTGCACATTCGACGACTTTAAAAGAAGAATACGTAAATGTTTCTAAGGTTATGGAAAAAATTAAGTAGTAAGACCACAAATGGGTCATTTGTGTTGATCTGAAAATGGTTAACTTTCTTTTAGGTCAACAAGGGGGGTACACAAAGTTCCCTTGTTTCATGTGTCTCTGGGATAGTCGTGACAAACAACACCATTGGTCACAAAAAGTTTGGCCAGTGCGGGAAGAGCTAAAAGTTGGTACAACAAATGTTATAAACGTGCCTTTAGTTAGCCGAGACCGCATCATACTTCCACCACTTCATATTAAACTCGGCATAATGAAACAGTTTGCGAAGGCGCTTGGCAAAAGTGGCGAATGTTTTAATTTTCTTTCACGCAAGTTTCCAGGATTAAGTTCAGAAAAATTGAAAGCTAGTATTTTTGATGGGCCACAGATTAGGCAACTCGTGAAAGATCCTAATTTTGTCAAATCAATGACTGAAGTCGAATCCAAAGCTTGGAATTCATTTGTTTTGGTTACGAGTAGCTTCCTAAGCAAAAAGAAATCTGACGAACATGTCGAGTGCATGCTATCGAACTTTCAAGAGCTAGGGTGCAACATGAGCATAAAAATCCACTTCCTGCACTCGCATTTAGACCGACTTCCACAAAATCTGGGTGATTTTAGTGAGGAGCAGGGTGAAAGATTTCATCAGGATCTTCGGACAATGGAAGAGCGTTATCAGGGGCGGTGGGACTCACATATGATGGCAGACTACTGCTGGAGTTTGCAACGAGATCTACCTAAAGTCGTTCATTCAAGGAAATCTTATAAAAGATCATTTGCTAGTGTTCAATAGAAATTTTGTTAACATAATGTATTATTTTTTTGTATTTTTTTGGCAAAATAAAAAAACTGTATATTTCAAAAGGTAAAGCTGTTGGCAATCTCCCAGTATTTTTTTCATAGTCAGGGCCATAGAAATACCCAATAACAGAAAAAAAATAAAGGAAACAAGACTTGTGTTGACCAGTGTTATACATGTAAATTCAAATGAGTTGGTTACTTTTTTCATTACTGATAATTAATATTGTTTCATTATAAATTGTTATTTTTGTCTAATAATTTTCTAAACATTATAAAACTGTTTCATTCATACTATTCTCAAATAATACGTATACGCCCAGGCGCACCACCACTGACCAGAACTATTTCAGACTACAACAAAAAAAGAGTCGTTTTCCTATTATATTCAAACGTAAGAGATTGCGAATATTAGAGCGATACCAGATGGTATTCCAGTAAAGTTGCTGCTGCATTATAGGTAAAATGTAGGCAGAACTCTGGGGCCCTTATTACTGCATGATGTTAATTTGCATAATTCTAGATGATTTACTGCTATCACTTTCAAATAAATAGAGTATAACTGTCAACAATTATTTGAAGAGGGTGCTGTGTACCGAAACAATTGTCACAAGTTGCAAAATATAGTGGAAATTGGGAATTAACTAGAGTGCTTATTTCGATTTTTACGAATTTTCATCGGCTATTCAATCGAATATATTTAATTTTCAAAGCTGAAACAACATTCTCATAAGTAAAAATTTATTTTTTTCTTTGTTTTCCGAGTAAAATCCTTAAACAATCTTCATAATAACCTTATTCGAAAAAATTCTAACGAAATTCTTTTCTAACGGTTTCCATAACACTTAGGACGGTAGAGTATTCAATTTGCTTCTTTTTTTTTCCTCAAAATAGTCAAGTTTTACAAATAAATAATAAATTGTTTATATATTCAGTCATTTTCATACAAATAAAATAGATATACAGGGTGTATACTAACCTTACTTATATTTTAAAAAATACACCAGTCGAATGTAAGAAGAGAGAGAAAACACTTAGTATAGTTGCTCATCTGCAGGGACGGTCAAAATTCTCAAATAAAATTAATTTTTAAATTTTGACTCGTCCTGTATATAATTCTCCTATTTTAAGATACCTATGTAACAATTGTTTTTTTAAAGATAGCTTACAATATAGCTATCGTACTCGTAACATTTTTTAGCTAATATATAGCTAAAAAATTCTTAGCTGCCCTTAATTTATTAAACCCTGTATTGTACAAATAATGTAAAAAAATTATATAAAAAATTAAAAAGTAATATTTTTTTATTACGTTTAAACGCTGAGTACTTTATTTACACATTTGCAATTGTTTGTTTTTGTATTATACACAATATTATTATCTACTTTTAAATATATAATTTTTTTTTTAAATAAAGTTTCGTGTTATACAGGAGTACACAGAGAGAGCTCTACTTTATACACTTTTACTCCCGTGCCGCTAACAATCGGGAAGCGACAATATATTAGAAAAAATAGAACACTCTACATGTTGAATGTTTAAAATTAGGACTAAAAAAATGTCGGCAAAATTGACGTTGCTTTAGCCCGATTCTGAGGCCCTCCAAATTTATTACTAGTTTTACTGTCTCAAGTGATAGATACTGACCACTAACAAAATCCACATTTAGTCTAGAATTCGTTGGAGAAACGTGAAGCGCTAGATTAGTGTACAACCGTGGACAAAGAAATCCTACGCGTGGTTCATAGTATAGCTGTACATTTACAATTCTAACAAAGTATGGCGTTTATACTGTGAACTACACGTTAAATTTTTGTGGCCAGGGTCCTACAGGTCATTAATGTTGGTAAAAAAGCTCAATAATGGAATACCTAAAATTCAAATCGAGGTAAAAATCGATTTATTTCAGGTTGGTTCGTTCCCTTCGTTAATTTTCGGCTGTAACTGTGTGGAACAGCGTGGAATTTCAGTATCGGCAGTGCGAAATATTGGTCCAGCCTTTTATTTAACAAGTAATATAAAGATTCATAAGATATTTTACAGCACGAGTTACAATGCGAACCACAATAGGGTTCGTACTGCTTGTAGACTTTAATAATTTAACAATATTTTTTATTCTATTTAAAAAAATAAGTTACCGAGCTCCTCTGGAGGTTTATACCTTACTCTGGAACATAATAAGTCCAAATATGATTACATGTACATATCTATTGATTACAAATTGACCACCTAACAAATTTGTTTATTTGAAGATTTTTTTACAGAGCTAAAACAGAAACAATCGAGTGTCGCATTTTTGACATACACCGCAAAATATTTTTTAAATTAAACACCCTGTATATTATTTTTCAGTTTTTATGGAACCGTTAATACGCCTATATATATTTTTATGTTGTTGTGCGAAATAAGAAAGAAAAGGATGCTTTTTCTAACTTGTCGAAGTTGGCAATGCAAGTTTGACAATAATGCAAATTGGCAATGGTATTTGTTTATATTACAACATACACAAATGCTAACGTAAATGGTGTGTTATTGTGAGACGTTCATAGCCAACTTCGGCAACTTCGAAAAAGCGTATTTTTTTCCTTAGTTTGTATACACCCTATATATATATATATATATATATATATATATATATATATATATATATATATATATATATATATATATATAGGTGATTCTAGAATTAAGAGTCTTAAAAAACTGAAAAATAATATACAGGATTTAAAAAAAAATGAAGTCTGAGTCGTTTAACCTTTCGAATAAGCGGTGGTCCAGTCAGAATCACTGACCACGTACCCTATTTTAAATGTCCTTATCTCCTAAAAGAATCCTAGGCTCAACGTGAAATTTTTCGGAGATCAATTTCCCCTGAGATAACTGAGTTCACGACATAAACGGGTGTAAATTTCGAGAACCCACACTTGGACTAAATTTGCGGAGAGTTTTTCCGTCGTTTTTTTAGACCGCCCTGTACTACACTGGCGAGCTAGCTCTAACAACCATATTATAGAGTAGTATCTTAAATATTTTTGTTCAACATTTAAAAAATGCAATAGAGTATTTGTTTTATATCACTTATACAGGGAAAAACGTATTTTTCTTACTATCTTTTAAATACCTATCTAGCTAATAGGTATAATATAGTTTGTACACATGGTGTTCCACTGAGAGGCATTTATATTATTATTATTTTAAAGAAAGCGGTACGAAATGTACAGAGGCGCTCGATAATTCACAAGTACGTATGATATAATTTTGTATGGCTTTCCATTAAAAAATTATAAACATATAGATAAAATTTTAGAGTTTTTCTGCAGAATAACGGCCGCCCAAACTTAAATAAATTATGAACACGTATAAGTAGCAACATTTAGATGTAGTGGATTTACGGTTTAAATGTATTAAATCATTTTCAAACTACACTATATATATATATATATATATATATATATATATATATATATAGGGTGATTTGAAAATCATTTAATATATTTACAGTTTAAATGTATTAAATAATTTTCAAACTAACTATATATATATATATATATATATATATATATATATATATATATATATATATATATATAGGGTGGTTTGAAAATCATTTAATATATTTAAACCGTAAATCTAAATGCTGCTATTTTTTTAAAAGTCAGCATTAGTTAGTGACTTCATCTAGTCCATATTCAAGAATAATACGGTGTTTTGGCTTTAATAACAACGCGTTCTTTGATAATTAGAGTGTTCTGAAAAGCAAAAGTTTTTCTAATGAGAAAGAAAAAGTGAGAAATATCTCTGATGATATTACAAGGTGGTGCGGAAATAATTTATTACTAATTACCTAGATCGTTGCGTGCTACTAAAAATTCAATGGTGTATTAACAACACACCGTTTAAAACCTTTGTTTTATTTTTTAATTATTTAAAACTATTATTTCGTATAAAATAACATAAAATTTATTGAATAAAATTATTACTTGTTGGTATTCTCGTACAAATAATTGTTTTTGTTTTATTTTAATTATTTTCACGAACATCCCTGACCTATGCAAGCATGAAGCTCTCAATGAAGTCTCAACGAGTTTCCATCTTATAGAGGCTACGCATAATAGTTTACTGGCTGATATTGATCCTTAATCACAATTTGATTAAAATTTTACACGCAGAAGAGTGATTTGGGCAATTTAGTTAAGAATTTTCGTTGACCCTTGTTACTGAGACGTAAGAATTCACATGCAGGTTGTTACAATGGAATATTATTCAATAGTTTAATTGGGTAAGGTTGTTTTGTATTGGTAATAGTCAAAATTTAGAATTTGTTCTAAGTTTCATTTTTTTATGAAAAATATTTACGATTTCTATAAGAAAAAATATTTTGTTTTATTTTTTACCAAAATATTGTGTTACTAAAGAAAAATATGAACATTTGGTAACACTGTTAACAACAGGCGTCTCATACGGGCTGGTAAATGGGTAAAATTTTTAAAGTATTTTTAAGTATCCGAAAAAAAAAAGTAGTGAACGTTTTTTTACTTATCCCAAGGAATCACCTATTTCAATATACATATATATATAAATAATGTCAGTACTTACTGTACCGTACCGTTCCAGGCCTGGTTGATAAGAATTTTATAATTAGGATAGGCCTAACGATGCAATATGAGAAGATGCAATAACTGATGATAATTGTTTTCAGACAGACTGGCTTGTTTACATTAGTTAGTTACTGTGATTGACATGCCTCAAATCACCAAACCATTAACTTTATTTTATGTGACATATACAGCCATATATTACTAAAATGTGTTTAAGTCATTGATATATTGGTATGCAGTAACGGAAATATTTTTGTGTGTAGTGATTGTGTCGAAATCGCCCAAAAGAGTTTAATTTTTAAATAAAAGTTAACACATATATATATATATATATATATATATATATATATATATATATATATATATATATATATATATATATATATATATATATATATATATATATATATACACATACATATTACTAAAAAAAGCACAATATGATACAAGGGTTGTTCTGATAAGTTTGGTAAATTTCGGAGAGGTGGCGTTACATGTCACTTTGTAGTCTGCAGCGTAAAAATATCACCTTTCCAACTATATAATACCATTTTAAAGAGACGAACAGCCGTGCAGATTAAAGCCAAGCTGGACAAATCTCTTTTTTTTTACTTTTTCATCATACTTATCCACGGATCGTCGTGGTACGTTAATTCATTCTCATTATTCTCCACGTTCACGTGATCGTGATCTTTCGAACGCATTCAGAAAATTTTAATAATCTGCTTGTTTTTTCTTTCGATCCACTCTAAAATATGCGCTCGAAACGCCTAGATTGTCTCGTCATCCAATGCTCTTAAATTTAAACAAAAACTTTCTTTTTTTATTCACTATATCATGTGACGACGTAATGCAGAAGTTACACTAGAATGATAAAAACCTACACTGTTAAATACTATCAGAAACGTGAAAACTTTGATATTTTTTAAATAGGTCCCTTCCTCGCGAGTCCCTGCACTATAATATAATGTCTCCTCACAGTGAAACATCCTGTATAAATCACTTACATTTAGTAAAAATCCATAGATAAATATTATTTCTTTTACTTCTTTTTTTATTCTTATTTTTGGCATTTTATTATTATTATTATTATTATCTCAATCTTCCAATTTATTTTTCTACCAAAAAAAAAACAATTTCGATGAAATTTAGTTTTCTTCAAATTTCATGGCTACATTGTTCAGTAAACGTATTTATTATTTTTTTTATTGGGAATAATTTTTTTTTTAGGCCTGAAAAATTATTATTCCTTGTTTTCTACTACCGTTTCGACGAAAATATTGTTTACTTTTTTTTTCAGTAACAGAGAAAAAATATATAAAAGAAAGGTTTCATAAGGAAAATAAATCCCCCACAAAATCATTTAAAACAACTCTTAAAAAGGTGTCTTTTTTAGATATTAAAATCAACCACATTTCGATCGAAAGCGCTAACTATATGGGACAACCAAAGAAACGTCGTTAAAACATAGAAACAGTCGTTAAAACCAACTATTTAATAATAATTTTGTAAGCCTAGTTGTATAGGCCTATCTGCCCTCTGTCGGAGGCTATTTAAAGTCACAGACCGATTGTTGAGCGAGTTGCTAACACTTACCGCTAGGCAGAGCGATTGTTAAGGTTCTACCCCATGTACATAAAGGTCAATATCATCGACTGCTAATATTAAACGAAGTCCCGGTTTCAGAATTTATTTACTGTTCTTTCATGTGTAAATTAATCTTAGGATGTGTCCGTCGTATCATGAGTCATCATCCGAGCTACAATCGACAGAGAAAAATAAAACTCAGAGCACTTTGACAGATAAAAGAACAGTAAACAACTGCTGAAACATAAACTTTGTTCAATTTATTTGTACTTTGAGTTTTGTTCTCTTCTCTAGCGATCCTACCTCGGCTGATGAGTCGTAATACGACGAAACGCGGCCCGAAATAGATTGAAACATGAGAGAATAGTATATAACTCCCATAATATAGAAGAATCTATAAACCCCGATATTTTTTTATTTAGGCACTAAAAAAGACACCATCTTAACATTGACAAATAAAACTTCTACACTCACAAAAAATTCCTTACAAAAAAACCTCTCCTTTCACACATTTTTTCCCTGTTCTAACTAAACATTATGCATCAGAAAAATGATTCTGATCCCCCCTCAAAGCCTTAAACCGTACGAATCCTTGCTCGTCAACAAGCATCGTTTGATTCCTATCGTGGTTGGGTAACGTTTGAATACCTAAATGTGGCCTTGGATGACCTTTCCTCGCCCTCCCCGTCGATCTTCTGCCGGAGGTGTTCGAGGAATTTCGGGATCTTCGGTCGAAATCGCTCCTCTCGAACTCATGTCGGGTACGTTCATACTGATGCGCAGCAGGGTTGTCTATTGGTTCACTGTAAATGTTTCTTTCTGAGTTTGAAATCGCATCGTTATGATAATCCTCGTTATTTGCGTAATATTTGGCCGATTCGTATGCGTTGTGCTTCCTTCCCGAGCCACGATCGTTCCTCATCGAGTTGTGGACCGAGTTGTGCCCGGCTCGCTCAAAGTTCCCGCTGCTCGGTTGTCCAAAGTTACTCAAACTACTCTGATCTACGTTCTGTCTAGAATCGAATCTGTCCGATCCCCATTTTGGTCTTTCGAATCTGTCAAAGTTGGAATTTCGCTCGGAATCGCTCTGATACCGCTCCAAAGTGCTCTTTTTATCAAACGAATCATTTTGGAAGGCGTTTTTCAATAAATTCGGTCGCTCAACGGTCTCTGTTGGTAGATTATCCAAAATCATTTCTTGTCTACTGTAGTTTAATGCGTTGGGATTCGTGTTACAATTGTTAGGATAAATATTATCAGTGCTAGAATCGCTAGTCGTGCACGGGAACAGAGGGAATCCACCCGAAGCTTGTTTTTCCCGTTGCGACATCCTCAAACTAACTACGATTGCCAACAAAGTGATAATAGAGATTTCAATAAACCTCACACTCAATTCGAAGCTCCAAAGGATCCAATGATGCGGAATTTCGTAAGAAAATCGGTCGATTTTGATAAAGAACAACGCATACAGTTGCACTAATCCTAGTAAAATGAACAGCAACGCTACAGCAATGGTTATATGGCTAGCATAGGATATATTCTGAGTACACATTTCCGATAGGTTTTGACTCTTCTTCGCAAGGACATTTTTAATGATTCTATACAGATAAAGGTAGCTAAATCCTAGCGCCCAAGCCAACAGAACGAAAACAGGTTTACAAATGGTGAAGGATGCTTTTTCTAGATGACCAAGCGTTTCGAAGATGCTGAGACAGAAACACAGGACGATATGAAGAAGAGCGAACACCACTAAGACTACTGGCCGTGTTTTAACTTCTAAATGTGTTAAAGTTCTCTTTAGAAGGAACAAAATGAGCACTGCAAAGGTAGTGGCTAAAAGACTCAGCGGAAAACTATGTAAAAAATCATATAGGAAAATGTTGAAGCTCTTGTGTACGTTATAAGGATCGTAAATCAAATAGAATATCCTCAAAACGCAGATTACTGTCAGCATCAAGTGAATAGTCAAGAAATATGACTTGGAGAACATATGGGGATCATTTTCATAGCGAATTAGCTTGTATATACTAAAAAGAGCTAGTAGAACATAGCCTACCACCACTAAATAAACGTGAACATTCCAACAGATCAACCAAATTTGGTCTGATCCCACAGCAGTAACATTTGTCTGTTTTTCCTTGGTATTTGGTAAGTTGACGCTGTCTGACATCTGCGTGGTGACGTCCTCGACATAAACATTCTTCTTTTCAGGGGGAGGGATCTCTTTTTTCACTGTTACACTTTCAGATCTGTCAATGGACGGACGAACATTGTCTGGAACAACTTCTTTTTTAGCTACATCTGGTTCCGAGGGTAGTTCTTGGTTATTTCGATTTATTTCCGGGGTTCTAGGCTCCGAATCTTGACGTTTAAGGCTAGGTTCTGCAGAAGGAGCTCTGGTTTTAGTGATTTTCGGCTCAGAACGGTCCAAATTTGGGGTTGCCGTAACTGTACGCAAGAGAATATCGGGTATATCGTCGTGTCTACCATTCGACCCGCTTAGAATCCGAGTAATACTTGGAACATTGATTTTTTCATATTCAAAATTACTCTCATTAACATTTCTATTGCCATAAAATTCCCCTACACGTACATTTTGACTTGGAGTGTTCAAACTTTTCTTTTTTTCCGTCTTAGGTTCAGAATTGGCATGATTAACCCCTGTGGGCCTCTGAGAATCACCTCCATTGTTATTTCCAGGTTTAGTTGGAGCCTTCTCCACATTAACTTTGGGTAAATCGGGACGAAATGGTATTCGATCTTTAGCAGGCATTAAAGATGGAGGAGGGATAGGCCTTCTGTTAACGAAACTGTCAGAGTTGGTGCCTCGCAAAGTTGGTTTATCCGCGTACGGATTTAGTAAGGCCGGTGGTAAAGGTGGAGTGAAGAACGCCCTGCTTGGAGGGACGTAACTAGGTGACGCTTTTCCGTACATGGATTTCGTAGGTTTGATGTTACGAAGAAGGTTATAAGTCGTGGTGGTCTTGTAGATGTTTTCCGTGACGTGCTCGTTTGGAGAGTTCAGGTCTGGACGTATCCGGTCATTGTTGTACCTGGAAGAATAGAAAAAAAAGATAGTCTAGAGGAATAAGTAAAGGCAATTTTAAGTCAGTGTTTGAAAGAAAACAATGTCGTAATAGGAAAACCAATACTGTAGGGTAACAATGACCTTTGATAGTTTTGTGTGTTATTTTCACTTACCTATTTGGATTTCCATAGTGCCTATTATTGTTATTCTTCAAAATATCGGCAGCAGGAGCTGAAGTCGGTAAGGCGTGGTCCTTCTCCAAATCGGCTCCGTATCCATCAATGTCCCGTCGGCTGTTCTCGGGTTCGAAATCGGGCTGTTCGAATTCTACGCTCGATCGACCCGTATCGAGCGGTGCGTTTCTACTTTTCAGATCTACTCGGGCCCATTCGTCTTGGCCATCTGAATACCTGAAAAATAAAGAGAAATGGAATTACTTTCCGACGTTTCTCGTACGGTTGTATTGTATTTTGATAAGCATTAGTAAAGTGGGTAGCAAATTATAACAATCAGGAAAAAATGGGTGATTTACCTGTAGGTCGTTAAAAGCGGCGTTGCCAAGGTAGTCACTGGATACGAATTGTCCGGTATACTCCTCTTGGTCGTACTTCCATAAGCCACCTTATTGAAGACAGCAGCAATATCCTGTTCGTAATTTTCTTTAACGATCAATTTATCGGTTTTTTCAAATTCGTTCGCCCATCCGTTAACGCAACTCCCGCTAATAAACATCACCGTCAAAAACAGCAGCGTTTTATCAAAAACTGACCTTCGGCCCTTACCGTACATTAGAGAGTATAGGCACACGAATAACTTACACGATAACGTTACCGCTAAACTAAACGCTATATTACAGTCTTTAAAAAAACGATCACAGACATTTTTAGGTTCTATTTGTTGACTTTCGTCGGCCGAAAGTCGTCGACAAACACTTAAATCCTCATTTTCTACGGTTAATACGTCATTTCGCACTGATGTGACGTCACTAGTTGCCCAGCTAACAGGAATATCATCTCCCTTTTCACACTTTTCCCTATTTCTACCATGACACCGCTTCAACCGTCTCGTTTCACAACCTAACAGCCGAACTTTCACGATTCCCAAACGATTTCCGTTTGTTTCAAAGCGACTATCACTTATTTTGAGTCGCGTGGACGATGCCTGATCGATGGATGCCATCTTGATGGTATGACTGGCTGCAGACGGCACAACTGAGGGAACAGACATCATTTCCGGTTCATATTTTGTCTACAGATGGTGGGGGATGATGTAGAGTTGTGAGATTCATTTAGGCTAATTGTAGATCTGGAACAAAAATACGATTATTTAGAAAACCATTAGTAATTTGGCTAAGGCTGAATGCTTCTACGCCATTGAGAGCGCTCTTCATGTGAAGAACAAGAATATATGGCTGTTACTAGTTTGTTTTTTCGTATTTTAGTAAAATTTTTTAAACACAGAATATCTTGCTTTCAAGGTAAACAGAAGCAAGAGGCCGTAAATTCGAATTCCGACAGGGGTACAATTTCTTCCATTTTTCGAGAACTTGGTGCTAAAATACTTCTAAAAATGAAAACTGAGAGTTCTCCTTTAAATAGGGTATACAACAAAAGTTTTATGATAACATGGAGTATTATAATGACGAAAAAAATACCGAAAAAAGCGAAGAATAAAAATCAATAACGGCTCTTCTTGCTAATGCTAATATCCGAGACATCTTGCACACAAAAAGGGCCATAATCTTTAGGGCCAATAAATTTATCCCAAGAATAACCCTTCGTTAACTGCCATCGGGGCGAATTTCACGGTTTTTACGACACCCCTAATAAAGATGTTTACAAGAAAACTTATTTTAATAAAAATACATAGGGCAGATTTTTGCGACCTTGTCCCTTGTCTCCGCTCTCTTTCCCTGTTTGCATCTGTTTTTGGGGTGCGGCTTTTTAAATTTTATTGGACACTGTATGAGATTATTTCTCGACCCTTGACACAGAGATGGAATAAGGAAAATAAACAAGTTGTCTTTTAGAGTCGGTCAAGTAAGAACGTGTTCCCTGTAACTTCGGTAGTCGGTAAAATAAATTTCTTTTTTTTTTTGAGGTTATTGTTGGCATCCCTGCTAATAATGTTTTGTGAAAAGAGATTCATTTCTCACCTTATTTATGGTTAATAGAACATTATCGAACATGAGTGTTGCATACGCTTCGCAGTTCGAGGCTGTGTTCCTATGTAATCAACCAAAAGGTCTGAAAATGGCGGTTATATCCGAAAACCAAAGCGGATTTACTCCGGGCCGGCCGTGTATAGACAACTTGTTTACTTTACAACAATTGATAAAAAAGAAGATCCAAAAAGATGACGAAATATATATGACCTTTATAGATCTTAAGAAGGCATGCGATAGTGTACCGAGAAATAAACTTTGGCATGTCTTGAGAACAGTAGGGATAAAAGAAGGGATGGTAACAACAATAAAAGAGTTATATAATGAAAATATAGGATATGTGAAACAAGGACGCTATCTCTCGGAAGCTATCCATATTACAAAAGGTCTAAGACAAGGGTGTTGCCTTTCATCAATCTTATTTAATATATTTGTAGACAACGCTCTAAATAAATGAAACCGCACTTGCCAAAGCATGGGCATCCCCATTAGTGATAAACACCTACTATCGTTGAACTTTGCAGACTACTAAGTAATAATGACACAAGATGCATTCGATATGGAATATGTATTGAAGAGATTATACACAGACTACAAAGAATGGGGACTGGAGGTGAGCCTTGAAAAGACAGAGTATATGGTTGTGAACTCGGAAATAGAATTTGATGTCTTAATTAACAACGATACACATGTCAAACAAGTCAAGGAATTTAAATATCTAGGAGTACTGATTGACAACAAAAATGGTATAGGTAAAAAGGAAATACAGAATAAAATACAAAAAGCCAGGAGGCTTTTTGTATTTTATTATTTATATTACACAAAACAAAAAGAGAATTGGAAGAACAATGGTAGAATCGGTTTTAAGTTATGGTAGAGAACTGTGGGTAATGAAAGAAGAGGATAAAAGAAAAATAACGACGAGATAGAGATGGATTACCTGAGAAGAAGCGCCGGAGTGTCCAAATTCCAACAAATAACAAACCAAGAAATACGCAACAGAACAGCAGCAACAGAAACAATTATACAAAGAATAGAAAATAGAGGATTAAAATGGTTTGGACACCTAGTGAGAATGAACGATACAAGATGGCCCAAAAGGCTCTTGAAATGGAAACCACCGGGAAGAAATAAAAAAGGACGACCACGTAGATCCTGGAATGAAGATATGAGACAAACCATGAGGTCACGAGGAATGGACGAAGAGATGGCAGACGATAGAGACGTTTGGAGAAGGCGAATGGGAACACAACACTTAGTTGTATAATTGTTATATATTACTTGTGTATATGTACAGTTAAACCCAAATATATATATATATATATATATATATATATATATATATATATATATATATATATATATATATGTATATATGTATATATTATATATATATATATATATATATATATATATATATATATATATATATATATATATATATATATATATATATATATATAGGGGCTGCTGAGTATAGGGGCAAGTCGGGGGTATTCGTTAGCAAGTGGGTTAAACGATACTCTCAGCATTAGTACCGACTGTCAAACGGTGGTTTGTGGTTAAAAATGAGGAGTGGATTCTTCAAGAGGATAACGACCCCAAATATCGGGGTAAAAAACGTGTAGCCAGTGGAAAAGTGAATCCGATCTCGGTACACTGTGTGGTCGTACATCAAAACCTTCGTAGTAAAAAGGTCTACTCGGTGAAGCAGCTGCCAGGGTAAATTCGGGCAATTTGGAAATCTCGTAGAAACTACTGAATCATCAGCATTTTAATGGCAATTCTTTATTGGCGAAAGATCTAAAAGACTTTCAAATAAATACAATTTTAGTGTTCTATACGGAACACTTATAAGATCACTTCGGTGTCTGTGCGTCTATCACACCCAATTGTCTCCGAAACTAGTTAACATAGAAAGCTGAAATTTGGCACTAATATAGCAATTGATGGCGCCATTACAGCCGTTTAGTTTTGAAAGTTAAATTTTGACTTAAGGGGGGTGAAATCGGAAGAGAAAAAAAAAAAATTACCAGGTCATCGAGTGGGGTGTCAAATGAAAGTCTGTAAAAACACGCGCGCACACTTTTCCTTGTATTACTTTTTAAAAAATTGCCAAAATCGCTGCCCCCTTTATCTCGAAAAGTACTGATCAAAAAATTTTGAAAAAATTCTGAAATATTGTCCACAAGATGTATATTGAATGAAAATTATCACGAGTGCATTATCTGTGATAATTTAGCTGGTATGCTGGTAAATATCGGAAACAAACTTTGTTGAAAACTCTTTTGAGGTGTGTTTTGTGAAGTCTAAAAAAAAATGTTTATTTTCAAGGCAATCGCGGTACGGAACACTAATTGCGCAAGCTCAACTTGCACTTGACCGGTTTTTTAACGTACAATAAGCGTTTACGTTTATACTTGAGCGACTATAAGTTAACATCTTGGTGGTTTTTAAATAAAAAAATTTTAACTTGAGCCTCCAATATTTGCTAACCGGTAGAATGTACCTTTCCGATTTTCTTCAGTCACAAAAAATACAGCATTGACGATGTTTAAGCGGCAGTGACCACGACCCTCAACACTATCTAGATAAAGGTAAGGGTAAGTATATCGACTGTAATAAATGGTTTGAACAGTTATAATAATCATATCCAATTGTTATGGTGCCTAGTTTCATGTAAAGTTTAGACGTGAAAAATTGATATCAAGTTAATTCCTCTCCTTGGGTTTTACGTTCTTTTAATCTTTCGATTATAATAAATCTAATGGGGTTAGGTCAGAAGTCCTCGCTAGTACAGTCTGTCAAGTAAGAACGTGTCCGTGATAACTCATTTTTGGTAGATGCCATTCAAAAAAAATTCGGTAGAGGGAACCTTTGTGTACGACGTATTTTAGTAAAAGTATCAGTCGCTAAAAATATTAAAAAGTCGGTATCGTTTGTGAAGAAGTGGGTAAACCATTTTACCGAGATGAAAAATGTCGACGGCTTGTTCGGTAGGCAAAGTCACTCTGCAAGACGAAAAACGAATCGTGTCTTTGTTTTCACGGGACCTGAAATTCATGCTGCCTTAAAGAGCGGCCAAATTAAGAAAATCGGGTTTGAACGTGTCCCATGAGACGATTCGACAACATCTTCTTCGTGCTCATGAAGTCAAATTCCGAAGCACGTTGAAGAAACTTTTGCCAGGCGAAAATCACGTTGCGAAGCGGCTCGCTTGGACTCACGATAAGATACTAGATTGGCTCTCACAACCGATGGACGCCAATCCTATTTAAAACGTTTGGTCCCTTGTAAAGAGAAAGCTCAGAGGACTGTTGTTTCGCGAGATTCGAAAAATTTGCAGAGTATGCAGAAAATTTCGTCGACAGCATACCTCGAAGATGCCAGGCGATTATTGATGCAGGAGGCGATTGGACAACTTACTAAGGTAATAGCGCCGTTATTAGCACACCAAAGAATACATGGATGACAAAAAATGTTCTCGAAACACATTTTTTTCAAGAATACGAGCGGCCACGTTTTACTTGACAAACTGTATAATAACCACATAATTAATAAAATAATCTTGACCACCCACATATTAATTGTTGACACGGTCACATGCTATTAATGATATCTCGCATTCAGTTAATAATATTGTTGACGGAAAGAAAAGCGGTAAATTTGTAGGATAAACATTTTGTGACTTACAAAAAGCTTTCGACTGGGTAAACCACGAAAGAATAATACAAAAATTAGGTATAAATGTACTTAAATAATATCTGAACAATAAAATACAATATTCTTCCTTTCATAATAATAATGATGTAACAACTATTTTTAATGGTGTGCCACAAGGTTCCGTCTTGGGACCGATTTCGCTTCGGAGATATATATAAACTGACATATGTGGTACGATCCAAAAGTTCCCGAACTAACGCTATATAGCAGGAACGCGAACTAGTACCGAATCACGCTGGTAGGTGGCGATAGATACATCCTTAACAACGCTGCATGACAAGTTTTAACTTGCTGGCTCGTTTAGTTTGTTCTGTACGCACTCTGCGATTTTCACAATAGATGCGACAAGAGAGCAGCGCGCGTGTGTGAAATTGTGTTTTAAACTTGGGAAAAGGGCTACTGAAACGTAGGAAATAGTTCGGAAGGCATTAGGAGACGATGTTCTGAGCCGTAGAACGAGCATTCCGGAAGATCTTCGACCGGAAACACACATAAAATCATTGCCCGCGTTCCACAAATTAGTCTTATTCATGACAACTATCGTTGAACAATTCTAACCACCTTTGACGAATAGCCCAGTTGGGTTGGGTTTTGAGCTCTCATTAACTGTTAATAGGCTGCATTTTAGCACACAGGTAGCTTTTTGGATGTAGAAAACAATAAAAAAAATTTGCTAAAGTTTGATGTAAGCTAAGCCGACAAAATCCAAATTAAAATCAAATATTTCGTTTTTCGGTAATATCTCGAAAAACTAATAGCACCATGTGAAAGAGCAGGAAGTTTTACAAAAAAAGGTATATAGATTTTTTTCTAAATTTTTTTATTATCATGAAAATTTAAATAGGTGATTCAAAAAATGTAATTTGAAAGTCTACGCGCACCGCTCGAAGGGTAATCGATATTACTTGTTTTCAGAGTGTAAAAAAAAATTAAAAGATAGCTTTTTGAAAAGGAGACTTTCAGCTTTCCGATGATACTAATAGTTCTTATTTTTGTTACTTTATAATTTCTAAACCTTAAAAACGAAATTTTCGTTTGCATGATTTTAACGGGCATACAGTAATTTACAAATATTTAATTAAATATAGTACTAAAAAAAAAATCCTTGTGCATATATCATTATTATACCTCAAGTTTAATATTAATAATAAGAAAAATTAAGAGTTGAACATCAGACGGGGTATATCTCAGGGAGACACACTCAGCGCTCTATAGTTTGTCTATATCTCAATCCACTCTCAAATAAACTAAACAAAACAGACCATAGCTTCTGCATGAGACACCAGAAAGTGAACCAACATAAAATAAACCACCTCCTATATATGGATGACATAAAACTCTACACTGCCATAGAAACACAGCTGAAAGAGCTCCTCAAAAGCAGAGAAACATTCACCTTAGATATCAATATGGAATTTGGTATAAGTAAATGTAAAGTGCTCCACATCAACAAAGGCCAATGGAAAGGCCACCATGAGACAGGAAACCATCAACAATGAAACACTCGATAACATGCTCGAAAAAGAAATATACAAATATCTAGGAGCTCAGAACCGAATTCAAAAACAGACTCACGAAATTTATACAAACAAAACTCAACTCCAAAAATCTGGAAACTGGATACAAGTGGCCCAGAACAGAAAGAGGTAGCAAGACTAGAGGGCGGTTTTCGTCCAGCAGTGGAGAATATAAGCTACGATAACATCGTCAATAATTCCGAAAAAAGTAAAAACTCCACCACTGTAACGTCAACGCGAATCGCCTCTCACCAACAATAAAAGGCTTATCCCCTAACCCTAAAAACAGCTTATGCACAAAAAGGTGCTCATTTTTTTCCGCCTAATCCGACCCTGACTTTGCCACTTCAAATATCACACCGGCCAACCTGGCTGATGGGATATCATGTCAAAAAGGACCCCGTTAATGTATTTACGACCCCCGACATCGGCTTATTCGGATTTTCACGGTAAAAACGACCGCCCATGGCGGCCTTTACATTTTTTCGACGGCCCGATGTACAAATTTATGCCGCCCCCTCCGGCACCCATCCCCGCCCCCTCCTAACAGCTCCTATTGAGTTCTTATGTAAAAAAGATCGTTTTGCGCTGTAGTGGTAATTTTCGATTCTAACGAAAGAACTACGTTTAATTTATAAAAGAGTGGTAATAGTGCTTTTCCTTTCTATTTTATTGTGAAAAAGTGAATTCGTTACGATGCTTTTCATTTAATTACAGTTATTTGTTTCCGTTTTATATCCATTACAAAATTACTAGATACGAGGGTCGCCTTTTAAATTTTTACAAACGACCACTAGACGGCGCTATTAAGATGTGACATTACCACTGCTGTAAAATTTGACATTTAATATTGTTAAAAGTTTGTTGGAGTGGAGTAAAGAAGGAAGAAGGAGCAAAGGCCGGAGTTGGAATATTAGTAAAAAAGAAGTGGAAAAAGGAAATAACATCTTGGGAACCCATCAATGAACGAATCATAAAACTAAATATAACAATGCTAGGAAAAGACATGGTAATATTAGGAGTATACGGCTCAACAGAAAACAGCACTATAAGAGAAAAAGATAACTTCATGGAAACACTAGAAATAGAAATACAAAAAGTAAAGAAAAACCAAGAATTAATAATAATGGGAGATCTGCATGGGAGAACAGGAAGGAAAACAAAGGACAATACCGTAGGACCAATCGGAGAAGACATTATTAACGACAACGGAGAGAGAGACTAATAGAGCTGTGTGAACTAAACGGCCTCAAAATAACAAACGAATTCTACAAACACAAATACATCCACAAATATACTTGGATGCAAGAAACACGAAACTTAAAATCAATAATAGAATACATTATAATTAAAAACGAGACCACTATCAAAATAAAAGACGTAAGAGTAAAGAGAGGGGCAGAATGTGGAACAGACCATAGACTATTAATAGCAAATATAAAAGTACCGTGGTACAAGACAATGAAGCAAAAAGGAACAATGGATAAAGAAAACAGAAATACTAATGAGATAACAGAAAAAGCAGACAAAGAAATAAAATACAAAATACACTTACTGCAAGACGAAACGATAAAAGACCTATATAGACGACGATTAGATCAAAAATTAAATGAATTTAACTACGAAAACCTCCAACAGATGTATGACCACATAAAAGAATGCATCAAACAGGCGACCCTAGAAGCATTAGGTAAAGAAGACAACAAGAATAAGAAACATAAAATTAGAATCTGTGAAAAAACCAAAGAATCCATAAAGGAGAAAAAAAGACTATACGAAAAATGGCTGAATACAAAATCAGAAGAAGATCTACAAAAATATAATGCAGAAACGAGGAGGATGATAAACAAAGAAAAGAACGAGAGATGGGAAAAATCGTGCGAACATGTAGAACAGTATATAGAAGCACAGAGTCATGGGGAAGCATTAGGGACCAACAATAGAGAGAAGATGTATATAGAGTATATCCCAGAAAGCGAGTAGGAAGAATATTATAAGAAGCTACTAACAGAAGACAGACAGGAATTTCAGGAAGAGAACCCTGAAGAAGAACAGATAAGTAAAAAAAAAAGAGATAGAACTATACTCAAAAATAATAAATCTGCAGGGCCTGGGGTGTGGTAAATGAAATGATTAAGTACGGGTCTAATAAATTACATCGAATGCTGAGAAACATGTTCCACAGAGCGATAAATGGAGAAAAAATACCAGAGGAATGGTCAAAAGCCTATATAGTATCTATATTTAAAAAGGGAGACCACAGAAAATGCACAAACTATAGAGGCCTAAGCATAATATCGAGTATGGGACGTTTGTATGGAAAAATTATTAAAAATATCATAGAGGAAAATATAAAAGGAAAAATTGGAGAAGACCAAGCAGGCTTTACGGCCGGAAAATCATGTATAGACCACATATACACTATAAAACAAACAATGGAAAAAAAAAAAAACTGGTAAAGAATAGAGAAGTTCATTTAGCCTTCATAGACATAAGAAAGGCCTATGACTCAGTACCAAGACAAAGATTATGGAACGCAATGAAAGAAATAGGCATTGACAAAGAACTAATATACGCAGTAAAAGCTCTCTACGAAAACAACACAGTGAACATAAAAATAGGAGATAAAATAGGGAAGAGACTCCAAACATCAAAAGGCCTATTACAAGGATGCTCTACATCCCCCACACTATTCAAAATATACCTCGAACAAACATTAAAAAAATGGAAGCAAAAATGTAGTGGAATGGGAGTCCCAATACGAGAAGATTACTTATATATCCTAAGTTTCGCAGACAACCAAGTAATCATAGCGCAAGATGAGAAAGACCTCAGTTATATGGTAAGAAAACTGAAAGAAGAATACACTAACGCAGGATTAGCAATAAACTTTGATAAAACGGAATATCTAACAACAAAGGAGGGCAACGTGGAGAATCTAGAAGTCGATAACGAAACAATAATCAAAGGAACCGATAGATTTAAATATTTAGGAACCATCATTTCAAAAAAACGCAACATCAGAAGAAGAGATTAAAGCTAGATTAGGACAAACGCGGACATGCATAAGACAATTAAATTCGATCCTGTGGGACAAGCACTTTACAAAGAGAAACAAAACAATATACAAATCAATAATACAAAGCATAATGACATACGGGTCAGAAACATGGACGATCAACAAAAGAAATAAATCTAAAATTAACGCGGAATATTTTGAGAAGCAATAAAACGATTTTTACCAAATCTTTCAGAGTTTTTGTAAAAACTTAAAAGGTAGCCCTCGTATATACGAAACTTCATACATATCTAGTAATAATAGCATTTAATGTAAGAATTACGACGTCACAACGTCGACAAAACATAACTTATTTTTTTTAAGTTTTGCGAGTCTTCTTTTATAGTTACAATCGGTCAAGTAAGAACATATCGTCTACAACTTGTAGTCGGGACTCCCTCGTACATATATTAGAATTGCCAACACACGATATTTTCAATCATTCTTTTTACCCCGGTTATAAACGAAAAAATCGAACACATGATATTTCACTCAATCCTAACGCGTGAAATTACCCCTAATTCGTCAGGATCTTCGTCACCTTTATCCGATTTTAAAAAATTACACACCTAATCCTTAAGCAAGCATTCCACCACCCGTGCTTAAACGCCACCCTTATTCAAAAGAATTCCTAACAATAATTCTAACAATGGGAACAAAACAATGGGAACAACATATTGACCTCCAAATTTACACATACTGACCACCTTTTCATTTTTCAGTTTAAAATACCAAACACAACGCCATAGTTTGCAGAAAGACGGGCTATGTGTTGTCCATTCACATAATGATCGATTTTCGATCTATTCAATATTTGCTGGTTTATTTCTGTGTCGGCGACATTTTGGGCACTGTTATGTTCTCTAAAAATGCAGCTGGAGTGTTCGAAATGTCGGACTGAGACACCGGCTGCGATTACCAGGTAGAATCGTGAGGAATTTTGATAGAAACGGGAGCCTCATGGACAAATTTGTTCTGATTATTACCGGAACATGTAAAATTAAAAAAAAAATTATATATATATATATATATATATATATATATATATATATATATATATATATATATATATATATATATATGTATACAGTGACTTACAGCTTAAATGATGCAGTCGCTATAAGAAAAGACTAACTGGTCTCAGTGCATCTTTATTTATTTGGAAAAAACAACTTATTGAAATTAAATTAGTAAAGAGTCTTCTAAAAAAGTATGAATTACTTTTTGTCTTAAATATGCCTTACTTAATTAACAATAAATAATTAATCAAATCATATGCAATTTTAACGTCACAGCTTAAATGATGCAAAATAACAACAGGGGTCAAAACTTATCGCATTTTGAAATTTACGAAGGCGGCGTTGCTTTGATTTCTTAGTGCAATTGTTTTTTGTTTAGTTTGACATTTTTTCATTCAATAAAACGAGATTGTTTAAGAATGGGTCGTCGAACTACAATTTCTGACAGAAATTTAATTATTACTCATTACAGGAATGGATACAGCCAAAGAGACATAGCCAAAATGGTAAATAAATCTCTGTCAACTGTTCAGCATATCATTGAACGTTACCGGAATGAAAATAGAGTCGAGAATAAGTCAAGGTTGGCTCCAAATAAGATTTTCAATGAACGTCAAGAAAGGTGGATTTTAAGAGAGGTATCAAATAATCCAAAAAAAAGTGCGCCAAAGTTGTGCGCCGAGGTGTAAAGACAGTTTGGAAAAAGTTGTAACCCCGAAACAGTTCGACGGATCTTGCGAAATAATAATTTACATGGTCGAACTGCTAGAAATAAGCCTTTCATTAGCCAAAGAAATAGACGAGTGAGATTGGAATTTGCCAGAGAGCATATCAATAAAGACTTGAACTTCTGGAATTCAGTAATATTTGCTGATGAGACCAAAATAAACTTATTTAGGTCCGATGGAAAAATATCAGTGTGGAGAAAGCCTAACGAAGAATTAAAATTGAAAAATATGAAAGCTACGGTAAAGCACGGTGGAGGTGGAGTGATGTTATGGGGCTGTATGTCATCTGCAGGAGTAGGTAACATGCATTTCGTCGAAGGGAATATGAACCAATATGTGTACTTGGATATACTAAGGCAGCATCTCGTCGCTAGTGATCAAAAATTAGATATTGAAAACAATTATCGGTTCTATCACAACAATGATCCAAAGCACACGTCATTTCGAGTCCGCAGTTGGTTGCTTTATAACTGTCCAAATATTATTAAAACACCAGCCCAGTCACCAGACTTAAATGTAATTGAAAATTTGTGGCTGACATTAAAAAATAAAGTAAATAGTGCCCCAATATCAAATACAACTGAATTAAAAGTAAAAATTACTGAAGCATGGAACACATTTCCCCGGAGTATACTAGAAAGTTAGTTGAATCAATGTCCAGAAGATTACAAGCCGTTATTGATAATGAGGGAGGCCCGACCAAATATTAGCAGGCTTATTTCAAATTCTAGTTTGTTTTCTTTAATAATTTTGGTATATTGAATTTTGCATCATTTAAGCTGTGACGTTAAAATCGCATATAATTTAATTAATTATTTATTGTTAATTAAATAAGGCATATTTAAGACAAAAAGTAATTCATACTTTTTTAGAAGACTCTTTACTAATTTAATTTCAATAAGTTGTTTTTTCCAAATAAATAAAGAGGCACTGAGACCAGTTAGTCTTTTCTTATAGCGACTGCATCATTTAAGCTGTGAGTCACTGTATATATATATATATATATATATATATATATATATATATATATATATATATATATATATATATATATATATATATATACATATATATATATATATATATATATATATATATATATATATATATATATATATATATATATATATATACACTACCGTCAGAAAGTATTTGCCCACCTAGTTATTTCAGTCCCAAGACAATAAAAACTCAGATAATATTTTTTTTTAATATTATTATTTATTTTCATATTATTTGCAGTCTAGGAAATCAGAAAAATATTCATGATTTTCCAGGATTTTTCTCATCTATGTAACCTCCTTTGTTTTTAATTACCGCTTTACAGAGTTTCGGCATTCTGTCCAGTAGTTTCTTCAGAGTTTCTTCGGTTATTTTAACCCATTCTGCTTGTAAAACTTCCCACAGGTGATTTTCTGATGTTGGATTGAGTTATCGAACACACCTGTCCAAATGGTCCCACAGTAATTCGATGAGGTTCAAGTCGGGTGATTGTGTAGGCGAAGTCATCACTTCCAGGACGTCATCGGATTTTCATTGGTCCAAAAGTTCTCTAATTTATTTAGCAGAATGTTTAGGGTCGTTGTCATGCTGAAAAATAAATTTCCTCTGAAAAATATCTCTTCCAGAATGAAACATCTGAGTTAGCAAAATTTCTTGATATTGTTCTTTTCGCATGATTCCGTTGCCAAAATAACCCTAAACCATTACGGAACCTCCACCATGTTTTACTGTAGGCAACTGAGAGGCTTCCAACATCCTCTCTCCAGCTAACCGCCGCAAACTCGTCAATTTGAACCGAAAATTTCTAATTTAGATTCGTCGCTCCAAAGGACGAAATTTCATTGTTCTGATGTCCAATTTTCATGTTCTCGGGCCCATTCTAATCGTTTACGTTTATTCACTTGCCTAACAAGTGGTTTCTTCACTGCCACTCTCTCGTGTAGTCCACCTTCTGCTAACCTGTTCTTCACGGTTGTCACGCTGATGGGGATGGATCGCTCCAGGTTTACTTGAGCCGTGATTTCTGATGCGGTTTGGCGGCGATTACGTCTGCTGGAGATTGTTATAGCTCTCCCTTCAGAAGGTGAAACGGCGCAGTGTTTCTGATTTGTATTTGAAATCATCTCGAGACAAGGTTGTGGAGTCGATAAGATAAAATAATTGGAAAAATTTAAATTATATTCAGGTGGTAATATATTGTTTTCTTCTTTACAGCGCTTTCTACTAATACTAGTTTTTTTATTTGCATTCCACGCGGCCAATACTTTTTGTTTTTATTTGGGAAGCTGCTTTCTAGAGCCTTGTTCTACTGCAACCACTGAGAGGAGAATAATACGGCCAGTAACTATTCTATCTTTTATTTAACTGTTACCTTTAGAAAGCCAAATGCAAAAACATCTTTAGTGTTCCGCATGGAACAGTCTGTCTGTCACATGGCCATCGCAGTTTTGGGGGGTGAAATGGGAAGTGGGAAAATTTTTTTTACCAGATCGAGTGGGGTCTCAAATTAAAGCTTGTGAAAACACGAGTTCAAAAATATATATAATGTAATACTTGCACACACTTTTCTTCGTATTATTTTTAAAAAAACTGCTAAAAATCGCTGCCCCCTTATCTAGAAAAGTAATTGTCAAAAAATGTTGAAAAAATTCTAGAATATTCTTCGCAGGGTATAGATTGAACGAAAATTATCACAAGTGCATTACCCTTAATAATTTATCTGGTATACAAAAAAAATATATATAAATTTCAAGCTCATCAGTTTTCAACAAAGATCGGAAACAAACTTTGTTGAAAACTTATTTCGGACGGAACACTAATTGCGCAAGTCCGACTTACACTTGGCCGATTTTTATACCTTATATTTAAAAGTGAATTTTTCTTTTGTATGAATTACATAACATTCTTTCTTTTGCTGAATAATTTTTATAAAGTAAAGGACCAAATTTTTAAGATGGTTCTAGAACATTCGTACAGGTCATAACCTACTACAGTATAATCTTTAAACACAGATATTTACCAAGACGAGAGCTTTTTTCAGGCTTATTATACCTATTCTTTCGTAAATAAATGTTTCTTTTAGAAGTATTGAGCTAGGGATGCTTTGTGCCTTTTAAATGAATAAACCATTATTTTATTCTAACTCCAATGTTTTTGTTTCATTAACTATTTGATAAGACACCAATTTAATTTAATAACGTTCGAAAGAGACCCAGCGTTTGCTGCTTTTACGTCAGGCACGATTAGTTATTGACTACTAAATAGTGCCCATAAAATTATAAAAATAATACTCAGCAGTGTTTTATAAATATAATTGGGATCCACTCTCTCCGGCAAGAGAGCAAGTTGTTCGTAAAGGTTCACCAACGTGAATAGTTATGTGTTAATAAAAACAATATAGCCCGCTATCTAGTTAATAACAAAGAAAGATCTAACAAATAGGGAAAATTGGGTAAATATGAACTGAATGATGACCGTGACGCTGTCTATGTGGGACAAACGGGACGGAGCCTATAATAAAGATTAAAAGAACACAGGCACTCTATTTTAAATAAACAAAAATTAACAGGCATTGCTGAACACTGCATAGACAATAATCACCTCTTTAATAACGAGAGGGTGAAGTTGGTATTCAGTGCTCAAAAAGGAAAACATATGGACTATTTAGAAATTCTTAGCATAAAAAAAAACAATTAAAAATAATATAAAAATAACAAACCTCCATATTAGACGCCGTATTAAGATAGACTACCTGTAATCAGACCAATTTTATTACCTCTTAATTTAAATTTAGTATCAATTAACCATCCAAATGTAATATCTTTTAGAACTTTAACAATGGTCGCGAGACCGACACACATGTCAGAGTGATCTGAATAAATACAGTGAAACAGTATTTTATTTTTTAAAAAGTGTAAAAATGTGAATAGTTACGTCGGCACACGCGCTTCTCCTGATTTCAGTGCAGTAACTGTCCTATGCTTATAAAGGGTGATTCATTTAGAGGTACTTTTTGTGATGGGGATTTAATTGCAGATTGCGCATGCGTCGTGTCAACTGAAGTGGCATTCCTGTTCAGTATGGTTTGACAATTCATAATGGAAAGACTTAGCCCGGCACAGCGTCTACAAATTGTTCAACTTTATTACGAAAATGGGCGTTCTACGAGGAATCTGTATCGGGCGCTTAGAGCAACTTGTGGTCCACATAATCGGCCTACCGAACGCACAATTCGCTCTACCATCAATAAGTTTGAGACCCAATTTTCATTATTGGATAATGCCCGACCGAATAGACCACATCCAGCACGTAGTGAAGAAAATATAGGGGCGGTAGCGGAGAGTGTACGCGAAGACCGTGAAGTGTCAATTCGTCGCCGTTCTCAACAGCTTGGCCTGTCATATTCAACAACTTGGCGTATTTTACGTAAGGATCTTTCTTAAAAGCATACAAAATTCAACTAGAGCAACAACTAAAGCCGACCGACCTTCCGAATCGTTTCCGTTTTAGTCGTTGGGCTCTTGACAAGCTTACAGAAGATCCACTGTTTTCGAAAAAAATTGACTTGACTTTTTCCTTTGGGGCTATGTAAGGCCCAAAGTCTACATGGATAAGCCAGCTACAATTGAGGCATTGGAGGCCAATATTACTCGAGTCATTGGCCAAATACCACTCGAAGTACTCACACGCGTCATTGAAAATTGGAACTTCAGAACATTTGAAAGAAATTATCTTTAAGAAATAATTGTAAAGAATGGTTCTTTTATATGATAATAAAGATTATAAAATAAAATTGTTTTTATTCATTTTTTTTGTATTTAAAAAAAAGTACCTCTAAATGAATCACCCTTTACTGGGTGATCGTACCCGAGTTTCATAAATGGCAGAAGCATGCACTTTTGACTGTGCTGATGTTTCTTTTATAATCATATTATTAACTGACACTTATCTAAATGCGTAGTGAGTTAACATAATCTTAAAAAAAAGTGTATTTAAATTAATTTGTGTGCAAGGTTAGTATTCAAAATGGAAAATGAAGTTACATTTTCGTCATGTTATGTTATATGAATTTAAAATGGGAGTGAATGTTGGAACTGCAACAAAAAATATTCAAGACGTATATTTGGATCGTACTCCTGCTCTTAGGATAGCTATAAAGTGGTTTGGTCGATTTTGAAATGGTGACTTTAATCTAAACGATAAATTTCGCTCTGTGCGATCTCCCGGCATTGATAATGACTTTATCCATGACTTAGTGAACAATAATTACCACTGAAGAGATTGCTGAGAGACTAAATGTTAACAATTCGACTGCATTTGGTCATTTAAAGCAATTTGGATACACTTCGAAACTCGATTTCTGGGTTCGGCACGTTTTGATAGAACGGAACAAACTGAACTTTTACAGCCATTTCTCTTCTCGCTCGTCAACAAAACGAACCTTTCTTGGATCAAGTCATAACTGGAGATGAAAAATGGATCGTATATAACAACATAATAAGAAAAGGAAGCTGGAAGCATGGAAGTGGAAGAGTAGAATCTATGGCAAAGGCTGAATTGCATCCAATGTAAGCGTTGTGTTTCTGGTGAGATTGCAGAGGAATAATTTTTTACGAGCTTCTTCCATGTAGCCAAACAATAACTGCACAGAAGTACTATGAGCAACTCACCCAACTCAATGTTGAAATCCAAGCAAAACGTCCAAATTTGGTCAATCGAAAAGGCATCACCTTTCACCATAACAACGCTAGACCACATGTCGCGCAACAGACATTGAAAAAACCTTAGCGAGTTAAAATGGGAAATCCTCCAGCACCCGCCGTATTCCTCTGACCTTGCCCCTTCAGATTTTCATCTGTTTCGCTCTCTGCAAAATAATTTGAATGGTAAAAAATCTGATTTTATGAAAGAAGTCAAAAACTACCTCACGACTTTCTTTGCAGAGAAACCACGCAGTTTCTACAAAGAAGGAATTCAAAAACTTGTAAAACGACGGGAGACAGTTATAGAAAATGATGGAGAGTACGTTACTGATTAATAAATACTATTTTTCATGAAAATGTGTTGTATTTAATTTGATTTCTAATCGGGCACAAACTTTTGCCCTATCACTCAGGAACTGTTTAACATTGTTTAAACCAATTTATGAGTCCGTTTCCAATTACCCAATTTCTTCAATTACCCCAGCTAACCGATTTTAAATTTCCATCCCTCGTATATTAGAATTAATTGAATAATTAATTAATTTAATATTTAAAATCTAAAATCACGAAAGTAGTTTGACCGCATTTTGTTTAGTGCGGTTAATTTTTAATAACCGTGCGCCATCTTACTTTGCAACTAGAACTTCGCACATTAATATTTCACCGTCTCCAAGAAGTTTTAATTTTTAATACTGTATTATTTTCATAAACACAGAACTTCCACTACGTTATTTAGCCGTTTTAACTGCCCCACTGACAAAAATTTTAAATAAAATATAGTAAATAAATTTATGATTGTAAATAAAATATATTTTAAGTAGTTTACAACGAATACATTATGCATTTGCAGTAAAAATTCTTAGTAAAATAGAACAACTGGGCATTATTGTTGTATTTACCCTTTAACTTTAGGTAGAATACACAGGGCCCGTATAGACCTCTTTTGCTTCGTGGGAAATTTCCAATACGACATGTCCCGAGACTTTAACCTAGATGGCATGATTTTCAGTTAGTGTCAACCCTCAGAAGATTCGTGTAAAATTTTCGCGAAATTTTGTCTATTGACTATTGCTACTGACGCTACTTTTGATTTTTTCAAAACGATTAAACAAGAAGAATTTCGTGTGGTGATTAAATATTGTTTTTCGATGGGAAAAATTCAGCCAGAATGATTCTTGCTTGAGAAGAGTTATGGAACATCTGCTTCGTCGAAAGCAACTATCTGTCGATGCTTTAGTGAACTCAAACGTGGTCGTACAAGCATCGATGATGCACCACGTTCCGGACGCCCAAATGAGGCAGTCACTCCGAAAAAACACAAAAAAAAATCCAACAGATTGTTCTGAATGACCGCAAAGGGAAAGAGAGAAAGAGATAGCTGACATCGTAAAGACCGTAAACATAAAACACAGTAGCGATAATCTGACTCGGCACCTTAGGTCTCAAAGGGTTCGAATTTCTAATGATCACACGACCCGTCGCGCCATATTGCCGGTATGATGCCCGTAAGTTTTTGAAATATTCAAATTTCTTCTTTTAAGGAAAATCCTATTCTGTAGAAAAAAAATGAATTTTGTTGATTAAAAGGAAGAACAAAACGAGAAAAGGTTTTTTTTAAAAACATTTTTTTTATCAACAGATAGTGCAAAAAAACAGGGAAAGAGACAAAAAATACAAGGAAAAAATACATTTGGGTTCAACGCTTTACTACTTTTGCATGCCCAGATTGAGTTTTGAAAGTTTGGTTAGCGAATTTTAGCAGATAATATAACTTAACTATAGCAAACATTCTGCCCTGAATTCGGAAAAAAAGGACAAGTGGAATAACATAAATCAATACTTAACAACCATAAAACATCAACTGTTTTACAAATATAACGTATCTCTAATATGAAAACACAATTACCTTAATCCTTATATAATAAATTGCATAATAGAAATAAAAAATTATGAATAAATTACCTTTTAGGATTTTTGGGAAATCTAAAAACTAACTCCTTTGAAGATACCACATATACGAGTATTTTTACAAGCACTAATCGCACAACACCTCTTGACATATTTTTTATAATTATTTCAATTATCACGTCAACGAATACCAATTAAGGTGGAATTGGTCGGGGCGTATCACAAGGAAGAATGATAACAGATGGACACGTCATATAGTTGAATGGAAGCCCAGATAACACAAAAGATGGAGAGGTATACCACAGACAAAATTGACGGACAACATAAAAAGATTAGCAGGACGCGATTGGATGCAAAAAGCAAACATCAAAGCTCACTGGAGACAACTTGGGGAGGCTTACATTTGACTATGGATGGAATAAGCTCATTATGATGACATGTTGCAGGCATAGCAAGGAGAGCTTCTCAAAAGTTGGGAATATTATTTCGAACCAGAAAGCTTTACACTCCACAACAACTGTTAATTCTTTAGAAAGCTCAAATTCGACCAACTATGGAATACTGCTCCCATGTGTGGGGCTCCGCTCCCAAACATACACTGCATCTGTTAGATTCTATTCAGAGAAGAGGTGTTCGTCTGACTGGAGACCCGGAACTGACCAGCGGCCTTGATTCGCTGGAACATCGAAGAACGGTTGGCGACTTGAGCCTATTCTACAAGTATTTTCATGGAAAGTCTTCAAAGGATATGGCCCGCTTAATTCCTCCCAGAGCGGTGCATGTTAGAAGTACACCTCGCGCTAATACTTCACATCCGTATGAGGTTCAGCTTGTTACTCCTCGTACAACGCTTTTCAGGCAGTCTTTTATATGGAGAACATCATCCCTTTGGAATAATGTGCTCAGGACTGTGTTTCCCACCGAGTAAAATTTACAGCGATTCAAGAACAACGTGAATCGCTTTTTCCGCACACGTGCCGCTCCTGGAGCGCTTTAGGGACCTCCCTGCAGCTCGTGTGCTAGACCCATAAAAAAAAGTCAAACGAGTTATTTACTTACTGGAAAATTAATTAATAGAATTTCGGAGCACGTTATCGAAATCCAGATGTAAACACAACCCGCGACCGCGCTGGCAGCCATGTTGTTGATATGATAGGGGACGCGTGCGTGATAATAAAAAGGACCTACAAATTTTCTTGAGCGTCGCTACTGTGTTTTATGTTTACTGTAGGATATCAACAGAAAGCGTGAGGCATGAACATTTGCATAGGAAAAAGCTATGTGCACAATGGGTGCGGCGTACTCTCACGATTGGTCGAAAACAGCAAAGTGACGAAGGAGTTTTTGCGTCGATTCTTTATAATGGACGAAACATGGATCCATCACTACACGCCTGAGTCCCACAGGCAGTCCGTAGAGTGACTGGAACTGCATTAAAGTCGACCGAAGCGTCAAAAAACACAAAAATCAGCTGGAAAGATTTTGCCATGTATTATTTGGGATGCGCATGGAATAATACTGATCGACAATCTTGAGAGGGGCAAACAATCATCAAAGACCATTACGCTGGCTTACTGGACCGTTTGAATGGTGAAATCAAGAAAAAAAACGCGTTTAGAGAAGTGTTGTTTTACCAAGATAATGCACCAGCTCACAAATCCATAAAATCGATGGTGAAATTAGGCCAACTGGGCTATGAATTGTCTCTTCATTCGCCGTATTTACTAGATCTATCCCTCAGAGATTATTATCCCTCTAGAGAGAGACATTCAGCCCAAATGAAGAAGTCGAGTGGGAAACTAACGCTTATTTTGGAGAGCTCGACAAATCGTACTGTATCAAAGATATCCAAATGTTAGCAAATCGCTGAAAAGGGTGTATCGCTCTTGAAAGAAACTATGCTGAAGAATAAAATCGATCTTTGGAATTTTTCTTCAAAAGTCTCGGGATGTAGTAGAAGATCTAATTCTCGTCACCTGTGATAAAATAATTCTCATCGCTCTCTAACGCTGCCAAGATTCTTGAGCAGTTTTTTCCTCACCAGTTTCTGCTCTGGTGTAGCAAGTTTGGAAATGCATCGTGCAGAAACTGCTTTTATTTTCAAATCTTCGTGAGCAACAACATTTATGGAACTTAGCGTTTCCTGTTTTTACACCAGGTCAGAACCACTAAGTAAGGTTAAACAGGTGGTGTCTAAAATTTTAGGAAAACAGACTCAACAGTTTTTTAAATAATTGGGGCCCGCGCTCTCCAACGTAAAAGCAAACCATCTGCACATCTAAGCACGAAAAAAAATATGCCTCCTATTATTTCCAAACATAAAAAAACCCTTTATATTTTTGTTTTTACATACTTCATATAAAAAACAAAATATTAGTGGCTCATCCTTTTAAAAAACCTTATTTTTCACCGAACCCATTCAATCAACCAAAATAATAGACGCCCAATTAAACCAAACCCATAATATAATAGAAACAACAAAAAAAAAATAATAATAAAAACCGGGACCATTCATCTACACCGGGTTTGCGAGAACAATGAATTAATGCACTAATTGGGGGAAAATAGTAATTGGCAATAAATATATGCGCATACTGAGTGACGCAATTCCAATCAATTATTACGACGGCATGTTGAAGCCGAGATAACAGGATTATGTATATTTATGGATTAAGGGTCTTAAGGTAAAAGAGGATCGGCGACATATCGTTACTTACCAAGTTAACTAAACTGAAACCTATTGTTTTTGTGTTTTTTTCGAACATTTATTTTCATAAAAAAATGTGTTAGCCGAGTCGCCAGGGGTCTTGAGCTCTCATTAAATGTTAACAGGCTGCCTTTTGGCACACAGGTAGTTTTTTGGATGTAGAATACAATAAAAAAAAGTTTGCTAAAGTTTGATGTATGCTAAGGAAAATCCATAATAAAATTAAAAAATTCGATTTTTTTCGGTAATATCTCGAAAAATAAAAAAAATATCGAAAAACACCACGTGAAAGAATGCGAAATTTTACAAAAAAAATAGTATATAGGTATTTTTTCAAGATTTTTTTTATTAGAGTGAGAATTTATTAAAAATTCAAATAGGTGATTCAAAAATCGTTAGCGCGGCAAATAGGTTCGTTTAAAAGTCTGCGCGCACCGCTCGAAGGTTAATCGGTAATACTTGTTTTTCAGAGTGTAAAAAAAAAATTAAAAAAGCTTTTAATTTTCAGCTTTCCGATGATACCACAGACATAGAGAATGGACTAAGCATTAGCATCACAAAATTGACCACCCTCTAGAAAGAGACAAAGCGACTGTGCGGCCAATACCTATCTCTTTTCTGTAGGCCTGTAATAACCAAGGCGAGATGGAATTCAAGGCGAGAAAGAGACAGCTACTGGCCGCACATTAGCTTTGATTGTGTTCTAGAATTTTCGATTGTTATCCTTATATTCTTCATTTAATTCCTTTCCAAAATTCTCCCATGTTTATTGTTTGGCCTTCTTAACCAATTCTTTTGTTTCTCTTCGTTTCATGTCGTATATTTCCTTGTCTTTTAGCTCTTTGGTAAGTATATATTTTTTCCATGCTGGTTTTATGTCTTGTTCTGCCAGTTTAAGTTCTTTTGTCCACCACCTTGTTCTTTTCCTTCCACTATTCATTATCCTATATCCACATACTTCCTTTGCCGTGCTAACTTAAAATTAAAATAAAAAAAAATATATTTAAAGGTGGGAAAGCCAGGTGCAAAGAAAACAGTTATTGAAAACACAAAAATTCTAAATTATTCGAAGAAATTAAATGAATTACGTACTCTCTGGCTATCATATTGGATCCGCCATTTTGCATTTTTCAAATCCGTTATCGGATTCTTAATCAGCACCCCGAGAAACCCCTTAATAGCCAATTTCAAAATATTTAGCGGCATACAGAAACGTTAATTTAATCATAAATGAGGTTGGAAGCTTGATTCCCACTATAGCTAAGGGGGTTAAACCAGCCATTTTATTTTAAATAAGCACCAAACTTTTTTTTTATCGTATTCTAAGTCTAAAAAACTAAATGTATGCCAAGATGCAGCCTATTGACATTTAATGACAGCTTTTGCCTGACAACTGGGCTATGTACTACATAAGTCAAAATATTTGCGCGTAGAAGCTCTCACATTTTTCCACTTTTCCGGCAGAAGTTGAATGCAACCGCGATAGAAGGCCTTGTCCTTTGAAGCTATTAACTCAACAACAAGACTTTTAAAGAAAAAAACCATGTTTTCTCTTTTTCCCTGAAACCACCTTTTTAGATATAAAAGAAGGTAATAATCGCTGGCGGCCGGATCTGGAGAATACGGCGGATGAGGAAGCTATTCGTACCCCAACTGGACCAATTTCACAATCGCTTTTATCACTTGGTGCTAAATGCGGCCTTTATTTCTTGATTTCACCATTCAAACAGTTGAATAAAGCGACGTAATAGCCTCCGATCATTGTTTGTCCATCAATATTATTCCGTGTGCATCCCAAAAAACACTTGCCAAAACCTTCCAGCTGATGTCTGTGCTTTTGGACGCTTAGGTCAGCTTGCATGCAGTTCCTATTGGACTCGGGCGTGTAGTGGTGGGATCCATGATTCGTCGATTGTTAAGAATCGCCGCAAAAACTCCTTTGGATTACGCTGAAACAGTGCCAAACAGCTTTCTAAATCTTAGGCACTTTGCCGTTTTTGATCAATAGTGAGAATACGCGGCATCCCTCGGGCACATAGCTTTTCATGTGCAAATATTCATGCAGAATATGCCTCACGCATTCTGTTGATATCATCACGATGTCAGCTATCTCTCTCTTTCACTTTGAGGTCATTTCGAACAATCTAGTGGATTTTAACTCGCAAACTAATAGACAAAATGTTCATGAAAATTTTATACGAATCTCCTGAGAGTTGACATTAACTGAAAATCATACGATTTTTTTAGTTTGTGCTGCCATTTCTCGGAAAGTCGCGGGACCTTTCACACTATGTGGTAGTATATGGGTATTACTGTCTATCCTGTTCCGTTTCCTTTTCGACAGCCTGTGTATTAGTAAGCAAACGATCAAGTACAATAAACGTCTCCTAGAATTCGTTACAATGTCACCAGAATTGGGCGCTATAACACATTTTAAACACATTTTTACCAATTTTTTCCGAAAAAATCGATTTCCAAAAAGAGGCCGTATAAGTTGGGCCGCCGTGTAGAGCTAACACTTGGCCCACAAAATTGTACACTCAAGAAGGCCAAGTGCACATCGAAAAGGTACGTAACCCTTAAAGCTTAAGGGTTTCGAATTAAATTCCGGTGAACAAAGGACGCGTCGAATTCGAGATGGATTAAAACGGGCTCGGGCGATATTAATTTGGGCACCTCCACTAAACGACCCTTGTGTGTGCAAACCGACGGACCTCAGACCTCGACCGCTTCAAGATGATCGTAATGTAAACGTTTAAACTGAACGGGTTTGCGGTTTGGACAGTTTGCAATTTAGTGAGTTCGAAAAGTTTTAATTGACATAAATAGATTATCTAATTTGTGATTTCTTCTTAATTCTGACCCAATGAGATAATCATTTATACCTAGTACTCCCATAAATAACAGTAGACTGAAAAGTTATTGGTCTAGCTACTTACAATTCATTTTTTTGCAAAATTCGACTTTATTCATCAACATAGTTTTCGTTAAGAGCGATACAAACAGTCCAACGCTTTTCTAACATTTCTATACCTTTCTTGTAGAAGGATTTGTTTTTGCCTTAAAAATAGGCCTCAGTCTCGGCGATAACTTCTTCATTGGAGCTAAAACTCTTTACTGTGAGCATTTTTTTGAGGTCTGCGAATAGATAATAGCCGCTGAGAGCCAAATCTGGAGAATGTGGTGGATGAGGAAGTAATTCGAACTTCAATTCATGCAATTTTGCCATCGTAACCATTGACTTGTGACACGGTGCATTGTCTTGATGAAAAAGCACTTTTTTCTTGTTCATTTGGGGCCGTTTCTTTACGATTTCTGCCTTCAAACGCACCAATAACTTTATATAATATTCATTATTGAAGGTTTTTCCCTTCTCAGCACAGTCGATGAAAATTATTCATTGCGCATTCCAAAATACAGAGGCCAAAACCTTCCCAGTCGACTGTTGTGTCTTTGATCGCCTCGGGCGGCTTTCACCAGCTGCTGTCCACTCAGCCGACTGCCAATTTGATTCCGGTGTGTAGTGGTGGATCCATGTTTCATCCATTGTCACATATCACATGAAAAAATCATTTTTATTGCGCTTAAACCGGTACACACAGCGCTCAGAATCATCAACACGTGGTAGTTTTTGGTCCACCGTGAGCAAACACGGCACCCATTTCGAACAGAGCTTTCTTATGCAAAATATGACCAGCACGTTTTTTTGATATCTTTAGGGTGTCAGTTATCTCACGCAATTTCACTTTACATTCATCCAAAACATTTTTGTGGATTTTTTTGATGTTTTCCGGTGTAATTACCTCATTTGGGCGTCCATTTGTGTCTGTATGACCGCGTTTAAATTCAGCATACCACTAAATGATGAGTGTTTTTCCAGGGGCAGAGTCCCCGTACAACTTATCAAGCCATTGCTTAGCTTGAACGGTATTTTCTCCCATCAAAAAACAGTGTTTAATCAACACACAAAATTCGAATTTTTCCATCGTTTTGAAAATATCAAAAGTAGCGTCACTAAAACCTCTGTAACTTGTAAACTAATCGTCGGAGTGTCATGAAATTTTGACAGATATCGTTTGAAGGTTGGTACTTCCTAAAAATCATATGGTTTTTTTTTAAAGGGCGACATCTATGTGTCAGGCCAAAATACGTGTTACTGTTACAAACTTTGACGTACGTCTTCTATAAACATTAATACTTTTTTGGTGAAATTATGTTACTCAGTTGTTATACAGTTATTGTGTGTAAACATATTTACAACTTGAATTCTTTAAACAATGCAGAGGTGATCAAGAAAATAGGATTGCTGTTATAGCTTTATTTAAGTGCAATATGGAAAAAGAGACATTTTTAAGACCTTAAAACCGCTTAAAATACGTCGTATGTTTATTTACTGAGACGGGAGACATAAAAGACAGGCAACGTTCAGGAAGGCCAAGGACAGTTCGACCGCCACAAGTTGTTAAAGCTCCAAAGGCGCGAACTGATCGAAATTCGTTCCGCAAACTTTTATCTTGTGCTACTCAGTATTATTTATCTTGTGAGATGAAATTTTCGAAAAATTCTATGGCTCGTATTATTAAAGACCTAAGACTAGGCGCTTATAAGGGACACACTGGTCATTTGCCAACGGAAGATTTAAAGCGAAAACGGTGGCAAAAATCTAAAAATTGAAGGAATACGCTAATGACAAACAGAAAAATTTGTTTACAGGCGAAAAAACTGTGGAACAATCTTTCAATAAGCAAAATGATAACACGTTGGCTGAAAAGTTTTTGGTCTGACACATAGATGTCGCCCTTTTCAAAAAATCTTTATGATTTTTAGGAAATACCAACCTTCAATTGATACGTGTCAAAATTTCATGACATTTCGACGATTAGTTTACAAGTTACAGTGGTTTTAGTGATGCTACTTTTGATTTTCCAAAACAATGGAAAAATCGAATTTCGTGTGTTTGATTATACAATGTTTTTTGATGGGCAAAAATACCGTTCAACCAAAGAAATGGCTTGATAAGTGTTACAGGGACTCTGCCCCTGGAAAATCACTCATCATGTACTGGTATGCTGAATTTGAACGTGGTCCTACAGATACAAATGATGCTGAACGCTCTGGACGCCCAAATGAGGTGGTTACACCGGAAAACATAAAAAAAATCCACAAAATTGTTTTGGATAACCGTAAAGTGAAATTGTGTGAGATAGCTGAGACCCTAAAGATATCAAAAAAACGTGTTGGTCAGCTGAGTGGGCAGCAGCCGGTGAGAGCCGCCCGAAGCGCCAAAAGACACAACAGTCGGTAAGGAAGGTTTTAGCCTCTGTATTTTGGGATGCGCATGGAATAATTTTCATCGACTATGCTGAGAAGGGAAAAAAAAAAAACCATCAATAGCGAATATTATATAACGTTACTGGTGCGTTTAAAGGCAGAAATCGTAAAGAAACGGCCCCAAATAAACAAGAAAAAAGTGCTTTTTCATCAAGACAATGCACCGTGTCACAAATCAATGGTTACGATGCCAAAATTGCATGAATTGAAGTTCGAATTGCTTTCTCATCCACAGTATTCTTCAGATTTGACCTTCAGAGACTATTATCTATTTGCAGACCTCAAAAAAATGGTTGCGGGAAAGAAGTTATCGCCGAAACTAAGGCCTATTTTGAAGGTAAAGACAAATCCTTCTACAAGAAAGGTATAGAAATGTAAGAATAGCGTTGGACTAATTGCATCTCTCCTGAAGGAGACTATGTTGATGAATAAAGTCGAATTTTGCAAAAAAAAAAATGTGTTTTAAGTAGCTAGACCAAAAACTTTTCAGCCTACGTGTTAGAACTTATGCCAGATCTTCAAAGGAAGCATCTGAACTTGATCCAAGAGTTCAAGGGAGTCATCATCCAGCATCAGTTATGGGGAGGTGGGGAGTCAGCTTTGACGGGGTTACCAGTATTCATTTTTGTGAAAAAGGTGTGAAAACTTCGGATAAAATATATCAAGACACCATTTTAGAGAACGTTGTAAAATCTCTAAAACCATACTTTTTTCATAAATAAGCATTGGACCTTCCAGCACGATTCTGCACCAGGACACAAAGCTTCAACAAAATGTGCCTTCATTTATTACTACAGAAGAGTGGCCCTTTGCAAGTCCTGATTTAAATTCTTTAGATTATTTACTAGGGTCCCTCTTGGAGGGTATGGTTTGCTCTAAAAGGCATGCCAATCTTGACTTTAAAACGAGCTGCCATAGACGAATGGCCGTTTGAGGTCTTGTCTAAAAGCAAGAGGGGGAGAGATTTTTTAATTTTCATAGAAATTAAAAGTTTAGGCAATGTTTTCATTGTAACAGTATTTATGGGAGTACTAGGTATATAGAGAACACATGAAAAAAGGATTTTTAAATTAAAGCAATGACTATTTTCAATTAAAAAATAAATCTATTGCCAAAATTTCAAAACGAAATGCCTGCAATGATGCATTAAATTTTTATTGATTACCTGAATTATCTGGTGTACTACAGTCTGTCCAGTAAGAACGTGTCCGCGTAAACTCATTTTTAGTAGATGTGATTCAAGCCATGCAACAAAAAATCGGTAGAGGTAGCCTTTGTTTACGACGCATCTTAATACAAGAATCAGTCGAACTTTCGTCGAAATCACGTAAAATCCAAAATGAGTTACTTGTTTGCGCGTCGGTTCGAGGCAGTCTTTCTTTATTCCGCGGCCGTTAAATATATTAAAAAGTCGGTAAAGTGTGTAAATCGTTTTAATGAGACGAAAAATGTTGATGACTTGCCAAAACGTGGCTCGGTAGGCAAAGTCCCTCCGCAAGTCGAAAAACGAATCGTGTTTTTGTTTTCACGGGACCCGAAATTGACGCTGCGTCAAGAAGTGGTAAAATTAAGAAAATCGGGTTTGAATGTGTCACATGAGACCATTCGGCAACATCTTCGTGCTCATGATGCCAAATTCCGAAGCACGTTGAAGAAACCTTTGCTTTCTGACACATAGATGTCGCCCTTTTGAAAAAATCCATATGATTTTTAGGAAGTACTAATCTTAAAACGATACGTGTCAAAATTTCATGACATTTCGACAATTAGTTTACAAGTTACAGTGGTTTTAGTGACGCTACTTTTGATATTTTTAAAACGACGGAAAAAATCGAAATTCGTGTGTTGATTAAACACTGTTTTTTGATGGGAAAAAAGTACTGCTCAAGCAAAGCAATGGCTTGATAAGTGTTACAGAGACTCTGCCCCTGAAAAATCACTCATCGTTTACTGGTATGCTGAATTTGAACGCGGTCGTATAGATACAAATGATGCCGAACGCCCTGGATGCCCAAATGAGGTGGTTACACCAGACATCAAAAAAATCCACAAAATTGTTTTGGATGACCGTAAAGTGAAATTGCGTGAGATAGTTGACTCCCTAAAGATATGAGAGACGTGTTGGTTATATTTTGGATGAACATCTGGGCATGAGAAAGCTCTGTTCGAAACGGCGGTGGTAATATGGGCACAAAATTATCTTCATTACCTGTTTCTCGAAGAGGGTTCTTTAATCCTATAGGTAAATTGGGCCCACGAGGAGATTTTATAACTAAATCGTTCGTAACAATAATTACAGGTATAAAATTGTAAAATGTAATAATAAATAACAAGGATTCATTTTTTGAACAACTAAATGAGGAAATACGCAAAATTGGAACATCAAGAGAGATATTACTTTTGGGTGATCTAAATGGAAGAATAGGAAGGAAAGAACACGATAAAGTGGTAGGAAAATATGGCGAAGAAGTTACTAACGACAACGGAAGAAGAATTATAGAGATATGTGAACAAAACAACCTTACAATATTAAACGGACACTACCAGCATAGGGATATTCATAAATATACGTGGAGACAAACAACAAGAGATTTAAAAAGTATTATCGACTTTATAATAATACGTCAGAGATCTAGATTAAACTTCCTAGATGTAAGAGTCCAAAGAGGGGCTTCATGTGGCAGCGACCACTACCTCGTGAAAGGAAAGATAATCTCACGAACAACACGGGAAAGCAAACTGGAAGATACAAGTACACAGCACACAACAAGTGAAACAACAATAAGATATAATACAGACAGCTTACAAAATGAAAGTATCAGAAATCTATACAAGAGTAGACTGGACCAAGATACAACGGACGGGATTTGTTAATATAGAAGAAGAATATAAGTATATAAAGGAATGCCTACACGCAGCCACACTGGAAGCATTAGGGTACCAAGAGAAAAGGGAAAAAAAAGCAAAAACCATATTGGTGGGATGAAGAAATTAAATACGAAATTGAGGAAAAAAACGGAAAAGCTATCACAAATACTTAAGTTCAAAGAGCACAAACGACAAAGTAAAATACAAAGAATCCCAAGCTAGAGTACGCAAAATGATTAGTGACAAAAAGAACAACCAATGGGAAAAGACATGCTCAAGACTCAACACTTACATAGGAGGAAGAAAAAGCACAGAAAGCTGGAGACTTCTTAAAAATATGAGAGCAGAACAGAAAAGAGAAATCTTCTCACCAATAACACCAGAAAAATGGAACCAATATTTTACAAATATGCTAACAGGAGATAGACCAGAGTTCAAAAGTACCCAACATGGAAACCCAAATATAGTTATACGAGGATCCCCAATAAGGATAACAACATCAGAAGTTAAAGAAGTATGTAAAACGCTAAAAAATGGTAGAGCTCCAGGACCAGGAAACATCTCAGGAGAGATAGTAAAATACGGAACTGAAAAGCTATTTAGCGCTTTGAGGAACTTATTCCAAAGATGCATTAACACATCAGAAGTACTCGAGGAATGGAAAATATCATACATATCAACAATTCATAAGAAAGGAGACAAAAATAATTGCGATAACTATAGGGGAATAACGGTTACAGGATCTATTAGCAGAATATACGGAAAAATACTTAAAAATAGAATAGAAACGGAATACGCGGACGTAGAAGCTGAAGAACAGGCAGGCTTTAGAGCAGGAAGATCCACAATAGACCATCTCTTCTCACTGACACAAATCCTAGAAAAGAAAACCGCATTTTATCAGAAAGTCCATGTCTTGTTTGTTGATCTAAAAAAGGCCTACGACAGCGTGCCCCTAATGAGATTGTGGGAAACACTACAACAGAGTAATGTAAGCACCGAAATAATTAAAGCCGTAAAATCCTTATACCAAGGCGCAAGAAGTAGTGTGAAAACCAAATATGGTATAACAACAGGGTTCCCGGTCACAAAGGGTCTCAAACAGGGCTGTATATCCCTAACGCTATTTAAAATCTATTTGGAGAGTGCACTGAAGAACTGGAAAAGGAAATGCAGCAGTATGGGATTACCACTGGATGACGATACTACATTGTACACGCTATCATTCGCAGATGACCAGGTAGTAGTCGCTCAGGACATCGATGATATGGAATACATGACACGAAAACTTATGGATGAATATGAAAAATGGGGCCTAGAAGTCAATATTAAAAAAGACCGAGTACATGTGCGTCGGAGGACAACAGCAGGACTTGAAACTGGCCACAGGACACACCATTAAACACTGTGCCAGTTATAAGTATTTGGGAACGAGAATATCTAGGGACGGAACACTGGAAGAAGCAATATTCGAGAGGAATATCCAAGGAAGAAAAGCGATTGCAATGCTTAATAGTATACTATGGGACAAAAACATAACCATTGAAAATAAGAAGAAAATTTACAACTCAATAGTGAAAAGTATAATAACTTACAGCTCCCAGGTGTGCCCATTAAAGGAAAGAACAGAAAAAATACTAAAAGCTACAGAAATGGATTTCTGGAGACGAGCAGCCAGAAAATCCAGAAAAGACCGCATACCAAATGACACGATAAGGCGAGCTTTAGAAATAAAGCACGATATAGTGGACGAAATCAGAACCCAACAGTTGGTATGGTACGGACATGTACAGAGAATGTCACAAGACCGACTGCCTAAAAAGATTTTAAATTGGAACCCTCATGGAAAAAGAAAGCGAGGAAGACCACGCCAAAGCTGGAGAGCAGGAATCAACAAGGAAGTACTAGAGAGAGATCTGGAGGAGGAGGGATGGAGAAACCGGGAGGAGTGGAAATTAGGTATCGGAAGACGGAAGACGTTATAAAACCGATTGATATATATATATATATATATATATATATATATATATATATATATATATATATATATATATATAATAAAATGCAATTTCCTCCCACTACAAATTCTCATAGGATAAGTAGGGCCACTTTCGCAATCATTTATATTTTTGCGCTGAGAGCCAGAAGTACTTCTTAATAAAAATAATGTCGGTATCTTTTATAACAAGTAATCGTGGAGATGTGTTGCTCGTCTTGGACAATTTTACATTTTCCAAGGGCAGAATGTTGAAAGGAGGTGAAGTATGTTGGAGGTGTAGCCGAAAAAAATTAAACTGTAAAGCCAAAGTTTAGGTTAGTTCAGGTTAGTTAAACAATTATCAAAGATTTTGTGTTTTTATTTGTAAGATATCTTTCGCTTTCAAACCTACGTTATCTGATAAATTAAAAATTATGGTAATTAAGGCATTCTGCGTTGTAATATGGTTTGGGCCCAAAATACCTATAGGATTATGGTGCCTCCTAAATCTTTGGGCCCATTTTACCTATAAAATAAATCATCTTAGTGTCTTTGTGCCCATTTTACCTCCGTCCGTTCGAAATGGGTACCGCGTTTGCTCACAGTGAACCAAAAACAACAACGTGTTGATGATTCTGAGCGTGTTATATATGGTATTGTCAGAATATAAAAAGTACACCCTCACCGCCATCTTGACTGTCATATACGTAAAATCTATTTCTTACTATTCCTCGTAGTTTCTCAAATCAGCGTAAACCACCACCAGCATAACCTAACCTAAAGCACAGTTTACACTTTATAGTGGCCTTCTTTAGCCAGCTGTTTCTGCAGACAGTACGTGTCTTTCTAACGAAACGAAATACACATACACCACAGATCTTTTTTATTAACCTCTTAGTTACGTGGCGATATTGCTCTTTTTCGGCATTTTTCATTTCCGCGTTACAATATTAAAGTCAGTCTTATTCTCAAAAAATAACTTCAGTAAAATCTAATGGTGTGAAACTTATAAGCTTTAAGTTCCTAAATGAAACATTATTATATTTTTAATCACGTGACTGTATCATCTCGATACGTTAAAACATGTAAAATCCGTCCATACATATGATGAAATTACTAAACTTAATCCTTAAAGGGTAAAAACCATTAACCATAAATAGACAATGAAATAAAATTTTATGGTTTTCTTTGGGCACTTCAGAAGCAGGTAAATCATGGACAATTGGTGGATCTTAAATAATTGTTAATAAAATTTTAATATGATTTTAATGGTGGTTATAAAACATGGCATTTACCCGAAAATAATTTGCATAATCCATATTGGCACTTACTGTCTAGTAATATAATTACAGCCGCCACTTATTTTAAGCTTTCTAATTATTGTTACTTCGTGTGCGACAGAGTAGCTTAGTCATGAAAAATATTTGCGAGTCAAGTGTATCCTAACAGGTTACGTCGTGCAAAAGTAGAAAACACTTATCGAGCAGCGCTAGAAGAAATAGCAACATTAACGAACATTCCAACATCAACGGTATGGAAAATTGTAAACAACCCTATTCTAGTGAGGAAGAAAAGAACTGATGCTGGCATTTTCTCAAGGATAGATGGAAGTGATCAACATATAATACGGCGTAAAATTTACAAGATATACGAGGAACAAAGTGTGTCCACATTAGATAATTTAATGAAAAGGCTTGAAAGAGATGAAACCGTGATTAAATGTAGTAGGACAACATTATGGTATTGTATTCAACACATGGGTTTCAAATTTAAAAAATTTAACAAAAGACAAGTTTTAATGGAGTCCAAGAGAATTCAGGAACGGCGAATGGAGTATTTAGGAAAAATAAAGTTTTACAGAGACGAGCAAAGGCCAATTATTTACTTGGATGAAACATAGTTCGACACATACGACACTCCGGAAAGGGATTGGGTTGACTCAAGTGATAACTGTAAAACAAAAACACCAAGAGGTAAAATGAATACGATTTTGCATGCTGGATCTAAAGACCGATGGATTCCGAATGCACTCTCCCTGTCTGCAAAGAACACAAAAGATTCTTCTCTCGATTACCATGAGGACACCACTACCGAATTGTTTGAAAATTGGTTCAAACACAAGCTAATTCCGAACATACCCCCAAATAGTGTAATTGTGATGGACAACGCAAGCTATCATAGTAGGCAGGTAATCAAAGCTCCCTGCTCAAATGATACAAAAGCAACAATTCAAAACTACATGTACGATAATGACATTTACTTCCACGAAGATTATACCAAACAGCAATTGATAGAAGTTTTGAAGAGGTTAAACATAAAAAATGAATATGTCTGTGACAATTATGCAAAGGATATGGGGCATACAGTTTTAAGGATTCCACCATATCATTGTTTATTTAATGCTATAGAGCATAATATTATTATTACTATACATAAATAGAATAGAATAGAAATATGCTTTATTGTCCTAAAATACAACGTATCTGTTGACAAAGCAAGCCTAACTTAAATCATTATTATATTAATAAACACAAATTCAAAGAAAGAAAAAATAAGGAAACAGAACAAGATTAGTAGTCAATGCAGTAAATACAAAATAAAAGAAATAAAAATTACACATATGTCAACCCAAATGCCAACCACTCAACTACTGCTATATGCTTATTCCAGTTTATCATTGTAGAATTCCTCAAGTACATAGTACGCCTTTTTTATAAGTAGGGCCCTAGTCTTTCGTCTAAAGACTCTCTCGCAATTCAATCCTCTCAATTTGAGAGGCAGATGATTATATATTTTTTTGCCATTATAAACAATTGCAGATTTGATCAGCTCCGTTTTCGGGGCCGGCAATGGCAGGACGAACGCTCGCCTAGTGCCGTGCCGGCTGACTGGCATTGCCTCAAGACGATGTTTTTTAAAGATGATGATAGCAGTTTCCAGGATAAATAGGGCACAAAGAGTAAGAATCCCTAACCTCGGAAACAATGGTCGACATGACTCTCGCAACCCAGCTCCCGAAATATATCTGATAGCTCTCTTTTGCAATACAAAAACAGAACTAAAAGTGAACTCGGGAGCAGCAAGCCCAGAAACAGATCCCATACCTCAAATGAGCCTCAACCAGTGAAAAATAAGAGGTTCTAGCTATATTCAGCCCCAGGCTACTTGCAATAACCCTAAGGGCATAGCAGCCTGAAGAAATTTTGCTGTAGATGTTGCCAATGTGATCCTCAAACCGCAGCGATGAGTCAATCATTAGACCGAGAAATGAATTCTTATCAGCTGAAGAGATGATCTCATTCTCAATATTAACATTCTCTATATTGCATCTAAAGCTCAGAATCCTTGTCTTGGCTTTATTGAAGGACAGTTTGTTATCATCACACCAAGCCTTCATCTCAGATAAATCTGCCTGAACATCGGCCCGAAGTCTCCCCACATCCTTATTGTGCCACAAAATTGTGGTGTCATCAGCAAAGATGGTAAATCTGCCAGCCACTGTCAAACGGGGCAGGTCATTAACATAGATCAAAAACAATAGTGGTCCAAGTACAGAGCCTTGAGGGATACCCACACTGATCCCAACCCCTTCCGAGCACTGACCCTTAAAAGTCACTGCCTGGACTCGGCCCGACAAATACGACCGAAATCAATCCCAAGCTAACCCCCTGAACCCATAAATGTCCAGCTTTGACAGCAAGATCCCATGATCAACACAATCGAAAGCTTCCGTCAAATCACAAAACACCGCCGCAGCATGTTCACCAGAATTCAATTCGAGATAAAGTCGTTCGAGCAGATTAAAAACTGCATCGTTCGTGCTCCTCGAGGCTCGGAATCCGAATTGTTGCGCACTAAGAAGGTCATGTTTATTCAAAAAATCAACCATTCTCTTCCCGACCAACCTCTCCACCACTTTCGCCAATGTCGGGAGTAAAGAAATGGGTCTAAAATTTGAAGGGATATTACAATCTCCACCTTTATGCAATGGCACAATCAGAGCCCCTCTTCAAACATGCCGGAAAAGTACCACTGGAAAACGAGCCGTTAATTGCATCTGCCAGGACCCCTACGGCTCTCTGCGGCATTGCCAGGAGGACCCTCAAAGAGACACCGTCCCAGCCAAAGGAATTCTTATTTCTCATTTCCCCTAAAACCTCACTTATTTCAATGGTGGAAGTTGGGGGACAAGAAAAAGGTATCAGACACTGAGACATGACTGAGATATTTTATGGGATCCCCTGGATTAACAATTTTTGTTGATAAGTTATGTGCAATATTACAGTAGTAATCATTAATTTGACCGGCGTCAAGAGTGCAAGAAGAAACCGGTTCGATACCAGAGCCGCCTCTATGTTTATTAATGATTTTCCAAGTTTCCCTAGATCTATTTTTTTGCATTCAATATTCTCAAATGATAATAATTTCGTTTGGCGGTTTTTATGATTTTCCTATATATGTTACGATAACTATTGAAGTATAAATGACAAGCTTCAAATTTTGGAAAAGCAGTCTGTGATGTCATATGCGGACGATACAGCCATTATAAGCACTGAAGAAACTTGGGATAAAACCCAAAATAAAATGAATGATCTTTTAAAAACAGTAAGCACATGGTTAGCATTAAATCAATTATCTTTGAATATTTCAAAAACAGTCTTCATGACTTTTGGTGTGTATCGTGATAGCATTCCGAATAATGTAACTTTTAATATAAATCATGGTAGAGTATAAAAAGGGTTGATTCTGTAAATATTTGGGCATTGTGTTTGATTGCCATATGAAATGGGATAAGCATGTTGAGAATGTAGTGAAAAGAACGAAATATCTGCTATTTATATTTGCTAAATTATCAAGAATTATGTCGACGGGGACTCTATTAACGATTTATTATGCTCTTTTCTATAGCATTTGCTCTTATGGAGTGATTGCGTGGGGTGGAGCATATGATAATGTTAGGATTCTGTTGCAGAATTTGCAAAATAGGATCTTAAAGATAATCTTGAAAAAACAAACTAATTATTCTGTCCCATTAAATATCTCACAGATGTTTACATTGGAGTCATTGTTGCTTTACTATGCAGATATGCGTAAAACTAGAAACAAAAAAAGAATAAAATTTAAGAGCAGTAAGATTACTGCTATGAAGGGGTTTAACAAACTGCCCGGAGAACTGAAAAATTTAGAATTAGAAAAAAAAGTTTAAAGGTTGGATTGGATCATCAGATATAAGTGTGGCGACAATATAATTAATGGAAGGAAGGTACGTTGTGTTTTTATTGTTTTTATTTTTTGTTTTCTGAGTTTTTCTGTATCTACTACCACTGTTGAGCAACCAATAAATGTTCATTTTTTATTTTTTTTGTTAAATTTAAGTTTGTATATTTTAGTATAGTTTAGTGTAATTGTGTATAGTTCTTAAGGATTATTTGTCTACCAGTCCTATTGTGCAGATAACTTGTGTTATCTTTATAGGTATTGCATATTTTGTATTGAATTGTAATAAGTCTGGTTCAAAATAAAAAAATAAATATTTCGCATCAATTGAAATCTGCCATTCGTCGTAATAATATTTGCCCCACTGTTAATTCCAGTGTACTGAAACTTATGGAAACCGAAGTTCTTAATATACCTCTTCAGAGTTCGGCGAACTCTGTCATACATGTTAAAAAAGTTGAAAAAAATCATATATATATTGAAAATAATATAGAACAACTAATAAATAATTAGAATGACAATGATAGCGATAGTGATATTATTTTAAGTGAATAATGTAATTAATTTTAATGAATAAAGATGATTTGTAATAAACATAAATAAAACATAGTATAAATATTGTTTAATATGTTTAGAAAAACCAAAATAATTAAATTCTAAGCAAGGTGCGGACCTGTTCATCATATTTGAATTTTACAGCTTGCACTAATAGGAATCAGGTAGTCACTTCACTATATATATGGACGGACTTTACACGGATGCTATATACTACTGGAAAAAAACGGTGGAACTGGTGAAGTGCAAAAGGACTACACTGAAGGCGACGCACATACAGGTATTTGAACGATCTACGTGGCCAAAAGTCAAAAAATCAAAACACAAAATATTGCCAGGTAACCGACTACCGGAGACAGAGGACCCTTCCGAGAACAAAAGACAACCGCTTCCAACCCCACCCGTGCAGTCTTACCTGTTTTATGTCAGTCGGAATTCGATCCTGTTACCTCGTGTACGTTATCAGTTCTCGGCGCTCTTAAAAATCGTAATTATGAAAGTGGAATTTTATGTCGATAAGTTCTAAAGTAGCGGAAAAAGTGATGGATTCTCAAAGTACAGGTATGTAACTATGTTATTTCATAAAACTTTTATCATTTACTTATTTGTGAGTCAACGTAAGGGACGGTAAATAAAGGTCTTTTCCACGAGTATTATTTTGTAAAAAAAAAAATATGTTTTTTTTACTGTCGCTTTCATACTTCCCTGTTAGATCCGGCTATAATTTTGATAATATTCTAAAGTTGGTAGTTTCAGTAAATAATAAATCAAAAAAAAAAACTGGCCCCGGATAAGTCCGGATAAGATACATTTTGGGACTTTGAAAAATTATGGTCAAAATTATGAGAAAAAATAGATTTTGATTTTATCAATTTTAACTTAACGATTCTTTGTTGTAGGTTCACTTGGTACATCGGGAATGAAGGTTCTGACCCGGAAATACTTGTTTGACCGCATAATGAAGGAAAATTTACCCTATTTGGAAGACAAACTAAATTGCTTGAAAGAACAACTTTTGTCAACTGAAGGATATACACAAGAACAAATACAAACCTTAAAAAGGAATTTTTCTCATTTTAAATCTAAAGTTAAACGTAGATGGATCAAAGCCCATAATAAGGAAGACATATTTGTTCAATACAATAGTTCATGGCTAGAAGGAACCTTTGAAATTCCAGTGGTTGACAGTCTGCAAAATCGATCTGGTCGACCAAGCCAACCTTTTGAATAATTGAGCGAGAGAAGTAAAAGAAGAAAGACGGAGGAGCTTCGCTCTACCTTTGAAGAGAAGGTGATAGTGCATGCCGCGCAAGTTGAGTTGAGAAAAATGGGAAAACCAGATGCTTCAAATGTACTCAAAGAAATCATCACTACACCAACTCGGGCAACGAAATATAAAAATGTGTATTATCGGACAAAATCATCAAAAAATAAAAGTAGCCCTTTGACTGTCAAGGAAGCAATCCAAATGGACATAGACGCAAATCTAACAAGAGAACAGTATGAAATCATAAAAAGGACGAACAAACATATTTTTCTGTGTTATAGCCTCCTACAAAAGGAAAAAAAGTGTTACCCGCCACTAGAAGCGTGCAAGATAACTAGCACTAGTGCGGAAGCTCAATTACAGCCCTTGGTGGATCTTACTGTTACACGATTGTTCGACTACCTGGAAGAGGTATTGCAAACATTAAATGAACAAAAACGGAATATCCTAACGATGATTCATAAATGGGGTTGCGACGGATCACAACAATCCCAATACAAACAAAAGTTTGACAGTGATGCGGATTCGGATAGCAATATATTTCAAAGTTGCTTGGTGCCTCTAAAATTAGTGTGTGGAAAAAATAATGAAAAAACGGTGTGGGAGAATCCGACTCCGTCTTCTCCGCGTTTTTGTAGGCCAATAAGATTTCGTTTTATCAAAGAGAGTACTGATGTCACAGAACAAGAAATTAACTACGTGAATAAATCAATTGATTCTCTCATTCCTACTGAGGTTGATTTGGTTGAGAAAAAGTTTATAGTCAAACACAAATTTATCATGACAATAGTGGATGGAAAAGTATGTAAAACCGCCACTGGAACCACAGCAACAAGCCGGTGCTATATTTGTGGTGCAACCTCAAAGGATTTTAACCGATTGGATAAAACAAAAGAAGTTAATCTCGATGCAGTACAATTCGGTCTCTCAGTATTACATGCCAGGATAAGATTATTTGAGAGTGTCCTACATCTGGCTTATAAACTTCCAGTAAAAAAATATAGAGAAAGAAAAACAGAGGCTGAAAAGGAACTGGAGAAAGAGAGGAAACTTGAAATCCAGACCCGGTTTCGCAATGAAACCGGGTTATTGGTCGATATGTCAAAGGCAAATTTTGGAAACACCAATGATGGGAACACGAGTCGAAGATTTTTTGAAGACCCGAAATTGGCAGCAGAAATAACGGGTCTTAGGTATGACCTGTTATATAGGTTAAAAGTCATTTCGGAGAGAATCTCAAGCGGACATAAAGTCGACCCAGAAAAATATGACAAGTACGCAACAGAAACTGCTCGTCTATATGTGGACCTCTACTCGTGGCATTCCATGACACCCACGATGCACAAGATACTTGTTCATGGCGCAGAGATAGTAAAAAATGCTTTGTTACCTATTGGGCAGCTGTCTGAAGAAGCCGCAGAGGCAAAGAACAAGCACTTTCGGTCTTACCGACAAGATTTTGCCAGAAAGTTTAGTACTAGAAAGCTGCAACAGGGACATTTTTAATCGTTTACTTTTAAGTTCCTATCCTTTTTTGAGCAGTATGAAGCGAATAAAGAGGATAAAGTCACATTTATCCCTACCGGAGGCTAGAAATGCTCCTGTCTGCAGAGCCGAACCCACTGTGTTCTTCTGGAAGTGAAGATGAAAATACGTTTGTGGACGACAAAATATGATTGTTTATAGTATATTTTTAACCCTCGACACAAAAGAGGGGTGTTATAAGTTTAAATTTTACATTTACGTGTATTTTGTAAATAAATGTTTTCATTTAAAATATTTTTTTTTGTAAAATTAAGTTTCGTTTTTTTATTTTTTATTATAAATTAAGTAATTTTATGTAAAGTAACTGATTAATTTAACTTGGTAATATAATTTAGCATACAATAGAACCGAAAAATAATTTTGGCCGCGTAGATCGTTCTAATACCCCTATGTGCGACGGGAGTTACGGAGCGTAAAAGTAACGACTACATGGGATGAAAAGTCCTAAAAATTTTACACGAATCTTCTGAAAGTTGACACCTACCTGAAAATATGTTTTTTTTGTTCGTGCTGCCATTTCTTAGTCGCGGAATTTTTCACCCCACGTAGTATTTCAGATTTTATAGCGTTAGTCCGAAAACTTTTGTGCCGCACTACGTACGGGCTTGAGTATTTTTTCTCATGCAACGAGTGTGTGAATGTTAAGTAAATGATGCAAAACAGGCTTTAAGTAGCCGACACTTTGACCACACTTGGTCGCACCTTTTTTCTCTGAACCGTAATAGTAGCAGTTCCGTTTATACTCGTATCAACGCAGTTAATAGCAAGACAGATACTTAATGAGTTTTGTACATTATAGGAACCGCCCGCATTAGCGTAAAATCAAACTTGTTACTTATATAGTGTGACATAGATTAGAAGCAATTTACTTGAAACCAATATCGAGACAACTCTCGAACAAGGTTGTAACTTATGTTTCTTTGTTTATGTTTTCGCGAGGGTTACAAGGAGTACAGGATGTCCCATTAGTAAGTTTAAATTTGTTTGGCTCATTGCGAGAATGTAACGGCAGAAAGAGCGTAACTGCGGTCCTTAAAAATGTTATTTCGTTATGGAGCGTTTCGTCGGAGCTCAAAGTTATCCTTTCTTTAGCAAAATGAGTAAAAGTTAATGGGGAGCATCACGTAGTGACAAACTTTCTCACTGAAGAGGGAAATGAATCAGAATTACTCATGAAAGAATGTTACAGGTGTGCCACAATGAGAGGCCATCTTTTGTTTCGGGAATGACGAAAAAATGTTAAATACAATAGTTTTAGGGAATGTTAAGGTGCACAGTTTAAAATTATTTTTGAGTATACAGGGTACTTCAAAAAAGTGTGGCCGATATATCACATGTTTTTTTTAAATGAAACATCCTATTTTCTAATTTATTTTTAAATTCTGCGTAAAATTTATAACTTTTTTATTAATATTGTGATATACCTAAACCTAATAGTTTTCCTAATATTTCAATTTTTTTTAAAAAATACTCGTTTTCAGTTTTGTAAAAAATTGCCAGTAGCGCCATTGTTTTTGAAGGTGGAATATTCATAATTGGTACGAGCGTTCTATAGAGCTGAAAAGAAATATATATGTAAAGAAATTTGAGTTAGATGCTACAGGGTGATCAAAATAAATTTATGCATTTTGACTATTTTAAATTGAAAAAAATCTCAAATTTTTTAAATGGCACACCCTGTATATTATTATTTTTTCTGATAGATTTTACAAAACCCTCCAACTTGTATTAAGTATGTCATATACCTATTTCTAATAGTTTTCGATTCATTTTGAATTTTTCAATTCTTACCCTGGTTTTTAGATAATACACTTACGCTATTGTGAAAACATAAACAAACAGTTAATAATAATTTTAATATAGTTTAACTTATCTAATGATTAATTATTATGAAGTAATAAATGTTCAAAAATATGCTCGTCTACTTAAATACACATGTTTAGTTGTTTTACTGTATTTTCCTTCACTTTCCTTAGCAAAGGGGGTTATTGTCTTGCACGCATCCCGTATCCTATTTTCCGTATCTACTGGTGTTGTAGGGGGATTCACATAAACACAATCTTTAATGTAGCCCCACAAAAAGAAGTCTAAAGGTGTTATGTCACATGATCGAGGGGGCCACTGAATGAATCCATCCCTACCGATCCATTTTTGTGGGTAACGATCGTTTAAAAATTCCCGAACTACCCGGTAGTAATGAGCAGGAGCTCCGTCTTGCTGAATCCACATTTGTTCCCTTTCAAAGTTATCAACTTTTTCAAGAAGCTGGGGTAATTTGTTTTGCAAAAAACTTAAACATCTGCCGCCCTTAAGCGGTCCGTGGAATAAATATGGACCAATATTCGAAAATTTAATATTCCACACCATACATTAAGCGACCAATGGTTTTGGTTTTGAACTTAACGGACCCAAAATGGATTAACTGTTGAATAATAATGCATGTTATGGCTGTTAACTGTTCCATTACTGCGAAAAGTAGCTTCATCAGAAAACATTATTTTGGATACAAAATTTGGATCGGCCTTTATTGCTCCATTCATGGTGGAACAAAAGTTTACTCGTCGTTCAAAATCACGGTCTTAAAGTTCTTGGTGTAGTTCCATATGAAAGGGAAGATACTTGTATTTTCTCGAGGTGTGATTAGCCGTCGATTGGAATGTGTCAGATAAGTCAGCTAGTTGACGGCTGCTGACCTGGGGATTATCTTCAACATGAAGTAAAATCTCCATTTCTATTTCCTTATTGGTAGCATTCTGGTTTACTACTTTCCGTTTCGTATACCCAACGCTACTACTACCATCAAACTGTTCCATTCAGCACTGATAAGATTTTCTAGATGGTATAGGTCTTCGCTCCGTAAAGCCTTACTGCCAAACGACAATTTTTTCCCGCCTCGCCCAGTATATAAACCATATCAATTAATTCATTTTTAGGAAAATCCATAACTCTTACCTTTATACGTCACTTACTACAACAAATTAAACTATTTTTACTTGTTTAATAGACATGTCAAAATTTGACAATGCCTACTACATTTTTGTTTTGTCTTGGCAACTATGATGTTACAGCTTAAGTGTATTAAAAACAAGGGTAAAAATTGAAAAATTCAAAATAAATCGAAAACTATTAGAAATAGGTATATGACATACTTAATACAAGTTGGAGGGTTTTGTAAAATCTATCCGAAAAAATAATAACATACAGGGTGTGCATACTCGGCAAATTTTTCTAATCTCGCGAGACAACTGAGTCAAAGTCATCAGAGTCTTTTCCTGAGCTTTCTCTTTACAACGGACCTTCTTCTTAGTGTGCCCTATTTTCGAAGGACATTGGCGATCACATTTGCCCATGTGATTCTATCTATTGCCGCTCTAAACAGTTCAGTAGATGTCATGTTTATCCACTCTCGCAAGTTTTTCAACCGGGAGTTACGGCGCCTTCCTGGTCCTCGCCTACAGATTATTTTTCTTTCAATTATAAGTTGCAGGAATTCATACTTTTTGGCTTCTCATAATAGGGCCAAAGTAAGTGCCTTTTCTTTCTTTAACAGCTGGAATCAATTCTCGTTCTTTTCCCATCTGATCAAATATTTCCACGTTTGTGGTATGCGTTGTCCAAAGAACACGCAGCATTCGGCCATAGCCCCACATCTCGAATGACTCCATTCGTCGTCGTAAAATGATTTACCTACTTCTTCACAAACGATACCGACTTTTTAATATATTTAACGGCCGTGGAATGTGTCATTTTAGGTCCCGTTGGATGGGAACAAAGAAAGATTGGCTCGAACCGACAAAGTGACTCCTTTCGGATTTTACGTGATTTCGACGAAAGTTCGGAATCGATTGATACTTTTATTAAAATGCGTCGTAGACAAAGGTTCCCTCTACCGATTTTTTGTTGAATCGCTAGAATCGCATCCACCAAAAATGAATTGTCGTGGAGACGTTCTTACTTAACAGACTGTAGAGGTTCAACTCAAATCTTGGCACACTCTTCAACATTAACCAACATCTCTAATTCTCGCATAGGGTCAGGGACGGCTTTAGGATCTTATCCATGGGGGAAAAGAATACTGAGAGCGTGTATCCCCCACGTCGCGAACAACAACAGTAATAAAAAAAACCTATAACCGAAGACGTGTTCTCAAAAGAAAAGGATTCTTTCTTACTGCAGAACATTAAAACCTGAGCCCTTTCCAAGACGGTGAAACTAAAAATCAACAAGCAGCCTCTAATAATGAAACTCTAAAAACGTAAACCCTTTCCTATACTCTAAAAGAGATTTAAAATCCTTGATTATACAAAAAAAGGGGAATTCTGGAAAAAGAACTCTTTCTTACCTTTCCGAAAAAAAATCTGAATCCAAGGAGGGCAATGTCCTGTTATAGTACGACATACAATAAATGCGCAATTAATCGTTCACAAACTTTCGACATACACTGTACGCGCCTAAGAAGAAGCGAATTACACAAAATCCCATTTACGATACCCATAGAAGACTCGTCGAGATCGTTGGTCGGCTTTCGGTCTGTTCGGCAAATAACCGAATAAAGAAAGTCAAAAGGTTAATCTTTACTTAGTCGGTTTATGGTAATAATTATGCAAATTAGAGCTTAGAGTTGGGAGAAGCCGACACATTTCATTTATCGAGAAGTTGGTACGAATCGAGCGATCGTTTCATTTTGAGGTAGTCCGTTGACTTCGTTACATATCGGATATGATAGCGTGGAAAAAGCATCAGGTTTCGTTATAGTTAGTACGTAAATATATTTGTCCTTAGTAGTATTCCGTATGGAACACTTATAAGATGACTTCGGTGTCTGTCTGTCACACCCGATTTTCTCCGAAACTATTTGTCATAGAAAGTTGAAATTTGGTAATAATTTAGAAATTGATGGTCTTATCACAGCCGTGTAGGTTTGAAAGTTAAATTTTTACTTAAGGGATTAGTTTTGGGGGGTGAAATTTTTTTTTACTAGGTAATCGAGAGTGGTGTCAAATGAAAGCTTGTGAAAACACGAGTAAAAAATATACATATAATGTAATACTTGCGCATACTTTTCTTTGTATTATTTTTAAAGAATCGCGAAAAATCGCTGTCCCCCCACCTTATCTCGAAAAGTACTGATCAAAAAATTTTGAAAAAATTCTGGAATATTCTCCACGCGGTGTAGATTGAACGAAAATTATCACGAGTGCATTACCTTTAATAATTTATCTGGTATATAATAAAAAAAAAAAAAAAATTTCAAGGTCATCAGTTTTCAGTAAAGATTGGAAACAAACATTGTTGAAAACTCATTTGGGGAGTATTTTGTAAAGTCACTGATCATTTTATACTACCGTAACAAAATTTTTTATTTTCAAAGCAATCAACGTACGGAACACTAATTGTGCAAGTTCAACTTGCACTTGACCGGTTTTTTTTATTTTTATTTTAATAAGTATGAAAAAAACAAACTGATTCGAAGCAGCAATGCTTCACAACACGCACGAGACAGAGAGGTCCGACGTTAACTTTTTTTAGAAAAAACTGCCACATATAGTGTATTTGTTTGGAGTTGTCTCTCATTGTAGAAGCAAATAAATGTTGGGGTTCGCCCAAAAAAAAAAAAGATTTCTTATGCATTTTACTGGATTTTGGTACCTGTTTTGAATTATTTTTAAAGGTTCACCCTCTTTTAGGTAGAAAACCTCTGCTATAAAATAGAGTCATAAAATGTAAATGAGGGTTCATCGGTAGCATAGCCGTCCGAGCGTAACTTGCTTTTAGTGTCTAATAAATAAAATTATCTTAAAAATAAAGTTATAGAAATATAAGACTTATTACCAACAATTTTTTAATCTATAGATCTATGTATACATATAAATTCAGAATTCACGATATATAAGTACATTAATTACAATCAAAAACAATCATCATCTTTAAAATATGAAGACTCGACTTCTTTTAAATTGATAATTAAGGGTTCTATTTCCACAGTTTCTTCGATGTATTCACATTTTATTTTCTTCTTCTATAACATGTCGAATGGCGTTTTTCCTATTCTCCTCTTTGATCCTCTCTATTCCGGCGAGTAATAATTGCCTTACGTCTTAAAGTTGGAACGTAGTGTCTTCCCCTGCAACGAAACCTTTCATTTGTGCCCAAATTAGCTCTATGGGTTTCAATTTACAACGATATGGAGGTAATCTAAGCACTGTGATATTCCATTCCTTTGCCATCTCACCGAGTGCGTATTTCTTGAACTGTGCCTCATTTTGTTTCGCAATTTTAAGAAGTCCCACTTTTAACATACCATCTTTATGTTTTGAGATTTTTGTATCTTATCCATTGAAGAATATCCGCTTTCTTTTATGAATTTGTCGGGAGTCGTCGTTCTAATAATCGAGAATGGTATGGGGCATTGTTTAATACTATAACTGGTTCTGCTGGTATACATTCAATCATTTGTTAGTAGTACTCCTCAAAAAACATGGGCCGTCATCTCCTCATGGTAATCTTTAGTTGACTTTGATTCGAATGTGCTATAATTAGCCTACTTTGTTTGGCACTCTTAATATTTTTGTCAATCCAGAATTTTTTCACTGTGTGGCCCTCATTAACCCAAGTCTCATCTAAATAAAAAATATTTCTTTCTTCGGCTCGAAATTTTCTGATTGCTCGTAGATATTCTCTTCCCCAACAAATAATTTCTGTTTTATCGATAAGAACAGATTTTCTACTGTGTTTTTCCCAACGAAAATTCAGGTTATGAAGGATTTTCCATAATTTCCATTTTTTTTAAATCTAGTAAGTCCTGGTCGTCTTTAATTCCTTGCAAAACTTTATGTAGTGGGGGTATTTTTTTCTTAATAAAAAAATGGTGTTACTTTTCTTCTTATTGCGTTTTTAAAGTCTTCATCGACCTCTAAGGGCTCCTTTCCTTTGTGATCCTGAGGTTCTTTGCAAGGACCGCGTTTTCTTTCTTTTAGAAATCTATAAAGAGTTGCTGATCCAATTTCCGTCATGCTGGCACAGGTTTCCACAACTTCACAGGCTTGACTTGTTGGCTCTTGACGCACTAGGGCATCGTGGACGTTAAGTATCATTGTTTTTTCTCGCAAGGAAAATGCAGATTTACAGACTCCGCGAAGTTTGACCGGGGCAAAACTGAAAGTTGAAGCCATCGCTATTCTGATTTGAACTAAGCATATTATAGGTTTTGGCTTTATTTTTATACTTAGACAGAATATTTTTATTGCATACTTAGGTACTTAGGCACTACCGATAAGTACTTTGGTTAATTATATTCCAATACTGTTAAAATCCCAAAAAATTTTATTGTACCTATTACACAGGGCAACAAAAAAATATTTTTGTTTTGGTGCCTGGGATTTTAGAGCTGATTTTAACTATATTTGGGACGCTAAATCTATACATGCAATCCGTTTTTCTCTATCAGCTCTACTTTTTTAGATACATCAACTTATCTACCAATGTGGTTTTTATTCAGTATATTCATTTATGAGAGTTCTAAAATTATTATATATTCATTAATGTAGGTACAATGGTTTTATTGTCAGTCTGTAATTGAGTAAATTCCAGGTAAATCTATAAATAGTGGAACCATTGCCTATCAGGTACCTGAACTGACCCTTTTAATCACCTAACTCGGGTAAGTCTCGTCAGTTTGTGCGTTCTTACTAATGAGAGTAGATCGAATTCGGCGTGTTTTTTATGTTAAGAAAAGAGTGTTTTTGTATTATTGAACAGAATTAAAATGAGTTCAGGTTCCAGTTCAAGAAGAAGTTGTGTAAATCAACCTGATGTGTTTTGCTATATATGCGGAGAATACATGTTTCAACAAAACAGACAAACTATTACTGACTTTGTAAAGCGAGCGTATCTTGGATACTTTGGAGTTAAGCTTGGTGATCAGGACAAAACGTGGGCCCGCATCTCGTATGTAAAAACTTGTACAGAGCATTTACGGCAATGGACTACCGGGAAAAGAAAATGTCTAAAATTCGGCGTACCAATGGTTTGGAGAGAACCAAAAAACCACTTCAATGATTGTTATTTCTGTTTAGTAAATACTAATAGAATCAATCGAAATAACCGCAGTAAGTGGACTTATCCCAATTTAGACTCGGCAATACGCCCTATCCCGCACTCAGATGAAATACCGATTCCAACATTTCATCAGCTACCACATATCTCTGATGACGAATATTTTCCCTCTGATCGCTCTTCTGATGCTAATAAAAGTTCTGATGCTAATGAAACTAACAGTGACTATGAGGGGACGTCATCAGTTCCTCAACGCTTCAATCAAAATGAATTAAATGATCTCACCAGGGATCTCAATTTATCGAAAAAAAAGCTTCTGAAGTATTGGCTTCTAGGTTGAACGACAAAAATTTACTGGAACAAGGAACCAAAATTACCTTTTACCGTACAAGAGAAAAAGATCTGCTACCATTCTTTTCTCAAGAAGACAATCTTGTATTTTGTCACGAAATTAGGGGACTCATGAAAGAAATGGGACTTTCTGAATATATTCCAGATGATTGGCGCCTATTTATTGACAGTTCAAAGCGAAGTTTAAAATGTGTCCTTCTACATAATGGGAATAAATATGGTTCAATACCACTAGCTCACTCAACGAAACTGAAAAGAAGAATATAATACCATAGCTTTGGTCTTGCAGAAGATAAAGTATTACGAACATCAATGGATGATTTGTGTAAACTTAAAAATGGTAAACTTTCTTCTTGGGCAGCAAAGTGGTTACACGAAATATCCGTGTTTCTTGTGCCTCTGGGATAGTAGGGACAAAACACACCACTGGGTTAGAAAAGATTGGCTTCAGAGAGAAAACATGGACGTTGGGGAAAAGAATGTCATTAACGACGCTTTGGTTGAAAGAGAAAAAATCATACTTCCTCCGTTACATATAAAGTTGGGCTTAATGAAGCAATTTGTAAAGGCTCTTGATAAGAATGGGTCTTGTTTTGCATATATAGGGGTAAAAATGCATCAATTGAGCACAGAAAAACTCAAAGCAGGGATATTTGACGGCCCACAAATAAGACAATTAATTAAGGATCCTGCCTTCATAAATTCAATGAATCAAGTTGAACGAGAAGCTTGGACATCATTTGTTGCAGCTGTAGAAAATTTTCTAGGCAAACATAAAGCTCAAAACTATGTTGAAATGGTTAACAAGATGCTTAATAGTTTCAAATTCTTAGGGTGCACTATGAGTATTAAAATACACTATATACACAGCCACTTAGACCGTTTTCCAGAAAATTTAGGAGACATGAGTGAGGAACAAGGTGAAAGATTTCACCAAGATATTAAAGTTATGGAGGACCGCTACCAAGGAAGATGGGACATGCACATGATGGCAGATTACTGCTGGAGTTTAAAAAGGGACTGTTTAAAAAAACATTCAAGAATGTCGCGGAAAAGAAGCTTTCCAAGTGTTGAGTGACTATTTCATTTCTTCGATGTTTTTTTTTTGTTTGTAAGTACGACATAATATTGTATTTTGTATAACTAAAATAAAAATTTCGTATCTACTTTTGTTTACTACACTTACGGATTTGAGTTACAATAATGTAACTTATATTTCTCTAAAATTGTATATCTTAAAAATTTGAGCTCCTAGGTACAAATGAATACGTTATTTGAATTCAGGACATCAAATTGATATAGAATCAGCTCAAAAAACCTCGACACCAAAACAGCTGTTCCCCTGTGATCATTCAGCTTTATAACATTGTAGATTTCTAGTTCTTAAGAATTGTTAATTGTACTCATTTAGGCCTTTATCACACAAATAAGATTTTTAGTTTCATCATTTACTCATTAAAATAAACTTTGAAATACGCTGATTCATATAGCTTATTGTAAAGTTTAGAAGGCATGTAATAAAATATTTTTTAGAAAAAGGTCGCACTGTTGTATAGAGATAAAAAAATAAAGGAGATTCATCATATTACCGCTAAATACGGGGTTTCACATAAAGCAACTAGACGCGTGGTTGCCTAAGCGCTAATTTATCGCGTCTTAACAATATTGCCAAATCATAAAAAATTACCTAAAGCTGGCTGCGTTGGCAGATAATGTTAATTAAACGTAAAATAACGAGCTTAATATAATATTGTCGGGGTCTACCAGCTGCGCACCCGGTTTTTTTTTTTCCGGATTCCTAAAAAGTACTACCCGTTACATCTCTAGAATGTATGTCTATGTTTTCATATATCTACAAAACTACCAAACCAATTTTAAGGGAACATTACACTTTCTCCGTCGCACTGTTGTATAGAGATAGAAAATAAAGGTGATTAACACTAAAAATGCAAATAATTGGTAGAAAAATTTCGAACGCTAATAGTTTATGAGATTTTTAATGTTTGTAACCGATGTCGTGTGCTATCAACTCCAAGCAAGCGGACTTTAGGTTTTTGTAGCGATAAATTCTACTTGGTTACTGTCACCTCAAGATAAAGTTTCTTCCAGGTCTTTGTTAAGTTCAACGACTCCGACAAAGTGAATGAAGAATTATGCGTACTGTCATCTGCGAAGCTGTAGATTGGATTCCAGATCTAGCTGATCGTTAATGTAACTCAGAAAGAAAGGAGACAATATGGAGCATTAGAGCACATTGGCGCTGATAATAAAGAAATTAGAAAAAATCCATCGACTGTCACTGGTAAGGAACGCTTCTTGGGGAAACACGAGATCCGTAAACAAATATATCAAGTGCAACCGGAATTCTCCAAAGTGTTCAATTGCGTTGTTCCAGACATGTATTACATAAGTTGTAAGATCTCTTGTTACTCTTTAGGCCGCTTCCTGATTTGTCGGTGCAGTATCGTTTTTCTCGGTTCCGCAACGAAAACATGCCGAACGCCTATATTTCAATGAAATCCACCTGACTTGCTACGCGCCCGCGCAAGCCAGGTACACGGAGAAAAACGATACCGCACCGACAAATCAGAGAACGTCCTAACAGTGCGACTGATCGGTAATTGTTTGACAAGATCTTCTAGTCTTTTTTGGGTATCGGCTGAACTACAACACATTTCCAAGCGGAAGAAAATATCCTCTTTTTGCAGGATAGGTTGAAAAATCTACAGAAAACTGGTGTTACTTCGCGCATGCATTTTTGAGTACTATGACAGATACTCCATCAGAGCAAAAAACTTTTTTTGGGGACGAGCTTCATTATAATACATTTCACAATACGCTGTCTGAAGACAATAGCTTATTTGAGCGACGATCTTTTACATAAATTTATAACACTGTGTGTAATTTTTTAAGTTATGGAAAAATAACCATATACGGACACCACTACGTGATAGTAAACTAAAAAAAAAGACCCGTGTCTCCCAGTTTTTCCGAAAGTCATGCACTTTTATTTTTATGGGCCCCCAAAGATTTGAGGCCTGGGTGTAATTTTTGCAAAAAACTCATCATATTCTGAGGCTCATATCTTGCAAACCGTTCGGAATTTTAATTTACTTTCTGTGGCAAAGTTGTAGCCCTTGTCATAAGGAACAAAAATTGTGAACATTTAAAGTAAAAAAAACTTCATCTTCAAGATCAAAATAGCTAAAAACTGTAAAAAATTCGATTTTTTTTACCTTTTTTTCCCTGTTTAGGCCCATAGCTAGTAAACCGTTCAAATTTCAAGGAAACAATCAACTACAAAAATGTAGCTAAGATCTTAGTAAACAACTTTCTAGAATATATGACCTTCCTAGGAATGATTCTTAACACTGTTTAGGTAGCCGCAAAAGTTAAAATTTTCCGAAAAATCTACTTTTTTAAAGTTTTTTGCGATTTTGATCTGGAAGATGAAATTTTTGAATTTTATATGTTCACAATTTTTGTTCTCAGAAAGTAAATCAAAATTCCGAACGGTTTGCAAGATATGAGCCTGAGAAAATGATCAAAGTTTTTTGCAAAAATGACACCGAGGCCCCAAATCTTTGGGGCCTCATAAAAAAAAAATGCATTACTTGGGCAAAACTGGGAGACACGGGTCTTTTTTTACCCGAGGCTCCCAGTTTTGGCCCAATTCATGTACTTTTTTTTATGAGGCCCCAAGGATTTGGGGCCTCGGTGTCATTTTTGCAAAAACTGATCGTATTCTCAGGCTCATATCTTGCAAACCGTTTGGAATTTTGATTTACTTTCTGAGGCAAAGTTGTAGCTCTTGTCATAAAGAACAAAAATTGTGAACATATAAAATCCAAAAAAAATTTCATCTTCCAGATCAAAATCGCAAAAAAAACTTTAAAAAAGTAGATTTTTCGGGAAAATTTTTACTTTTGCGGCTACCTAAACAGTGTTAAGAATCATTCCTAGGAAGTTCATATATTCTAGAAAGTTGTTTACTAAGATCTTAGCTACATTTTTGTAGTTGATTGTTTCCTTGAATTTTGAACGGTTTGCTAGCTATGGGCCTAAACAGGGAAAAAAAGGTAAAAAAAATCGAATTTTTTACAGTTTTTTGCTATTTTGATCTTGAAGATGAAGTTTTTTTTACTTTAAATGTTCACAATTTTTGTTCCTTATGACAAGGGCTACAACTTTGCCACAGAAAGTAAATTAAAATTCCGAACGGTTTGCAAGATATGAGCCTCAGAATATGATGAGTTTTTTGCAAAAATTACACCCAGGCCTCAAATCTTTGGGGGCCCATAAAAAAAAAAAGTACATGACTTTCGGAAAAACTGGGAGACACGGGTCTTTTTTTTTGGTCTATTATCACGTGGTGGTGTCCGTATATGGTTATTTTTTTTCGTGTTGCACTGTGTACTAAATTGATGTAGGTTACTTCAATAATCAAACGGTTCTTCACTCGGGCGATCCCAACACTACTAAAGTTCATATATGCACGGCGATAAATAATAAATTAGTCTCTAAAATAATAATGTTTGTTGTTAAAGTCACTTAACCCGTAAAATTACGGAACCGCGGATTTTTTCTCTTAATCTTATGAAAAATAATGATTAAATGATTGGTGATTCAGGTCAATCGGTTTGTTTCGATGAAGAAATATACGGTTTGTTTGGATGGAGAAATATACGAGATGCGACAATAAAGTAATGAGACTGATGTGATAAAAAAAAAAATATGTTTTTAGTCAGCTGTAAGGTGAGGAGCAACTTGAGGGATTTTATGAAGAAATAAATACTGCCCTTAAATCCAGTTCAGCACATTACACACTAATAACACTAGTCAACAAAATTTCAACTTTTTTTTGTTACGCGGATTCTACTGTCATATTTTAATCTAGTATAAGATGGAAACAATAAAATAGAAGTAGAATTTGTATAAAACTTACTTACTTATGCCTTTCTACCCCTTTTTCAGGAGTATAGGGCTCGTAGAGTTGAGTTATTATATTTTATTTCTCCATATTTCCTTCTATATCTTTCTATCCTGTTTAAATTGCCGATTGCCTCTTAAGTAAAGAACGCCCGCAAATCCGATGGTCTGACGACATCAAAAAACCAGCGGAATACAACTGGATAAACAAGGCTCAAAGCCGAAGAAGATGGACGTAGTTAGGGGAGGCTTATATCCGAAAAATGGACTGCCTTGCTGATGATGATGATGAGTGTGATCTCCTTCAAAGTAGTTCCCTTCTGCTTGCACATACATATCCCAACGTGCCTGCCACCGCTGATAACTTTTCTGGAACTCTTCTTCTGGAATGTTGTCTAAGATTATTTGTCACAGCATCCTGGACATCTTTTGTTGTTTGAAAAAGGTGTCCCTGGACTGCCAATTTGACTTTTGGGAATAAACAAAAGCCACACGAGGCGAGATCCGGTAAAAAAGGTGGCTATGGTAGTACTGAAATGAGTTTTGAGGTTAAAAATTGCTGTACAAACAATGTAGAATGACATGGCGCATTATCGTGATGAAGAATCAACAATGTTTGAATGGACACAGAGAACTCGTTTTCGAAGTCTTTCTAGAATATCTTGGTAGAAATATTGATCAACTGTTTGTCCAAGAGGCACCCACTTTTTATGATCAATGCCTTTGGAATCGAAAAAGCACACAAGCATGCATTACACTTTTGATTTCGACATGCGAGCTTTATTTGGTCTGTGTGATTCCTTCGAACACCATTGCGAACTTTGGCGTTTTGTCTCCGGATCATACTGGAAGAACCAACTCTCATCACCAGTGATAACACGATTCAATAACACAACAAGAAAGGGCGTATCGTTGCGCAATTGTTCGCGATTCCACTTCCGTGACGAGAGACAAAAGCACGCGTTCACTTAATAAACCACTACTCAAGACTGACAGGTTGCACGGATGTGCCGCTTGAACCATTAGTGGCGCGAGGATCAAGGTCAAAGATGAGGTGTCTATGAGGGCTGCAAGGTTGCCACGTTTCGCTCAAAAAAAACTATCCATTCATTGCTTTATTGTCGCACCTCGTATATGTTGACTTGACCGACTGTAAACGAATTGCGTGTCGTGCAACTATTGTTTTTCAAAAAAGAAAATGATTTAAGAAACGAGAGCAAAGTAGAATCCACACCTTCAATTTGGATGGTTTACTTTTGGTTACAATTTTTCTTTGTCTCTGAATCTAGTACTGATACTATACTGGTTGCATCTTTATTTTTTTTTTTTATGGGTCTAGCACACGTGCTACAGGGAAGTCCCTAAAGCGCTACAGGAGCGACACGTGTGCGGAGAAAGCGATTCACGTTGTTCTTGAATCGCTGTAGATTGTACTCGATGGGAAACACAGTCCTGGGCAAACTATTCCAAAGGTATGATGTTCTCCATATAAAAGACTGCTTGAAAAGCGTTGTACGAGGAGCAACAAGCTGAACCTCATACGGATGTGAAGTATTAGCGCGAGGTGTACTTCTAACATGCACCGCTCTCGGAGGAATTAAGCGGGCCACATCCTTCGAACACTTTCCGTGAAAGTACTTGTAGAATAGGCTCAAGTCGCCAACCGTTCTTCGATGTTCTAGCGAATCAAGGCCGTCGGTCAGTTCCGGGCGTCCAATCAGACGAACAGCTCTTCTCTGGATAGAATCCAACAAATGCAGTGTATGTCTGGGAGCGGAGCTCCAAACATGGGAGCAGTATTCCATAGTTGGACGAATTTGAGCTTTGTAAAGAATTAACAGTTGTTGTGGAGTGTAAAGCTTTCTGGTTCGAAACAATATTCCCAACTTTTGAGAAGCTCTCCTTGCTATGCCTGCAACATGTTCATGCCAGGACATATTTGCTCCCAAAATTAACAAATTGAGTGACGATGTTAGAGGGATCGAGTACCCCGACATAACTATGTCGGGTTCTGCAACGTTAACTTTTTTAGAAAAAACTGCCGCCTGGGTTTTTGTAGCGTTAAATTCCACTTGGTTACTGTCACCCCAAGATAGAATTTCTTCCAGGTCTTTGTTAAGTTGAATGACTTCCTGGTATCTGCGGATATTCGTCTGAGTAGTCGATGTCCGAGCGTTCAAACTGAATGAAGAGATAAGTGTACTGTCATCTGCAAAGCTGTAGATTGGATTCTCGGTCTTTTCCAGCAGATCGTTAATATAAATGAGGAAGAGAGTAGGAGACAGTATGGAACCTTGGGGCACACCGGCGTTGATAGTGAAGGTGTTAGAAAGAAATCCGTCGACTGCCACTCGTAAAGAACGCTCTCTGAGGAAACATGAGAGCCACAAACAGAACTTTTCAGACATACCATAAGAACGTAGCTTAGCCAACAGCCCATCGTGCCAAACACGGTCAAATGCCTTGGATATGTCAAGAGCAACCGCTCGAGATTCTCCATAGTGTTCAATTGCGTTGTTCCAAACATGTGTTACATAAGTCAGAAGATCTCCTGTTGATCTATTTTTACGAAAGCCATATTGATGATCACTAATAATGTTGAATCCTTCAAGATATTTTAGGAGATGCTGATTAATAGCGTTTTCCATGACTTTCGATTATTATTGAGAGTAGTGCGATTGGTCGGTAGTTATTTGGCAAGGTCTTCTTGCCTTTTTTAGATATCGGCTGAACTGTGGCACATTTCCAGCAGGAAGGAAATATTCCCTTTCTGTAGGATAGGTTGAAAAGTCTGCAGAAAACTGGTGTTAGTTCCCTCGCACAATTCTTGAGAACTATGGCAGGTATTCCGTCAGCGCCAGAAGCCTTTTTGGTGTCTAGCTTCATCAAAATACGTTTTATGATACGCTGTCTGAAGACAATATCGGGCATCCTTGACTGCACTATGGGAATAGTAGATAGTGTTTTTCCTTTGAAATCGACAGTGGAATGCGAAGCAAAGAGTTCAGCCAACAAGTTCGCTTTCTCAACAGGTGTCGTTGCAATAGAATTATCTGGCCGTGTGAGTGGTGGATTTGGTGAAATTTTGACTAACTGCCTTAGCGACTGACCAAAAGGACCTGGAATTGCCGGGACAAGCGAGAAGTTTGTTTCTTATTCGTTGATTGTGTACCTCCTTGGTTGCGTCGATAATTTCTTTGCATCTGTTCCTGGCACGAACAAAGATGTTACGATTTATGGTAACTTCACGCCACTGTCGGTATGCAAGATGTTTAGAAGCAACAGCTTCTTTGCATTTTAGGTCAAACCAAGGCTTGCCGTTGGAAGGGCATTTCTTCGAAAAAGGGATGTAAGCCTCCATACCGGCCAAAATAACATCGGAAACCTCCCTGGCGCAGTCAGATGAGTCGGCGGATTGAAAACAAACGTCCAACCAAGGGAAAGTTCGAAAGTATTCCATGAGATCTTCCCATTTAGCAGATTTGTAGTGCCAAATCTTGCGCGGTTTGGGCGCCTCTTTGTCACTAATTGGTAGAATACTCGATGTCGAAAGTAGTTCATGGTCGGAAGAAACCTAACGGCGGATTTACGCTGACCGTGTAAATCTCCGGATTGGTGGTTAAAAAACAGATCAAGAAGACTGGCGAACTCTCCGTCTCGAGCAGGGATCCGTGTTGGTTCATCAATAAGCTGAGTCAAGCCACAACTGATTGGAAATGATTCGGCTTCACGACCTTGTTCGTCGGTAGTATTTGAATATTTAAGCCAGTTGATGTTGTGGACATTAAAGTCGCCCAGGATGGCAATTTCGGCATTTGGATAGTTAATTTGTAAATGATCGATGGTGTCTGCAAGAGAAGCGAAAAGTGTTCTAAAGTTAGTATCACTTGGTGGTCGATAGAGGATACAGACGAACCTTGTGGTTGGCTGAGTCGTTATTTTTAACCACATAACATCAAAGTTTGGGGGCTCCAGAGCCTCTTCTCGTTGGCAAGAGAGGTCGCTTCTGACATAAATCGGGAATAGAAATCGTACCCAGGATAAAGATAGTCTACTGTGCTGGTCGATGAACTGACCTTAGTTTCACAGAGAGCGAGTACATGAGGTTTATTTGATTGCAGGTGTTGGTGCACTGAATTTATGTTCGAATTTAAACCTCGTATGTTGCAAAAATCAATTTTGAAATTCTGTTCTCTGCATGTCGACGCCCCTGAACCAGCCCCCACCCGGAGATCCGAACGGGGGGCTATTTTACCTCCGGAATTTTTTGTATCCAGGTGCCTCATCATGCTATTGGGTCCCACAGTCCGGGACATCGGCACAGCCACGAAACGTTAAGCAACTTCACGCAGCCTAAGCCGGTGCGATGGTATCACACCGGGCGATGCTGGTGGGATCTGGGCATCTACCATCTAGATGATTGATTATTGATGAATTCGATATACCTTGAATATCCCTGATAATTTTGTAACGTTTACTTTTCAACAGAGTCAAAGGCCTGATTACAGTCAATAAACCTAAGTACAAGCCGTTGGTATATTCTAAGGTATTTTCGATGATGGTTCGCGTTGATTGCATGCAACCCACAGCATTACGCTGTTTTCTGAAACTTGCTTCTTCATTGCTTTAAATCTGCATTCCTGTTTATCATTTTTGCAACCGTTTCATAGATGTCGCAACGTAATTCAATGTAGGCGGTTTTACTGACTGAAAAAAATACTTCTTCCAATTAATTTTGTAATAAAGTTCACAGTTTTTTGTTTGTAATTCATTGTACATTAAGGCAATGGAAAACGAAAAAATAATTATGATTGTATATGAAGTTAAAACTTTAACGTTTTGTTGTCTAGAGTTAATTCATTAAAAGTTTTAATTAATTTACAAACTTGTCCTGTAAATAAGTAAAGTTTTAGATATATAGTTATTATTTTTGTTTTATTTAATCCACTGAACTAGAAACAAAATTCCTTTTTTAATCAACTTCAAAACAAGGCGGTTCTCAATTTCATGCGTACGAATATGATATATATGTAAGTTTGTCCTCAAATATCTACGAAATTACTGAGTCGATTTTAATGAAATTCAATTACATATTTTTCAAGTCACAGTAAAAGAATCATTCAAATCTTTATAACAGTAAGTAACATGTAGGCCGAAAAGTTTTTCGACTGACACATGGATGTCGCCCATTTCAAAAAATCCATACGATTTTTAGGAAGTACCAACCTTCAAACGATACCTGTCAAAATTTCATGACATTTCGACGACTAGTTTACAAGTTACAGTGGTTTTAGTGACGCAACTTTTGATATTTTCAAAACAACGAAAAAATTGATGGGAAAAAATCCCGTTCAAACAAAGCAATTGCTTGATAAGTGTTACGGGGCTCTGTCCCTGGAAAATCACTCATCATTTACTGGTATGCTGAATTTGAACGCGACCGTACAGATACAAATAATGCTGAAGGCTATGGACGCCCAAATGAGGTGGTTAAACCGGAAAACATAAAAAAATCCACAAAATTGTTTTGGATGACCGTAAAGTGAAATTGCGTGAGATAGTTGACACCCTAAAGCTGTCAAAAGAACGTGTTGGTCATATTTTGCATGAACATTTGCATGACAAAGCTCTGTTCGAAATGGGTACCGCGTTTACTCACAGTGGACCAAAAACAAGAACGTGTTGATGATTCTGAACGCTGTTTGGTCCTGTTTAAGCGCAATAAAAAGGACGTTTTCATGCGATATGTGACAATGGATGAAACATGAATCTACCACTACACACCGGAATCAAATCGGCAGTCAGCTGAGCGGACAGCAGTCGGTAAAAGCCGCCCGAAGCATCCAAAGACACAACAGTCGGCTGGGAAGGTTTTGGCCTCTGTATTTTGGGATGCGCATGGAATAAGTTTCAACGACTATGCTGAGAAGGGAATCATCAATAACAAATATTATTGGTGCGTTTGAAGGCAGAAATCGCAAAGAAACGGCCCCAAATAAACAAGAAAAAAGTACTCTTTCATCAAGACAATGTGTGTCACAAGTCGATGGTTACGATGGCAAAATTGCATGAATTGAAGTCCGAATTGCTTCTTTACCCACCGTATTCTTCAGATTTCGCCCCGAGCGACTATTTATCTATTCGCAAACCTAAAAAAATGTTCGCGGGAAAGAGATTTGGCTCCAGTGAAGAAGTTATCGTCGAAACTGATGCCTATTTTGAAGGCAAAGACAAATCCTTCTACAAGAAAGTTATAGAAATGTTAGAAAAGCGTTCGACTGATTGTATGGCTCTTGAAGGAGACTATGTTGATGAACAAAGTCGAATTTTGCAAAAAAGATGTGTTTTAAGCACCTAGACCAAAAACTTTTCAGCCTACGTGTTAAGTAACTGACTTCTGAAACTATAGTATCAGTTGCTAACAAAAGAGTACAGAATAAATCGTTTGGCCAGGCTGTAGCAGCTCATCATGCACGATTTCCTTCCAACCCCATTAAACTCATGGCATTACCTTTTGTGGAGCTTCATCCTTTTTCGCACATTTTTTGTCGTACATGATCCACTTTTTATCGCCCATGATCAACTGCTTTAGAAATGGCTTCGAGTGTCCATATCTAGTTGAAATTTTGAAACTGTTCTTACAAAAACGCACAAAAACATCACAAGCTTCCCAACATTACAAAAAAAAAAACACAGTAAAAATCACAAGTGGGAGCAAAACATTGTACACCGAGACCGCTCAACTAATAAAAACCATTAAAAATAAAAATTTTAAATTACCCAACAACCTGCATTCACAAAGACCGCCATAAACATTAACTTTTTATCGTTTTTCTTCTAAATAGTCACAATAACACTAAAACCATTCGAACAATTTTCTGTCTTTGATTATAAAAATTATTACTACTTCAGTTTTGATTACAGACTTTTGTTCGTTTTACTGACATATTGGTCCGCTTAGTCACCCAGATCGTGTCAGATCACCACTCCGTCTTTATCTCCAACACGTATAACCTCATAAGCCTTCTCCTTGTTATCGGACTAGGATGAGTCAGATGACTAAATGTCATAGGTGAAAACGAACGGAGCTTATTAAAAAATTTATAGCTTCGGTCGATAGGGTATAAATCAGTGTGTTTGGGAGGATAATGAATTTTTAAGTGGTTTTGCGGGGAATATTTCCAAGTAGAGGTCGTAAAAATTTGGAACAACTATTTTGGATATTTGTATTGAATTATGTGACGGGTAATTTACATACAGGGAGGTAAAAAAAATCTTAGATTCATCGACGAGGCAGGAGTCTTCCAAAGAAGGCGAAAAGACAGCCGTCTTCTGTTGAGTTGATGACGATCGTTCTATGAGATTGCGAAGGAAAGTTGTTTCCAGAATATTTGGAAAAAAATCATTGCAGATGATTAGAGAAGCACGATCTAAAATTTGAAGCAGGACGTTGGAGAAAAAGGGCCAGTTTTTTGTTAAACATTATACTTTCAGAAATAAATGAGGGGAAATAGCATTTGACCCATATTTCTGATACTGTCTCCTAATTATCTAACTGAAATCTTGGGCAATAATACTACATGGGGTGAAAAGTCCGAAGACTTTCCGAGAGGTGGCAGCACAAATAAAAAAACCCATAAGATTTTCAGTTAGTGTCAACTCTCAGAAGATTCGTGTAAAATTTTCACAACATTTACACTGTTTGATTTTTACAAAACGATGGAACAAGAAGAATTTCCTGTGTTGATTAAACATTGCTTTTTAATTGGAAAAACATACAGCCAGAATCCAAGAATGACTTGAAAGGTGTTATGGCCCACCTGCTCAGTCGAAAGCAACTATATGTCGATGGTCTAGTGAACTTAAATGCGGTCGAACAAACACCGATAACTACAAAGTGAAAGTGAGAGAGATAGCATCGTGAATTAAAAAAAAAAGATTTTTTTACATATTTCGATGCTTCTATATGTATAGAATAAGAGGGCGAAGTATCAAAGTCGGTGTATGCACAGCTGCTCGGGGAGCCATAAACTCGTTTTTGGAAGCGTAACGCGTACCGGAGCAGGTCCTAAAATTCCAATGTCGTGACGTCATCACGTAAGGAAAAGTTAAGTTAATACTTCAGTGAACTGAAAATAGATAGGTACGTGGCAAGGGATTATTATTTATGTGTTTCACGTTACTCATTCTTCAAACGCGTTTTTCTCAAAACTGCATTTATTAAATTTGCTGCAGCTGTAACTCGAAAACAATTTATTGTATCGGCTTAATTTTTCTTTCCATGTTAAGTCGTACTATGAACCATGGATTTTTTGACTGGACCAAAAATGTCAATTTGGCATGCAAAAAAACGGACTGTTTTTTGGCGAAAATTTATTATACTTTTTTTTCTACACGCCGCCATTCTTATAATTTTCAATATTTTTAAAATCCATGGTTGGTGGTACGGAAAATTATATCTATTTTAATGATCATTTTGTTTTTTTTTTGGTTCCAGGCAATGTGGAGGCGGCAATCACGACAGCAGTGGAGCTACTTTTTTTTCACCTGTCCCGTTACTGGGGCATATGTCCCGTAAATTTTAGTATTTTGGTCGGAAAAAAATTGTGTGTGTTTGTAAATAAATAATAAATATGTACCCAATATTTTAAAACATTTGATGCAGTAGTTTTCTTCAAAAAAATTCTAGAAAAATATCCTTATTTTTAGGTAGTTACACTGATATCCTTATTTTTAAGTAGTAGGACACCATGTCGCCGAAATTGTTTACGTTGGCCCTAGAAGATCTTTTCAAACAACTTCCATGGACAAGTAAGGGTAAAAATATAGGAGAAGAGCAACTCATTCTTTTGCCATTCGTGGATAATATTGTGCTGACATCTAACAACAAAGAAGAATTGGAAGAAATGGTGAACGAATTTAGCAACAAGTCCAGAGTGATTAGTCTGAAGATACACATCGCCAAAACCATGTTCATGACAAATGACGACTGTGATAAAGAAGCAGTACTGAATATTAAAAACGCAAAAATCACAAGAACGGATTCATAAGTATATCTTGGACAAAAAAAAGTAATATCCAAAGAAATCTGGAAAGCGGATTTATCAAGGGGAATATCATTGCCTTGGTCGGCGTTTGGCAGACTGCGGAACATCTTCCTTTCTGATGTCACAAATAGACTAAAAGCGAACACATTTACCACATTTATTTATTTATTTATCAACGGTAACACCATTTTTACAAAAACATCGACAATATGCAAAAGAAAAAACAATGTGATTGAACAATATGATTAAAGCTAAATCTAAAACTAATAGGTCAGAACGCAAGGTATTAAAATTTAATTTAATTTAATTAGTTATAAAAATAAACAGTACTTGACATATAATAGTAAAAGAAAACTACCCGAAAATGAAAGAAACTCTATAGCGAGGTCAGTTGCTCGACCATATATTTGAATCGGTGAACTGGGCCATCAATTGTCAAATTATATTTATCAAAATTATGCTGCATTCTAAAGATTGGACTATGCAAGCCATAGTTTCTCGTGATATTAACTGAGTAAAATAACAACCTTGCACGGGTACGATGTACGGCAAGAAAAGATCATTTACTAAATAAGTACTCACAGTCAATATAGCTATTTGGCAGCCTAAATAAGAAATGTAGATCAGCTTGTATTCGTTTATCCTGAAGACTGCACATATTTAACAATCTTTGTACCAGGTCATAGTTGGTATGTCCCCCAATTAAAGGAATTTTCAGTTTAAAAGAACAGATACGTAAGAATTTTTTTGGACCCTCTCCAACTGATTAATATGGACATTATAAAAAGAAGAACACACCGGGCTTGCATACTCCAAAATCGGTCGAACGCACGAGCAATACAATAATTTAAGCACATTACAAGAAAAATCGGTATTAAATCTATCAATATAACCCAAACATCTACTGACTCGCTGCACCACACTTCTTTGATGGCCGATAAAGGATAAAGAACATCCAAACATCACACCAAGATCCCTAATCTCATGTACCCCTTTTAAAAAGGTTGTATTTAAATTATAATCAAACTGCATGGGACTTTTTAACCTGGAAAATGATATACAAGAGCATTTATCAGTATTCAGACTTAAGCCGTTTAAAGTTGCCCATTGAAAATATATATCAATATCTGCTTGCAAAATAAAACTGTCCACAGGACTAGAAATAATTTTGAATAATTTCAGATCATCGGCAAACATGAGAAAGGAAGTCTTGGTCAGGAAATCCCTCAAGTCATTTACAAATAAGAGAAACAAAAGGGGACCGCAGTGAGAGCTCTGGGGAACACCCAAGGGCACTATAATTAGATTAGAGATATAATTATTTATTCTTACACTTTGCTGACGGCCCATTAAGAAACTTTCCAGCCAACGAAGAATGTGAATGCCAAACCCAAGCAACCCAAGTATGCTCAACAATAACCGATTTGATCAATATGTGTTGCCCCTATTGACATACGGAACGGAAACGTGGGCTTTAAATCAAGAAATTATAAATCGCCTACAAGTAGATCCATAAGCGATGGAAAAGAGGATGTTGGGAATATCGTTGAG